>CM062804.1:1221778493-1222378493 GCA_031772625.1 Pinus tabuliformis | reverse complement strand
ATTGAGCGGCATCTACATTGATGGCACCAATGTCTATATGACTCACCAACAATTGGCAGATGACAACCTCTTATTTGGGAAAGAGACTATCAGGGAAGGGGCCCAGCTGAACAATATTTTGGTGGACTTCCAAGATGCTTCAGGTATGCTTCTAAACAAGGATAAATCGAATATTTATTTCTTTCACATATCCTGGACAACCCAAGATTGTATAGCCCGTGCCCTAGGTTTTACAATCATATCTCTCCCTTCAAAATATTTTGGGGTCCCCCTCATCTTCAACCCCCTTCACATTTCCCCCTAGAAAGACCTATGCAATAAGATCTCTAAGAATTTATCGACTTGGACCTTCCATGTGCTCAACCTGGTAGGAAGGGCCTCCCTTGTGAAATCAGTATTGCAAAAGATGTCATTATATCAACTATCCACCCTCTCAACTCCTAAAAGCATCTATGCAGAGTTATCAACCACATTCAGGAGATTCCTTTAGCTTAGCCCATCCATGAACGAGAAATGGCCGTTATTTTTCTGGCATAAACTTTGTCTCCCCAAGGCCATGGGAGGGCTCAGTTTGTGAGAACTAGCCGTCTTAAGCAACACCCTCGGTGCAAAGCTCTGGTGGAGGTGGCTTCAAGGGAGGGACGAACTCTGGAAGGAAATTGAGTCTTAGAAATATGGACAAGGAAAAATTCAGGGAGCCCTCCATCATGAACCTCTTCCGAGCATTGGGTCTGCAATATGGAACTGAGCTAATAATAATAGCGATCTCATTCGAGACCACTTCTTTTGGGAAGTAAGAAATGGGTAATCCTCCCTCTTCTAGCAGAAACTCCCTCTAATTGATCAAGAAGAATTTCTCTCTAACTTGATGCCCCTCTTCCACTCAATCCTAGCCTTCAATGTGGTAGATTATTGGCTTGAAGGTGTTGGCAATCATTGATGGGAGAGATGGAAAACTGAGACAGAATGGTCGGGAGTGATATCACAAGAGGACAATTCATGTCTAGGGACTCATCTCTCACAACGTCGAGTCCATATAACCCAAGAGGTGGAAAAACTCAGAAGAAGACACTCTACATCAGGATCCTTTTCAATAAAATAAGCCTATCTCATCTGGGGTAATGGTTGGGCACAATCGGATCACCTCTTCTAGAGGCATATCTGGAGAAGTAATTTGTGGCCCAAGGTTGCTCACTTCCTTTGGCTAGTGGGACATAAGCGGATACTAACTTAGGATAGACTCCATAAATGAGGATTTGTTGGCCCATCAATGTGCCCCCTATGCAAGCAGAAAAAATACCCTTCCTCATCTCTTTGGAGGATGCCCCATAACATGTGAAGTATGGAATCAAGCTTCAAATATCTTTGGCTCAATAGTTATTCAACCTGAAGACATCTGAGAACTCCTTTAAAACTGGAAAATTAATCAGTTCTCCAATCCAGTGGTGAACCGTGCATTATGGCTCACACTGGGACTACTTTTGTGGAGCACCTGGAAAGAGAGGAATCATACCATGTTCAATGGTCAAACACCTTCTAGCACACACATATGGAGTCTGATGACATCGAACATCTGATAAACCATCCTATTTGACAAATGGTCACCGGATGACTGTGACCTAGACCCACCTGAAGCCTGGATCTTAGCTCATCTAAACCTCTTGTTTGTCATGATTTTTCCCCACACGCCTACCCTGCGATCTCCCCCTACCCATTCTCCCTCTTTATTTCTCCCTCCCCCTGATGGTTGCCTTCAGATTAACTTTGACTGGACTTCCAAGGGTAATCTTGGCTTATCAGGCTTCGGTGGCATCATTCGAGACTCTATTGGTTCCCCAAGGGTAGTTTAATCGAGATTTTGTGATGTATCAACAAACAATGTGGTTGAACTGACGAGATTGGAGGTGGGAATGAGCTTGGCCACCCACATATGATACAGAAGAATAAGAATAGTGGGGGACTTACACCTCATTATAGACATGGTCCCAAGGATCATCAATGACTCTCCCCAACAGAAAGTGGTCAAGTGTTGGAGGTTGGAATCTCAACTTTCTTGTACACAGCATGCCTTGACCCAACTTGAGTACATCAGCACTAGCCATGTACTTCGAGAAGGTAATAAAGTAGCATACTGGTTGGTCAATTGTGTTGCAAACCCTTTGCATAAAAACTTCAGGATGACCTGGTCAGATCTTCGAACCAAAGCTAACCTGGACCCCGGGGAAATGCAAGCTCTCCAAGAGTTGATACATAAAGACTTAGAAGTCCCCTATAGGGGTGTCCAATCTACGGGACAAGTGGTTGCGCATTGGATTGTGGAGCCAGTTGGGCCTCCATGCACATCAATATTGCCTTAAAGGCCCATTGGGAGCTGGGATGGACTCCAGCGAGTGATACTTAATATACAACGCCAGTAGGAGGGTGGCCATTTGTAGTTGTTGGGAAATGAGGAGGGAGTGCTAGGCACAATAGAGTAGTGAGGTATTGGCATCCTCTCTCAGGTTGAGGCTTAGGGTGACTTTGCAAGACAATCTCGAGGTAGGTGACTGTGTGGGGGACTAGAACTTGCAATCAATTTGGTCTTGGGATCCAAGGGAGAATTGGAGTAGCGAGCGTGATGAGGGATGCAATTTCGATGTTGGAGAGTGTGGTTGGTATGCATTCGTTTCCCCTTGCTCACTCTAGTTCTATCTCTGGAGAGGGGTTTCTCCTTTGGATAGCTAGTGCATCAGAGAATTGGGGTCCTAGTTCTTTACTTGGAGTGGCTCTTCCACTCTAGAGACTTGTAATGTGCCCTCTAGTTCGTCAAAAAATAGTGGAGATGGATATGAGAATTTCATCAGTGGGTTAGGGCTTCCTGATGTCGGGATGGTAAGCAGTGTGTTTTTGTTTTTGTTTCATATCAGACTTGTGTGGTGGGTTGCATGGGGCAATCGGATTCATCCCTACGGTGGTGCAACTAGTGGTAGTGGTGTTGGATGTATGTTGGGAGAGAGAGGGTGCACTTGCAGAGGAGGAGTTCGTAACCGCATGGAAAATCATCCACAGTAGGGGTGCCTAGTTCGGGCTCGGAGTCAAACGAGAGTCGCCATTCTGATGCTGAGGAAGCCATGTCCCCAAGTCGCTCCCCGAGTCACGTAGAGGCTTCAGCCACCTTGGACTCCATTGTGGCACAATTGAATAATCTCCACCTAAGCATGGAGACTATGAGGGAACAACGTTATGATGAGAAGAACGAACTGGTGGCCTACATCAACGATGTCCAACACACACAAAACGAGCTCCTGGATTCCATAGACGGCCTTCAACAACAACTTCGATGAACAAATGACCACCTCTAGGCTCTGGAGACTCGGGTGGAACATATTGGCTACCATACGCATGAGCGGGTTGCATTCTTTGCTGCCCTGTCATCGTTTCCTCCGAACCCACCTCGTAATGTGTATTTATGGTAAATTGTATTTTTGTCCAACTTTTGTATTGTAAATAACCAATGACACGGGTTGTCTTGGCCTCTTCACAGGCTTAATCTTGTACAAAGCAGGTCTTATGTTAGCTTTCAAGCCTAATACTTTGCTTTTTGTGGCAGTAATGGTGTATTCAGACTATCTGGTGATGATGCATTTTGTTCTTCAAGTCATGACAATATAAAGCAGTTTTTTTGACCAAAAAAAAGATCCACCATTGAATAAAATAGAACATATCTCCAATCTAGAGATTGAACCCAAGAATAACATTAACTACACCTCTTCTTGAGAAAATTGCCTGTGTTTCTCTTCCGAATGTTGATTCACATCTATATTATTTCTTTCATGTTCCTTGAAGCTATTCAATAGATCACATTGCTCTTTACCACTAATCTCCTTGGTTTCTACCATGTTCTTGTTTAAATCCAACATATTATGCTTAAGGTAATCTAACCCATGTAATGCAGTTAAAATCATTGTAGAGATTAGTGATCAACATTTAAATCGTTTTATCTTGAAAATCAAGCGAGTGCAGTCCATAAGAACAACAATGAAAATACACCAAATAAAAATACTAAACACACCTCATCTTGGTTTTAAAATAATGGGCCCAAAGTTTATATAACGTAGAGGTTGTTTTGGTACGATTTCTCCATATTTCTTATTGATCACCTCCTCCTACTATAGACAACCTTAATTAGTACAAAGTAATTTTTTTATACTTTGAAACATGTGTCTACAAAGGAATATAAAAATTTTGTAAATAAATTTTGAATTTTTATGTGAATTAAGATTCACTCCTGAATAAAATTACACATATCTCCAATCTGCAAATTGAACCCAAAAATAGCATCAACTACACCTCCTCTTGAGAAAATTGTATGTGTTTCTCTTCTGAATGTTGACTCACCTCTGTATTATTTCCGTCATGTTCCTTGAAGCTATTCAATAGATCACATTGCTCTTTACTGCTAATCTCCTTGGTGTCTGCCATGTTCTTTTTTTAATCCAACATATTTTTCTTAAGGTAATGTAACCCATGTAATGCAGTTAAAATTAACGTAGAGATCAATGATCAACATTTAAACCATTTTATATTGAAAATCAAGAAAGTGTGGTCCATAAGAACCACATTGAAAATACTTATTTTGTATATCAAAAGACCAAACCATTGTCATCCATAAGCACCTAATAAAAATAATGACCACAGCTCATATTGGGTTTAAAATAATGGGCCCAAAATTTATATAACCTACTCATCTATCTGGCTAGTAAAAACATGAAAGTGTTATTGTGAATTTCACATTTTGGACAAGAAACATAGGGACAAATTTCACAAAAGAAAAGTTAGATGAAGAAAAAACTTGCATGTGGAAAATGCAGATACTGACCTTTGTGGTCCCATGAGAATTTAGTCATTGGAAATTCCAAATTATTTTATGACATCCATCGATTCCGTTCCAATAAAAATTTGGTTGTGCTTTCTCAAGTACAAGTCATTAGTTGTAATAACATTGAAGGAATACAAAGCAAGGTTGAAACTTGAAAGAAAAATTGATAAGAAGATTAAGGTTCTCATAAATTAGAGTTTGGGTTATAAAACGAAGTACCTGCAATATGTTCATGGGTTATAATAAAGATCAACAAGTTGAACGGTTGCACAAATCAAGATCCAGTTGACAATTGAAGAAGTGGGATCTAAGATGGAAGAAATTTCGTTAGATCTCATGGTGTAGAGGAGTGCAAAGTGGCAACTGGGGGAGTTCTTCATAGAGGAATTCCTTATGGCGTAATTATTCAAAATATACCACCATATTCATGTAATAATCATTTGCATTGAATTTAACTTTAATCGTCTTTCAAAAACCAAAGAAAACATAATGAAATGTTGCATTTTGATGTGATAAATAGATAACTATTGTCGAATGCATAACATACCCAAATTCTCAACAAGAGCCACGTGGTTGCAATGTCAGTGCCTTTTGTTTTCCTGCACATTGCCACCACGTAGCTTTTGTTCACACATAATTATTGTTATGCAAATTTCTTTAGTTTCCACAATAGTTTCGACAATGCATGCATATTGTTGAGGTCGGTGTGAGTAGACTAATGTAGTGTATGCAAGAAAATGAAATTACACTAAATTTTAAGAGTGCAAGATATTACTTCCTAATTCAATAATATAAGCACTATTTTTTTAACTTACCAAAAATATTACATGTTTTAATATCAAAACTTAATTGTTGCCTAAATTGAAAGATAAATATTTTTAAGTGCATGAATTTTTTTACACCAAATATTTATGACTACACTTAAATAGCGTCAGAGATTATTGAAAGAAAACAACTCCGCAAATCATAGAAAAAAAATTCAAACATTTTCCCAATTAAATTAAATTATATACTTTGCAAATTAATAAAAATAAATTATTACAAATAAAAATTTCAATAAAATTTTAAATATATCATATAAATTTCATGGAAAAAAATTCAATGTATTAAAAAAGAAAAAAGCTCAATGTATATGAATTATTTGTAAAAAATATGGATGTTTCTCTCCAAATTTACATATTTTAGAGAGGAAATTAAGAAGATCTCCAAAAATATATTTAATTAAAAAAAAATATTGATATGGAAAAATGAAATTTCCTTTTTAAGTAACTACAAGATTTGAAAATAAAGTTGAATAGGAAAGAAAAACTTGGTGTCATAGTAGTTCTTGCATTTGAAATTTTTATTTTTAAAAATTAAATAAAGAAAAAAAATTGAGATTGCATATTAAAATAGTTATGAGATATGTAGATAAATCCAATTTTTCAAAAAATTTTATCATTTCATAATAAAAAAGAAGGGCTTATACATTAAATCAAGTAATAAATGAAATCAATACTAGTATGTAGTGCTTTTATGCATTGAATTAAATAAAAAATGAAACAAATATTACTATGTAGTTTAGTTTTAGAATGTTACTTTGTTGAATTCTTGTAGAGGGTATATATTTAAATTAATGAAACAATAATATTAGAGATATTAAGAAAATTCAAACATGGTTTAGGTTTGATAACTATCTACATTAAAATTTTAACAGATGTATGATGTGTGAAAATGATTGGAAAATAAATAACTACTTGATTTATCGTTTATATTTATATGTTTTTTGAAACGAATGAAAAGTTTTTTATTTTTTCTAATTATCAATTTTTTTAAGTAACATATTGCAATTTTTTTATTAATTTAATAAATTTGTAATATATTTTGGTTTAAGTAACAAGAAGTTTAATAATGGGAATCAAAGGAAAATATTTAACAATTTGTTTAGATATTATTAGAAATTTTATTAAATCAAAATTCAAAAACAAATTGGTGGAAGGAAAACAAAAAACTAAAATATAAGGAAGTGATCAACCTGATTTTAAAATAACAAAATATTATCTCTATTTTAATGAGTGTGAAGAAAAAAATAAATATTATTATGACCTTTCTGACAATACCATAGCTGAAGATAAAAAGGTGTTTGCTTTTAGAATGCCTTGCATTTATATCTCTTTTTCAAGACCTTTGTCCTACAACCAACTTTAACCTTCAAATTTTTAATGTTTTTCGAAGAAAAAATCCAATAAGCCTTCGTATTACCTTCTTAAATATGTTCGAATGATGAGTTAAATGTTAGGTTTACATATTTTTGTCGACTTGGTTTTTTATACAATTTGTTATATAAGAAGATAAATATTTCTGAAAAAGTTTGAGTTTGTTAGGAGATATTTCCTTTTTACTAGCTGATGTTGTGGTCCAAATTTGTTTTATCCCTTTCTTTGATTAAAGATGTAATGTATTTATTCAATTCCACTGGAATGGAATGAATATGTTCTCTATGTGTTGCTTCTTAAATTATGTGTTTCTTCTTAAGTTAATAGGGGATAACATTATGGTGTTTGTTGTTAAATTATTTAATTGTTATAAAATTTTGGAGGAAAATGAGCAAAAAAAAATCTCCGAGAAAACGGTGCAAGCACTAACTCAAAAGTGTTGGTCACTTTGGTCATTGTCCATTGAATAAAAAATAATCACCAGGCACGAAGGAACAACCCAAAACTACATGTATCTCAGTCGGTAATATAAAAACACGATTCATTACCATCTCACTATTTATTTCCACCATCAACACGTGTATCTGGCATGCACCTCATTACCAACGCCAACATGCATGTATCACATGCATTGCTTAGCAATGTTTGTAATGAACTGGAATAATGCACAACTCACACCCAAAAAAAAAATCTCTTAACAGAATAAAGTACACTATAGAAAGAGATCAAGGCACTTTGCGTTGCTGCCAGGACAATCAAGGCACTTTGACAAGTGCAAACAACGATCCAAATTACCCATGTTAGATGTTTGAAGGCTGACCCATGTTAGAGGGCAAGCTGACATATATTCCATACGTTCAGAGGGTGTGTAAACGATGATGGGTGGTCGGCTGGGCAAGCCCCACCCCCACTTACGACATGTATATATTATGGCATGCGTTGGAGCATTGAGCCATCATTCGACAAGCATCTTCGCTCAAGTGTAGTGCGCAGTTCCTTGTGCGCAGAAGGGACAAGAAGAAGAGTGCATATCTTATGCGCTAAGTATTGTTTAGCCGCACGGTTGGAATCGTACTTGGAGTCGGGTGAAGGTGTTGGGCAAGGTGTGCCCAGTGATCGGTTGAGGTGTGCACGACGGTCGTGCAAAGTGTCGGTTTGTGCCAGGACTTGGCGTGGGTGTCTTGGTGGCTCGGGTGGGCACCCGCCCATCATGCAAGGTGTGCATGAAGGTGAACGGAGGTTCACCTTGATTGTAAAATTGACTAAGTGTAAATTTGGGGTTTCCCAAGATTTAGCTTGTACATTGTAAAAGTGATGGTTATATAATATATTGATTCGGGCAGACTCATATTGCAGGGAGTTGCCCCTCCCCTTTATACTGTGCAATTGTCTTCTTGTTTATAATTGTTGTTGATAATGAATGAGTATGGGTGTTCATTGGTATAAAGGTTAAACATAATAATACTTGGTTGCGAAACACAAACTAAGTAGGAGAAAGTGAATTAGGCGTAGTCCACGAACATAAGTATTGGTGAAAAGAAAGTGTTCGGTGGTGCCGCACCTCGCTATAAGCGGTTGAAAGACTATCGCAGGTGTAGGGGCGTGACAGTTGGTATCAGAGCTGATATCCCGGTTAAAGCTGCTACACAACTTCACCGAAGTGAAGGTGGTATCAGAGCTAGTCTGAAGACTTGGAGGAGTCTTGCAGGAAGCTGGGTGAAGCAAGTGTGCATACACTTGGAAGTTGATGACAGGTACTTGCAGGTAAAGGAAGCTGGTTTCACATACAAGTGGAACAAGGGCCGGTTCATGATTGCAGGAACTTGGTGGAGCTGGTGAATGGTGAAACAGGTTTAGCAGAGGTGAAGCTTAGTGCTTGGACCAAGCTGAACGACAAGGCATGGCAAGTTTGGAAGAATGCGAAGGGAAGCTCTTGCTTACCTTATACAGGTTGAAGCGGATGAAAGAAGAGAATCCCCAGATTCGAAAGGAACTTGAAGTCTTGGAAAAAAATGTTGAAGACGAACGTCTTCAACTTGGTTGGACAATGGAGCAAGGTGAAGTTGCAGATTGTGCTAACAAAGAAGAGGAAGCCGTGATGATCGAGGATGTTGCAGATGTGACAACGATGGAGGATGAACTTGAGATTGATCAAGTTGGACCAGGATCGTGCAGTTTGTAGACATGGATGGATGAGGATACTCATATGGAGGAGCCTCATGATAATGAAGTAAGTATTGATACTTGTGTTTCACTTGAGCATTTGGTAGATGGACCGTATGTAGGGAAGGGCAAAGCCAGTTTGCCAATGCAAGGGAGCATCTTACCATGGATGTCTATGATGAGACCTTGTATGGAGAAGCAAGGATTGTTGATTGTTGCAGGACTTGTTGGGGTTGTTTGTGACCTTATGGTAGAAGGTACAAAGGCCCGTGACAAAGGAGGAACATGATGATCACTGTGGAGGATTGCGTCATGCTTTAGCCATATGGAGAATTGTCTAAGTGCCCATCATGACTCATGGACAGATTGGAAGGCACACTCTTGAGGTACGATGATGCTTGGGTGGACTTCTCATGGCCGAGACCAAGAGATAGTCTTGGTGAAACCTTTAGTGGGGAAGCTATGATGGAAGGAACTCGTGATGATGATGATATGGTTGGGTGAGCGAGTTCACTAGACCGAAGATTGCAGACTTGGATGAGGATGACCGATTATTGTGGTGTGTCTACTTGGTTGGACTACATGGGCAAATTAGTCATGGACATTAGGTTGGAGACATGGAGCATGGCAGTCTTGTGCAGGGACATGATGCAGGAGCACTTGTAGAGGTGTCACTTATGGGCATCCAATGAGGAGTGCCAAGGCAGGGATGTTGTGCAGGTGGATTTGCTGATGTGACATGGAGATGTTTTATGAGCTGATGGAGAGGTTGTGCACTTACGTACAACAAGGTCATGGACTTGGATCGAGTTGTGAGTAGTCTATGGAGCATTCCTACTACATGGAGAGCTGAGGCATCTTGCAGAGACCTTTGGGCCGAGACTTGTATGCTTGCCAGGATGTTGGTTGAGGATGACTTATGGAGCTCATGATGACATGAGATTGTTGTGACTTTTGGCGACACTTTTGAGCAATGGAGTTACAACGATGATGATGCCTTGGTAGCAACACTTGGGCATGGGTTGAGCCAAGACTCAACCACTTTTGACACATGGGGCTGATTGATCTATGATCATGGGCAGCACATAGATAGATGAGACAGGTGCATACTTGTTTCTATGGCAGACTTGAGGGAGGGTACATTGCAGATATGATGGAGGTTGCTTCATGGACCTGGATGTGGCACACTGAGAGTTGAAGATTGATGATATGGTCTCTTCATATAGAGGAGATACACATATGGATGATGTTGGGATAGATGTGGCTGATTTCATGTAGCACATTGACACCAAACATCATGGACAACATGTCGCAGATGAGATGAGGGCTACTTCATGGACCTGAAAATGGCTTATACCTATATGGAGATGGATTCTTGATCGAGTTGAGGATGTGACAGGATGTTTTGAGAAACGACTGATGGCGACATGAGGATGTGCATTCTCATGGTTTGGGCGTGACAGTTGGACTGATCACCCAACTAGTTCAGACATGGGGGTTAACAGTGTGCAGAGATGTGTTAGCATTATGTTGGAATATCATGGCAGCAGTTCACATGATGACACATGATGAGGTCGACACGAGATGTTGCAGTGGGCATGTAGCTTGAGATGGAGGGGCCAACGTTCTGTGATGGGGAGTAGCATGTTGAGATTGTGACAGGGTGATCGATGATCATAGATTGAGATGATCTCTGATGTATGACATACCGATGAGGTGAATACCTTGGTATGGTGATCTTGGTGACAGATGGTTGTCGGGACGAGACATGGTGGAGACAGTGGTTCTACATATGTTGTAGAGATGTTTGCAGTATGTGGAGGAGTTGACATCATCGATATTGATGATCTTGGTGGATGGCTACCAGGATGGTATGTTTTCGAGGATGACAATGATTTCAGGTGGAGGAGGATGTAAGGTCCTTGAGTTTAGCCAGGCGCGGTTGGGCGAGCGGGCGCGGTTGGGTGTGGGCGAGCCGGGCCGCACGACAGGCGAGAGCGCAGGCACGCGGATGCACAAGAGGGCGGGCGCGCGGGCGCACAAGAGGGCAGGTGCACGGTTGGACAGGCGGGCGCGCGGTGAACGGGCAGGCGCGCGGGTGCACAGGTGGGCGTGCGCACACGGAAATGCAACATTTCAGCGAGTTATGTGCGACGATATGACTTGCGATAAGAGTTTATACACGGATGGAGCATTGGGTTAGATGTTTGAAGGTTGACCCATGTTAGAGGGCAAGCTGACATATATTCCATATGTTCAGAGGGTGTGTAAACGATGATGGGTGGTCGGCTGGGCGAGCCCCACCCCCACTTATGACATGTATATATTATGGGATGCGTTGGAGCATTGAGACATCATTCGACAAGCATCTTCGCTCAAGTGTAGTGCGCAGTTCCTTGTGCACAGAAGGGACAAGAAGAAGAGCGCATATCTCATGCGCTAAGTATTGTTTAGCCGCACGGTTGGAATCGTACTTGGAGTCGGGTGAAGGTGTTGGGCAAGGTGTGCCCGGTGATCGGTTGAGGTGTGCACGACGGTCGTGCAAAGTGCCGGTTTGTGCCAGGACTTGGCGTGGGTGTCTTGGTGGCTCGGGTGAGCACCCGCCCATCATGCAAGGTGTGCACGAAGGTGAACGGAGGTTCACCTTGATTGTAAAATTGACTAAGTGTAAATTTGGGGTTTCCCAAGATTTAGCTTGTACATTGTAAAAGTGATGATTATATAATATATTGATTCGGGCAGACTCATATTGCAGGGAGTTGCCCCTCCCCTTTATACTGTGCAATTGTCTTCTTGTTTATAATTGTTGTTGATAATGAATGAGTATGGGTGTTCATTGGTATAAAGGTTAAACATAATAATACTTGGTTGCGAAACACAAACTAAGTAGGAGAAAATGAATTAGGCGTAGTCCACGAACATAAGTATTGGTGAAAAGAAAGTGTTCGGTGGTGCCGCACCTCGCTATAAGCGGTTGAAAGACTACCGTAGGTGTAGGGGCGTGACACAAACGGTTCCATCATGCATCCACCGGCAGCCTCTATCAAAAAAATCTAACACTGCTCCAACTATGTGACAAAAAATCCAGACAAACCATCTCAATGCTGCAAATGCAAATGGTCGACATAGTCGGCCATTCCCCAAGGAGGGGTTTTGAAGTTTTTTTTTAACTAAATATTTATTAACTGTTTTTTTAGACTACTTTTAATCTAATGACAAGCCATTTTTCAATCCTCTAACAATGAATTTGAAAATAGATCCGAGGATCAACAATAGTAAAGTGGCAACTAGGAAATTCTTCCTAGGAAGAAATACCTTACCATTTTAATATAATTTTTTTTTAATTTTAAAAATTCTTTTTTATTCATATTTTCTATCAACATAACTCTATATTTTAATTTAACAATAAAAATATTTGAAATCTATTCTTTGGTCCAGTTTAGTTCATCCTCTTGTAAGACTATACACTATGATGTAATAAAATGTAATTAAACCATTTAACCATTTTATTGATAAATTGTTATGCATATTTAAATTTTAATTGACTAGTCAACGTGCACCCCTAAAATTGATACATCTACAATCCTCGTTAAACCTTATACATGAAGCTCTCCCATCAAAACCATATAGAATATGCAATTTAAACTGCGTTTATCACAAAGATCTTCCCCCGTGATCTAAATCTACCACCTCTTCCAATATTCCATCACCCCATTTTCCCATGAATGGAAAAGCATTTACCAATCTTTTCTAAAAAATTGCGACTTGTTTGACATATTTTGTGCATTCTAATCCACTCTTCCAATGAAATCTCTCTCTAAACTATTTTTTCATATTCATTATTATTGTTTCCCTAGATGACATAATCTACGTAAGTACGATTTTTCGTATGATTTATTGCTATGAATTCTAAAGTTGGACGATACCAGTTGGATTTTATTGATGTTGAGTAGGAGTATTTGAATTGTGTTTTTTTGTATGGTGGAAATAGATTTAATTCCATAAAAATTTTGAAAATTTTAAAAGCTTGATAACTATAACTTAAATTTCTCAAAATTTCTGTCAGCGTGTGTGAGCTTAATGGTTAAGAGCATGTAATTTTATCCTAAGAGGTTACACGATCAAAACCAGAGAGGTAGAGTATGTATGCCTTTGTAGACTTAGCATTGAGGGTCCTTTGTTCCACAAACTGAGGGGGTCTGATATTGAGTTCAAAAAAACATTTAGGGTCCTTTGTTCCACAAACTGAGGGGGTCTGATATTGAGTTCAAAAAATCATTCACTGTCCTTTGTTCCACAAACAGAGGGGGTCTGATATTGAGTTCAAAAAAGCATTCAAGGTCCTTTGTTCCATAAACTGGGGGGGTCTTATATTGCATTCAAAAAAGTCAGGGTCGTTTATTCCAGAAACTGAAAAAGTCTCATACACCAATTTAGTATCTAGCTTGACCATAACCTTAAAATTAGATACAGTGTGCCATGTATTACCTTAAAAAAAGTCGATGATTCACGGGATTGTGCAATTCACTTGAAGTATCGCTATTCACTTCTGTTCTTTATGGTAAGAAGTGTCGAGATATCCATTGTCAAGGGTCATTTGTCTTGGGTTTGAATATGTTGAATGCCTTATACTTTATTATAAGGCATCTAGGTATACAGAATCTGTAAAAACTTGATAATTGGGGAAACCATGTGCTTTGACTACTATCAACTTTGTCATTACTGATTTATTTTTGAAGGCTTTTGGTCCATCAACATTGAAGATCTTCATCTTTCATCCTCTGGAGAGAAATTAATCTGCTATATCATTTGATTTTTAGTAGCATAGACATTGAAATATATATATCATTGTATTAATTTACTTTCAAAATTCCATATTTTAACTGTGGTGCCATGATCATGTCAAAATCCATCCTTTCCCATGGTGCAATTGCGCTACCTTTTACATGAAAGGAAGATTTGGAAACTTGAAATTATAAGTATTTTATTTATTCACTAATATATATGATTATATATTGTTTTAATTGGGATTATCTTGGTTAAGGGAAAGGAATAGCGCCACCTTTTACATGAAAGGAAGATTTGGAAACTTGAAATTATAAGTATTTTATTTATTTGATTATATATTTTTTTAATTAAGACTATCTTGGTTAAGAGAAATGAATAGAATTATTACTATCTAAGTTCAATTTCTCCTAGTAATATTATATATACCTTCTTCGTACCAAATATATAACCTGTATTAAAAAAAATGTAATTCATATATTTTACATTTAAATTAAATCATATATTTTACATTTCAAATTAAATTTATAAATTAAAATATATTTAACCATTTACGAATAAAAACCATCGAAAAAAATATGAAATGAAACATGTGTGATCAAAATTTGAAAAAATTTAAGTAATATTAAAGTGGACATCTATTCCCAAAATATATATCTAATATATATATATATATATCCACTTTTAATAAATGGACAATGACCACCATGTCACTCTTAAAAATTGAATCTAAATAAAAATTAAAACAAACAATTCACCTAATTAATATTAAAAAAAAAACTTTTAATTTTATTTATTTAGCTTTAATAATTTTAAAAATACATTCATAATTATATTCGAGTAAATCATATATTTTATGCATTTGTTTAATTATACAACTTAATAGGTATTTAATATTTAACCTTAATAATTTAAAAAATACATTCACAATTATATAAAAAAAAAAAACAAATAATTTTTGCATCTGTTTGGTTGTACAAATTAATGGGTACTTAATATTATTATTACAATTACTTCGTTGACTGACTATGCAAAGATATAAACGTAAAGGATAACTTTAAACTCCTATTTATTTAACTTTAATGATTTAGAAGATCTCAATTACACTCGAAAACAATAAAACTTACAATTCCTACCTCTACTTGGTTGTATAACTTAATGGTTATTTAATATTATCATCCTATGTGTTATTATATAATAACACATTATTTAGGTTATACATTATTATTTGTAATTTTAAATGACTATGACTTTGGTTTATCATGATTTTTTTTATATATGTTTTTCCTTATGAAATAATGATTATATTATTTTATTTTTTTTAATTATTATTTTATTTCTTTATATATTAGATTGGATGGTATAAAACTTTTTAAAAGGGGTAAATATATTTATTTTCTAAACAATGCAAAGGAATGAATAAGGTATTTTTTAATAAGTATTTGGTAGTCTATGATATTCTAAACCAACACATTTCAAATAAAGGCGGATTGAGTAGAAAAGGATATACTATTGTTGTACCAGCTACAACCACCCTCTAAAATTTTTCCTTCACTTTGTTTTGGAGCCCCCTCCTCGAAATCATCACAGTTATGTTGCACTGATCACGTACTTATGTTTATTTTAGTTCATTTGTCGTTTCATAGCTTGTGTTCAACTCAATTGTTTTGTCGCTCAACCATAAGCACACCTAGCACTTGATTCACATCTGGTCAACCGCCTGTCAGCAAAACTACGCAAACCTAGAGGGCAGCTTTTCTTCACCTCCAAAAATGTGTAGAGAAGCCCAACAACTACCCTGCACTCAAAAATTGCGCAGAGTAGACCAGGCAACCTTGCTTTGGAAATTGCGCAGAGCAAGCCAGTCAACATTTCTCTCTAGAAATGCGTAGTTTCAGCTAGTTGTACTTCAATCCAGAATTCCACAAAAACTGGCCCAGTTGTACTGCTCTCCAGAAATACGTAGAGTAGTCGAGACCAGCTGCACTGCTCTTCAGAATTGTGTAGAACTGGTCAGTTGCACTGCCCTTTGGAAATGCGCAAACAAGCCTAGCATCACTGCTCTGGAAAATTGTTCAAAGTTGGCCATTCAGCCAAGGCCTTTTAGTCCATAAACAACGTAGAAGTTTTCCCTCACTGACTTTCCGTTGCGTGTGCCGGTAGGTTGTCCGGTTCCCTCCAGAACTGCACAATAGTTCTTTGCATGCGGGGTAGATTTTCTCAAAAAAGTAAAGAAGAAAATAGCGAAAAAGCATCCGTAGATTATAGGGATCTATTTTTAGCAACAGGAGTAACATGCAAAACAATTTTTGGAAACTTCCCGCCAAGTGTCGCTTTTTCCTAGATTTGTGGCATGTGTGTCACAAACCCTAATTTCGCCAAATCTATTTTAAACTAAGCTTCAGAGCTCATTCTTCACATTCAATATTAGAGCTCTAGCATTCCCGAGGCATCTAGGAACCTTCAACATAGTCTTCTCAACTTTTCTGGGTAAGTTTTGCTTTTAATGCCTTTTGCTGCTTTTCTACCGCTTTTTAGTTTTCGGCCTATATGTGTGTTGTTACCTTGGTTTTATCGAATGACCACTGGTGTTTCAATGCATTTTAGCTTGTAGAAGTGTTGTTTCAATTCTCACATTACCTTTCCTTAGTGTCACATGCATAACATTTTTTCTGCACTCACAATTGCTATTTAGGTGGCTCGCTTCATGAGCTTCTTGATATTGTCTTTTAATTGATTTCTGCACTCGCTTGAATCACATGCATGTTTATTTCACTCAAATCTGCACCATCTTCTCACACACATTCACTCCATGTTTTCAGGTTACTATTGGGAAAATCCGAGCTTTCAAGCCCCGATCTTGTGTCTCCCAGCAAGTTCTGTGCATTCCTGGTAGTCAAGGATATGCCTTACCTCCAAGAACTGTGTAGATCCTACCCACACTGTCCCCATGCTGTGCTCTATGCAATCCTAGGAGGCAGTGCCTAGTCTTGCCCACTAGAACTGCACAATGCGCGGTTTCGGCCAGAAACACAACCTTACTGTTCTGTGCATTGCACAGTTTCAGTCAACAGTCTACCTCTCTGCATTGTGCATTGCATAGGTCAAGCCAACAAACACCCTCACTGGTAGCTGGGACTACACAATGCGCAGTTCCAGTTAACAGTCTCCAAGCTTCCCTACGCCAGTGTTGTGTAATCTTGCCCAACATTCGCTAGTTTGTTGCTGGAATGTTTCTCGAAGTTGTTTGATGTTTTTAGTTAACATTATCTTGCCATGAGTGTCTTCTTTGTCTCCAGGTACCAAAGTTCTTTGAGTAGCTTCTCAGTAGCACAAGTATCATGGCCTCCAAGAGAGTTGGATCAAATGACACGGTTGAAAGCAATGCTTGGGACGTTGTTGAACAAGGGTCAATGAGCTTTCCCGTGTACACAAACACACACCTTTTCATCAAGAAGGACATCAAGATCACATGGAAATACATCAACACCATCTTCTAAGGCAACTTTGAGGAGAATCTAGAGGATCAATGGGTTTATGTGAACATCCGTAAGTTGGGACTATACAAGGTTGCATGCAAGCTTCTCGTGTTCCCTTTCGTAGATGTGATCCACTAGATTGTCTCATGCACTGACCCTGAGACAATGATATTGAGCAGTGTTAATGGAGGAAGGCTTTCTCCCTTTGGGATGGAGGTTTGTTAGGAGATATATCATTTTCCATTCCTAGTGAGTAGGATGGATGCACCGTTTTACACTCCCAATGACAACACGGACAGAAGAGATATATTGAAGCATTGGGTAAAGGAGCCAGTAAAGTTCAGGATGACACCCAACCAGATATACAGGACAAAGACACTCACGAAGGCATATCATTTCTTGGGCATCTTCACATGTTGTTTGTATGGCCAAGGGAGTACATAAACCTTTCTACAGAGTTGGGTTTCTATCTTGGATCAACTAGCAAGTGAAGGAAAATCGTTCAACTGGTACAACATGTTGGCTCTCCAGTTGAAAGTGCATCTATCCAGTGCTAAGAGTCTGCCTAAGGATCAAAAAGAAAATTTCTTCATGTCTGCATACCTGCTCGATGCAATCTGTTCCCATCAACAGTTTTCTGACATGGGTTGGGCATGGACACCTTCAGAAAATGTTGTGAACAAATATTATAAGTTTCTTTGATATTGCAACTACCGAAGAGTCATGGCTAGAATATGTGACCATTTCATCGCCCCTTTGTACACTATGATTTTTTAACAATATATGCCTTGTATGTATGAGGAAAAAATGGAGGCATTGCTAAACATTGATAATTGGTACACCTTGTTGAAAATAATGTAACTAGGTTTGGTCTTCATCATGTCAAATATTGTAACAATTTATTTTTGTATCAAAGAATAATTTTATTTTTGCTTGAGTCATGGGTTTCATGCTCAAGAATTTTTTTCTCCAATTGAGAGCCCTAGATAAGTCATGTAAAATGAAGACAGTCATGTATTATTGTTCATGTAAATGTAATGGATGTAAGTCAATATTCCTTCTATATCATCAATGAAATACTCCAACATGTACCCACGAAATTGTTGCAAGGAAACTGCTCAAAGAAATTATGGAAGCCTTCTATATTGATGTCAGCCTAATCATTTGATCAAAGGAACATGTCGACCTAATCTAGGCTCATGTCAGCTCAATAAATGAGAGGGAATGTTGGGTCCCTATAATACTAGTGATTACCCCATTACTATTGTAGTTGTACCCCTTATTAATATTGTTGTGCCTTTATTATCCCCATATTGTTATTTATGTGCCCCATAGAATCCCTCTATTGTTATTTTTGTGGCTTTATATTATTATTGTTAGATCGGTTGGGTTATATTGTGACTCCTTAGACTCCTATATATAGAAAGGAGGTTTTGTCATTTGAATCATCCAAGAAATGTTCATTTATGTAATGTAAAGGAGGTTGCCCCCTCGAAGAGGCTGAATTCTAAGGCATTGATCTATCTTTTCCATCTTTTTCTTGAGTTGGTTTCATAACATTTGGTATCAGAGCTTTGGATTCTAGGGTTTCGCTGCTCCAAACAGGTCATCGTGGCATTTTCGCTATAACTTTTTTTCTGCGACATTTCAGAAGTTTCAAAAAACACCCATTTGAGAAAAAATTGTGCTAAACCTCGGGTCCGAATTTTAGAGTTGTTAATGCTATATTTGCGGAGATATGATCTGAGGAAGTTGGTCTTTTTGTAGACTCCTGAATTACATTCCAAACAGGTGACCTGGGGAACATTGTCATAACTTTCTCTCTGGGGATCGAATTGAAATTTCGTAAGAAGGTACAAAAGGAGCACGAAATTTAGTTTCTTTTATGAATTTTTCATATCCAAAGGTAGAAACAGTGACTCGTGGCACGTCGTACAAGTTCACTCTACTGAACTAGTCTATAATCAAGTCACTGTGGGAGATTGCGCACAACTCTTCCTTGGAGAATCCAATTTGGGTCAGACTTGTGGCATTGGAAAGAGGACATTGAGGGCTACTGCAGGTCACAAATTCAGATCTAGATGATTGGAAATTACAGAGATACATCAGAGGCAATATCGAGCTCCTACAAAGTGAAAAAAGGTGTGTAGATTTTCTTAAATTTTTGCTTAATCTTGGTTTGAAAATTTATTTTGAAGGAGTTCAAAGGGCTTAGTAGAGCATTATTATCGGTAACTAATGCCCCGAGGAAATAAAATGCAAACACCTAGTAAGGAACCTGAAAGCTCTAGCATGACTCATGAAGAAGAGGAAGAAATGCAACATGATATATCAAAATTGCAAGACCAAGTGCAACAACTGTCCCTTGCACAAAAAGGAACAGAATCTAAGATGGATGGTCTAAAGAAAGGCGTAGAAGCTAAGATGGATTGTTTAAAGAAAGGTGTAGAAGCTAATATGAATGACGTGGAAGCTAAGATGGATGATTTGAAGATAGATTTGAAGACAGACGTGGAAGAATTGAAGATAAATATGAATAAGTTGCTACAAGAAAGGGTCACTAATGGTGAAAGGGTAGTAAAGGAAACTCATGATGAGAACAAAAGAAATGTTAATCATGATTCCATAGACTCTAATGTTGGATCAAAGACCCACTATATTCCAAAAATCGATATGAGGAAGTTTGATGGCAAGAATCCTGCAACATGGATATTACAGATGGAGCAATTTTTCGATCTCAATAATGTGCAAAACACACAAAAGGTACGTATTGCAACTTTATATTTGGAACCAAATCAGTTTGTATGGTATCAATGGCTTTGCTCTCGTAAACAATTGATCACTTGGGCAATTTTTACGGAAGAATTGATAGCACATTATGAGGATACAAAAAGAAACACTTTTTTTAGCCAATTGATAAGTCTCAAACAAAAGGGTTCAATAATGGAGAACATTGAGGAGTTCCAAAAATTGAACATAAGGGTAAAAGATATTTCAGAGGAGCATAGGATTGATGTGTTCATATGGTCTTTAAAGGATAATATCCAACATGATGTTCTCCTTTGGGAACTTGATTCATTAGAGAAGGCATTCAGGTTAGTAAGAAAAATGGAAAGCAAAATTATGGCAACCAGGAAGCATACAACTCACAACTATAAAGACGGAAGTGTTGTTGCCGCTAGTCTTCCACAACCTATAAGGTTTACACCACAACAATTGGAAGAAAAAAGAGCAAAAGGGATTTGTTACAGTTGTGATAGCAAATACACTAAAGGTCATAAGTGTGCCGAGAAGAAATTATTCTACATAGATTGTGAAGAGGAAGAAGAAAAGAAGAAAGAAAGGTCAAAAGAAGAGGATATACTCCAAGAACAATGCCTAGATAAAGAAGAAATGAATCCGACCATATCTTGTAATGCATTGGCGGGAATTACCACTCCTCAAACCATCAAGATAGAAGGACAAATCAAGAAGAAAAAGGTAATAGTGTTGATTGATTCAGGAAGTACCCACAATTTTATTCATTGTAAGGTAGCAAGAGAGTTGAATTGCTTCTTATATCCAGCACCAGAGTGTCAAGTGATGGTTGCAAATGGAGGAACAATAAATTGTTCGGGAAAGTGCCATAATATCAAGCTATCCATGGGAGAATATGTATTGACTAGCCCAATGCTTTCCATTCCAATGGGAGGTGATGATGTTGTACTAGGAGTCCAATGGCTACAATCCTTGGGTACAATAGCTTTTAATTTTCAAGAACCTTTCATGAAATTTTATGTGGAAGGAAAAGAAGTTTAATTAAGGGGTATTACAGGGAAACCGGGAAAGATAATCAGCTCTAACGATATGACAAAGCTTCTAAAAAAGGAACTTCTCAAGCGTTGAGGACAACACTTTTTTGAAGGAGAGGGGCATGTTGGGTCCCTATAATACTAGTGATTACCCCATGACTATTTTAGTTGTACCCCTTATTAATATTGTTGTGCCCCTATTATCCCCATATTGTTATTACTGTGCCCCATATAATCCCTCTATTGTTATTTTTGTGGCTTTATATTATTATTGTTAGGTCGGCTGGGTTATATTGTGACTCCTTAGACTCCTATATATAGAAAGGAGGTTTTGTCATTTGAATCATCCAAGAATTGTTCATTTATGTAATGTAAAGGAGGTTTCCCCCCTCGAAGAGGCTGAATTCTAAGGCATTGATCTATCTTTTATATCTTTTTCTTGAGCTGGTTTCATAACAGGGAAAGCCTATATATAGGCTACGTTGGCTCCTCCTCAATCTGGCATTCACACTCACTAACTCATGAAGAGAAGCAGCAGTGAAAGGGTCAAAGAAAGGAAGGGTAGCCACAACAATTGAGGAGGTATGTTCCCTCATGCGAAGATATCAACAAGTCTGCTCTCCCATATGGCAATCCGATCTGGACTAGGGCTTCACGGTTCATGACTATGTGGTTGGGTTGAAGGGTTGTTCTAGCCGCAGATGCAAGGAGAAGATCACAACCGAAAAGGTCGAAGGTATTGTAGGGCTAGAGGAGCCCTAACCCTACTCTCATATATGACTACACTCTGAAATAAAAGAGTTTTGTTCTCGCTGTATTGGACAATCACTATTGTTGCATTACGAAACCCTAAATATCAAGCCCTAATCATCACTCTATCGAAGTATGAAGGATCTTTATGAAATGCAAGGATAGAGAGAGGCTAGAAGAGCCTATCTGAGATTGTTGGTGTACACTATCATGTTCATGCTACAGACCTAATCCACTGTAGAAATATACAATATGTTTGGGTACATGTTTGGAGGTATTGTCATTTGATGTTGAAGGCATTTCTGAGTCAACGTTTTGGTCATGTAATTTCTCAATAAATACTCTATATGAAAGAGTTCAAAGGGATTTTCCTCTCAAGTTTAGGAGAGGTTTTTGCCCTGTCTTAGTGCCAATGTCTTATGTACTTGTGTATCTTGATCTTCTTCTTTTGGTAACTATTTGAAGATAATAATACATAAGAAGTAGAATGTAAAGAAGTAATATTGTAATCAACTATCATAGTTAAGAGAAACTAAATAATTAAGATTTCCCTTAATTTCTCAACATGGTATCAGAGGGGAGGTTTTGCAAAGGGCATGAAGAAGATTAAAAATTTTCACTTTTTATCTAAAATTTTGTGTGAGTATTGGGTGCATGTATATGTAATCTAGAAGGTAGATATATCACATAAAAAGGAACATATCTCACATATCTCTAAGATTTGGTATGGAGAATATCCGCATTGAAAAGGGTTGAAGGTTTTGTCTACACCTCAGATGGGTATAAGGGCAGACAAACCAGGTCTTGGATCTCATGAAGAAAGATGGAGAGGCATGAATATTGTCTCATAGTTTATTCCAGAGCACAGTCACTCATGGATGAATCAACCTCGGCTCATGTATACAATATCCCAGTCATGAGCTCGACATACATATATTCGTGACATAATTCTGTTGTAAGGAATTTTAGTGAAGATAGTAACTACTATAATATCGGTGAACAAAGGAATACAACCTATACATATAGTCTTGGTGGACATTACGATATGTAGATATGTCTCCTTGTGATCTTGATATATACATATATTAGTACAATGTTTCTATAGCATTGACATACCTGTAGGTGTAGTCAAGATGGAACTCGAACGGATGGAGCAATAGATCTCGGATAGAGGACTGAGGATCAGGACACAGTAGTAGCATGAAGTCTAGATTAATAATATCAGTGTATCTATACTCTACTAAGATCCCAGCGCAGTGTTATACTTGGCTACAGTATTGATGAGATCAAAGACGCAGTCCTAACCACTGTCATCTTGTTTATAAAACAATGGTAAGAAAAAATAGTCTCAGTAACAACTAAAGTATTAGCATCAAAAGAAATGGTAAGTATCCATAACGTTATCACAGTCTTGATAGATGTAATACTCATAGTCTCGACATAAGGAGGATCAAAGTGATCCCTCAGTTATCCTTACAGTCTTGATCACAAAATACACTCTTGGTATATGATCTCAACTAGAAGTGATGGAGGTATGATGAATCAGTCATCATGGTGATTTTCACAGTGAAGATCTCAACAAACCTTGTTGACATAATGAAGAAGCAGCAATGATGATCCCAGTGAAGGAGCAACAAGGATGATTGCAGTCATGGTGCAGAAGTGACCTAATTGAAATGCTAGAAGATGTACTCTCTGAAATGTAGTAAAGAAGGTCATCTTCATGAGATCTCAATTGGGAGATTTGAGAAAGATTATAAGCACACAATCATCTATTTTTCTTAATAAGAAAGATGTCAAGTGTCCTTGGGACAAGGAAGATTCCTTATATAACAACTTATGGTACCTGTGCAAAATGGAAAAAGGGTAAGTTGTGGAAAAAAGTGATGAAGGTTAAAATACTAAAGCATGAGAAGGGAAGTTTGGTCCTAAAACAAGACAATTTAGTATAACTAAGATTTAGTTCCATGGGAAGATTATGGAAAGAAGCTGATATCACTAGAAGAATGGAGGTAGCTAAAGAAAAGGGCCAAGGAAAGAGGAAGTAACAAACCTCTACTATGAGTGAGATATTGTCCCTCACAAAAGGGTCCTATCACAAGCCGCAAATCTCCTATAGATATGATCATGATGATAAGATGCATCATGACATCATGAAAACAAGGACTCATAATCATGAAGGAAAAAATCCATGGCAATTGAGCATGAAGGACATAGCTCTTGGGAATCTCATCGGACATTAAAGGAAAGGACAATAAGTCAAAAGGGAAATCATTTCCCAGATAGAGACATGTAATATCATCAAGACTCTCTGATAGAAACATTAGTAGAGGATCCTCTAATCTAGGAAGGCAGCAAGTGTTTCATCAAGAAATCCAACTTTTGGAATTCATGAGATGACAGTCCAATAACTTGAGAAATGAAACAGATTTGGGATTAAATATTTTTTCAATCAAGGACGCTACTGGAAGTAGAAAAGGTAAAACGAGGTGTATATGCTTGTTTTTATATTGTAATATCATGTCATATGGTTTCAGGTAACATAGATCAAGCATGATCAAAGGGAAAAATGATCTCCTCCTCTTAAAGGATGCAGAAGGACATAAGTTGCATTAGATGAAATTAACATAATATCATCATATGATGTATGAGGTAGTTGACTACAATTGAAGAAATCTTAGAGCTCCTGGTAATGAAATATGTGAGGATGAATGAGATCTTGAAGTATGCAACCTTGATGAAGGAAATCAACATCCAAAATATCAAGAAGACTTAACCAAGAAATCCCCCGAAAGATGTGAATACTAAAAAAAGTCTAAAAAGATGAAGACCCTTGAGAATAGATATTGTTGGGAGATATGTCAACACATATGCAGGATGTTGATGCCTACAAGAAGATGTCACTGATAGAAGGCCACCACCAAAAGGTAACATGTGATTTTTTTTTGGTGTCTGACCTTTCAAAAATTCTTGGTATGTGTGCAGGGCCAAGGTAAGGATAGTTGTGAAGGATGTCACAACTATGTACCTTTTAAATCACTGTTGAAGAAAATGTGAAGATAGATAGCCTTATGAAGGAAGCCCCAGATGCAAAACCAAGGAGGATACTTTCTGGGAAAGAAGGAATGACATGACGGAAGAAAGTGATGGATGGTTAAACCCTACATGTGAATAAATTGATGACATCGAAGTCTTGGATCGTTAGTCAACTAGAAGACCTTATAAAGCACTAATGATAGAGTCCCTGGGTAAGAGGGAGCACTGGGAGGTTCCCTTGAGTAAAGGAACTCGAGAAAGTTTTTAAGTGAAGAGAAACTTGGAACTCATCCCTAGTTAAGAGTGAGAGTTAGACATGACATTCTTGTCTTCAATTTGGAAGAAAGAATGGAGGATTGTGTAATCATCTAGCATTCGACACTCTTTGAGGATGTGGTAGGGCATCCAAGATAAGAGTGGGAAAGAGGATCGATATTCTTGAGGGTTCGGAACCCAAGATGAGAATAGTCCTAGTAGGGCATACTCAAAGAACAAACGGGGGGGTATGACCCTAAGAGAGACAATGATGATGCTTGTCCATCAGTCATTGGTCTCGCCAACATTGTTTTCTGATCTAAGTGAGAGATGGCTCTGTTAGTCAAGGACTTGCTATATGGAAACAAAGTTGGTTGAAATGATGTTAGAACAAATGGATAACTAATTCGACTCTTTTCTTATAAGAACTCTTGTATTGAGAATGTCCATGTACCATGTATGTATGAATACCTCCCTAGTTAAGAGGGAGTGTTGAAAATAGTGTAACTAGGTTTGGTCTTCATCATGTCAAATATTGTAAAATTGTATTTTTGTATCAAAGAATTATTTTATTGTTTCTTGAGTCATGGGTTTCATGCTCAAGAAGTTTTTTCTCCAATTGAGAGCCCTAGATAAGTCATGTAAAATGAAGACAGTAATGTATTATTGTTCATGTAAATGTAATGTATGTAAGTCAAGAATCCTTCTAGATCATCAATGAAATACTCCAAAATGTACCCACAAAATTGTTGCAAGGAAACCGCTCAAATAAATTATGGGAGCCTTCTATATTCACGCCGGCCTAATCATTTGATCAAAGGAACATTTTGACCTAATCTAGGTTCATGTTGGTTCAATAGATGAGAGAGAAAGCCTATATATAGGCTACGTTGGCTCCTCCTCAATCCTACATTCACACTCACTAACTTATGAAGAGAAGCAGTAGTCAAAGGATTGAAGAAAGGAAGGATAGCCACAACAATTGATGAGGTCTATTCTCCCATGCGAAGATATCAATAAGTTTTCTCTCACATATGGCAATCCAATCTGGACTAGGGCTTCATGGTCCATGACTATGTGGTTGGGTTGAAGGGTTGTTCTAACTGTAGATGCAAGGAGAAGATCACAGCCAAAAAGGTCAAAGGTGTCATAGGGCTAGAGTAGCCATATCCCTACTCTAATATATGACTAGACTCTGAAATAAAAGAGTTTTGTTCTCGCTATATTGGAAATTCACTATTGTTGCATTACTAAACCCTAAATATCAAGCCCTAAGCATCGCTCTATCGAAGTATGAAGGATATTTATGAAATGTGAGGATAGAGAGAGGCTAAAAGAGCCTATTTGAGATTGTTGATGCAGACTATCATGCTCATGCTACAAACCTAATCCACTACAGAAATATATAGTATGTTTGGGTACATGTTTGGAGGTATTTTCATTTGATGTTGAAGGCATTTCTGAGTCAATGTTTGGGTCATGTAATTTCTCAATAAAGATTCTATAAGAAAGAGTTCAAAGGGTTTTTCCTCTCAAGTTTAGGAGAGGTTTTTTCCCTGGCTTAGTGCCAATATCTTGTGTACTTGTGTATCTTGATCTTCTTGTTTTGGTAACTATTTGAAGATAATAATACATAAGAAGCAGAATCTAAAGAAGTAATATCTCAAGCAGCTATCATAGTTAAGAGAAATTGAATAATTAAGACTGCCCTTAATTTCTCAACGCCCCTCACCAGAGGGAACCTTCATCAAGATGTACAACGTGGAGAAAGCTTCTCATTTGTTGCTGAGGTTTGCCACGGACAAGTTGATCATGCAGGAGGTTTCATACCACATCGTGACAGGGTTGTCAGCTGGATTGCACAGGAAGAAGAAGGCACCATGGCCAACACTTCCTATGCAGATTGAGTTGTAAGTGATTGGGAGTTTGAAATAAAAGGATGCCAAAGTGGAAGAATTCAAGAAGTTTAAGTTTGGCACCAAGAGTTTCAACCCGTATGACCCACATGCTTTATGCAGGGACCACTGTATGAGAGTGTACTATCCTTAGATCCGCGGAGTGTGTCATTGGCCAGAGGAAGACCCATGGAGATATTGTTACGACTCCTCTGGGCTCAATGAACCGGTCAGAATTGTGGTGGAGTGGTTAGCAACACTCAAGGCAACAACACCATAGGGAGCAACAAAAATAGTAGCAACAAGTAGGAAACCTATATAAGACAAAGGCAAGAGGAAGATTGTCGAAAGCATAGATACGAAGCACAACTACAATTTTAAGAAAGACCCACTTGTGGAAAAGGTAGCTTTGGAGATAGATGTGAAGAGGCAACAACGTGATAGGAGGATAGCGCAAAGAAAGAGAGAGAAGAAAAGGCTGGAAGATGCAGAGAGGACGTTGCAAGAATTTTGGAAAAAGCTCAAGGAAGAACAAGAGCTACGCAGAAGAGAGAAGGAGGTGCAATGTGAGCATGAAAAACAACAGGAACAGGAACAGGAGGAAGTGCAAGGTACACAGACAGCGCAAACTACACCAATATAGGTTGAAGACTCTGAACCAACAATAGATGAGGAACAGGGTGAGCAGTCGTAGGACCTAGAACTTGCTCTACAGGATGAACATATAGTAGAATAGATGGACATGGAGATGGAGTAGCCAGAACATTATTAGGATACCGACCTCATGCCAAAAGAAACCATGGTCACTCCGGAGGCTTCACTAGCTCCAACAGCAGAGCAAGTATAGGGTGAACAAGGGGATACCATTCTCCTTGAGGGCCATCCAAAAACAGAGATGTAAAACATAGCCTTTGATGAGTCACAACACAGATTTGTATAATCATGTAGAGTGTGTACCTTGGATGAGCATGCATCACCTGCTCACTTGGAAGAATGAGTGACTGTGTCAGATGTACGGAGACATCCAATCACCTTGGCTGATGCTACAAAGGCTTATGCTAAAACCACAAGCTTGAGTGTTAAATTCTTGATAGCAAAAAATGAGCACATTGCTCAGGAGTTGCAAGGAGCTAAGCAAAGAGAGGAAAAATCAACAGGATCCTCTAGAGCAAAGATGAAGATGGCCATACTTGCTGAAGTATTGGCCCTTAAGAAAGTCACGTGAAGACTGTATGACAAGTTCATCACCGTGGACAAGGAAGTTGTCCAACTATATGGGCATTAACAACATTGCACCAAGATAACATGAACACACGTAGACATACATGTTGCAGCTGATCATGTAAAAACATGGACAATGAGGTACAAGGATCCCTCCTTCACTTGCACAAGATGATGAAGCCACGGGTGGAGTTGGACAAAGCGCACATCCGGAGTTAGATCTGAAAATATGAGGAACTCTCACTACTCATCACTAGTATTGAGGCTTCATATACATGGTTGTACAGGAATTTGGATGTCGTGGTGAGGAACTATGCTCATTGAGGCCAAAGATAGGAACCAAGTCAGACTCGAGCTCGATGTGTACTTTTATCGGTTAGATTTTCAAGTCAACAATGATAACATGTGAATGTACATCGTCTTTCTGACCTTTCTCAGGACTAAATTGTGCATGTTATAGGATGAGTTGGATCAAGGTTTCAAATCAGTATACCCAGAAGCAATGGAGGCAAAAGTTCGCTTCCAAAATGACATCATCAAAGAGTGTGCAAACACCATTGCACACAATCAAGCATGGCATCAGTTTGTCACTGAGGATCACGAAGAGAAGGTTGATGAGATGGGATTTCCACAACTGCCCCAGTCTTAGTGTTGTCTTGTCTCGCTGACTCAAGCCAATTTTGTCCCACATGGGTATATGTGGAAAATGTATCATTTTTGTTAAGATGATGTAAAGTGAAATTCCAAGTGTCATTAGTGGAATACAAACAATCACATGTAATGTAAAGAGTCATGAGGGAAGTCCAAGAGTCACAAAGGGGAATGTCAAGGGTCACCCCACACTTTGTTATAAATAGAACCTCATAACTCATAGAACAGGCTATCGGGAGCCAAGATTTTGGTAGGCATTTCTTAGAGAGGGATTGGAGAGTATTTTGACGAGCCTTGGCTTCTCCACGATGTAGAGTGAGCACTTCTCTTTGGAGGAGTAAGTGGTGTTGACTGTAACTTTCCACTATTGGAGCTAGTAGTTGTCATGGTTGTATGTATGGATGGAACTTTCACTTGATATAATATAATAGAGCCAACACATTTCATGCATATGTTGTTATTGTAGTTTGACTATTCTGGTTACTTTAGCGATGTATGTAGTTTTACTGATGTATTGATCTATGGACTACTCCATATGTGATTGTGTGAATCTTATTGAAGCGTGTTGTTGGTTTAACTCATCACTTTGGATTGTTGGCTATTCTGCTTTCTAGATTGTGATGTCTTTCATCTCATTGTTCCTTTCAGGTTGTGTACTATTATAGGCTTCTAAGGGATACACTTATTTCCCCCCTTCATGTGTTAGAACCTCCCCATGCATCTCTCTTGACTTGCTACAAGGTTACACACTTGCCTCCGACAAGGATATATTACTTACCTTTGTGCACTATCGTAGTCAAGGCATAACTTTACTACCCACTGCTAGGACTCCTACTCCAAATAGTCTGAGGTCTAGTTGGGACTTCTTACCAGGGAGATCTCATCACTTGTTGGTTGGGTCTAGCGCCATTAACATTTTTTACATTAGAAGGAGGGACAGATGATAACATGAGTCCTCAAAATATATTTTGAATCTTCACACGTCTATCATGTCTTATGTTACTCTTCATCCTCCGAGATGCTTGTCTTATGGTTATGACTTTGAAATCCCATAGGAGTTTTGAATCTCTTGTCATAGAACACGTATGAAGGTGAAGGTGAAACAACTTGGGAGAGTCATAGTCTTTCTTTTTCCAATCTATGTGAAAACATTGAATCCCGTGAGGATTATGTGATCTGCACGCTATTCACATTCACGCTTCATGGGAACCCATTACAATGGCTTGTCACACTACTTGAAAAATCTATTCACTCATTGGGTCACTTTGTTTTAGAGTTGTGTCATGCTTTCCATAATTTTGGCCGTCAAGTACTTAATAAAAAAATTCTCGAATTACGGAAAGCCCCTGATGAATCCGTGGCACAATTCTTGTATTGCTTTCTTAATATTGCATTTCAATTCCCAGAGGATGAAATTGATTGGAAAATTCTCAATGAAATATTTCAATATCTTCTTCACATATCTGAGAATCTGCATATCTTATTATCATTCAAACCGACCCCATCATACATCAATATTACAGTTGGTAAATCCAATGGGGGCATGGTTGTTGTCACAAGTGACTATTCGACTTCATCTCATCAAACATCTCTGATCCCATAGTGTGAGGTGAGAGAAGGTGCACATCTAGCTATTGAACTGTCACATCCTCCTACCCCACCTGCTATTGATCACTACATAAATTCAGCTGACAAGACTGTTGGTTCTCATGTGGACTTGTTTCCTCAACCTTTGTCCTCGTGTTCCGTTGATCCTCCGGATTGTACTATGTTGTGTTCTCTCGTTCCAGACTCCACACTTATTCATCATGAGGATCAAGTTGTAGATGGAGTTGATTTTGAGAAGCCAACCTACGTACCAATTATGATGAGTATGGGTGGGAATTTGAAGAAAAACCCGCGGTGAAGGAATACCTCTTTCTATCCGCACCTCATCTTCTTTTCCCTAACATCTTTGGTGATTCTCCCATTGTTGATTTTTTGTGTGAGAATACATTCTCGGATGCATCTACTTCTGATCATTCACATAATACATCGGATGTCATTCTATCATTGCATCGGAGAGGACACATCTATGTTTGAGAATCCACTCAATATTTCATCTGTCATTTTCGAAAACGTAGAGGGTGAACATTCTTGCTTCTCATCAACCCCTCCGTATGATTCATCAGACTATGAGGATGCCGATGAAAATATCGAATTTTCTGATTGTGGTTGTCATGATCTCTTTTCTCCTTCATTCGATCACAATGTTGATTCATTTGTTGTCGATATTTCTAAGACACCCATCTTCAATGATCTACCTATTGATGAAGTGGAAACCCCACAAGATGTCGAGGCACTTCAGCTCAAGTTGATGGTTTTTTCAGGTCCTTGTTGTCTTGAGGTTGATTCCACTCCAGATCAGAAATATGTTGAAATATCCAAGGCTCCTCATCACTCACTTTTTTGCATTGAAGATCAATATAGTTCACAGAATTTAAATCCTCCACCTAAATCGCAAGACCCCATCGCTCGCACATTGGAGGAATACTACATAACGATCACCCTTTCCAAGCGTAATATGTAATTCTTTGTCATGTTTTCTTGTTTTTAAAATAAAAATAGTGTACTTGTTTTTCATTTGCATGCAGTGTCAAGCATGGCCATGACATGTCTACAGAAGGTTTGTCTTGTGCTTTTATTCTTTTCTTCTATGTGGATATTCTTAAACTCAGAGTATGTTGGTATTCACTATTATATCTTTCTTGTTTACTGCTTTACACGTTTATTGTTTTCCTAAACCACGCCTTCACAAACATGGGTCAACCAATGCATGAATGGCTTCTTTAGAAATATCACTTCACGTGAGTCGACCCATGCACTACTTAGCTTAGGAGAAGGAGTAGTGTTTTCTTTCTTGTTTTTCTTTGTTTTCATGCTTTATTTGTTTATTTTTTTGTGTTTCTTATTTGTTTGCTTTGTTTTCTTGATTTTCTTTCCTTTTCTTTCTATTTGTTTGCTTATTTTTCACCCATAGGTTTAGTTTCACATGAAACCATGTGTGGCTCACAAGACAAGCAAGGTAAAGTAGAAGAGGACTTGTAAAACTAGCAACACTTGGTTATCTATTGTCCTCTCTCTTTATGAACGAGCTAGTTGTCTTTATTTGATGATACCCTGATGGAAAATACGTTTTGTTCAGAGTGAGTCTTGGTGAAAACATTACGCTTGCACTTTAACTAGTACCACCTACTCTAATCTGTTCTTTTGGGTTAAACCTTGTCAGCTCAATCAAGTAGAGTAAGGTGAGGGGGAAAACCTTAACAAGTACCGTCAGAAGTATTCATAAAATACTTCTTTGAAGGTACAGCCTCTTCTACTCTCAATAATTCGGGAGCCCTCTTCCGCCTCTGAAATAAATAAGTGCTTCTGCATAGTTATTTGAAAAATGAAAAAAATGAAAAATGAAAAAATAAGAAAGGAGAAAGAAGAGAGAGGCTTCCTGCATAGAGAGTGTTGGGACTCAGAATTGACCTATTTTGACCTTATCTTTTTGTCGTATTATTATCCTTTTGCAGTCATAGGTTGAAAGCTTTTGATTTTATAATGACATAATTACCCCAATGTAAGAAGTAACTTCCCGCATATCTATGTTTAATTGTTCATTGCATATTCGTGAATATCTTTATATTTATCCTTGGAAAAGCTGACTAAATTGTCAAGTAATTGTCTTAAGCTTGCAGGAATTATAATGTATAGTTGCTGCAACACCAGAAACAGCAACTACGCAGTTGCTGCAACACCAGAAGCAGCAACTCCGCAGTTGCTACAGTCAGCAACAACAATCATCTAAAGCAAGCTATTTTGCAACAGCCGCGAATAACAGATGGCAACTATTTAAAGAACCCTGACGCGGCATAATCAAGCGGATGTCTAAAGCAAGAAGAACACAGTCAGCATTGCCTAAATCAGGAACAGCATGGGGAAGCGGCAAAGGAATGTGAAGATCCCGAGAAGACAGTCGAAGTCAGTTACCAGCTGTGTAACAACTAGAACCCAAGAAAGAACATAGTATCATACTGTTCTAACAACGTTCTGTAATTCTTATTTTTGATAGAATGGGTTAACTGAATGAACTGTAATACTCTATTGTAATAGATGTCTCCTCTATAAAGAGGAGACATCTACATGAGAAAGGGGATCAGTCAGTGTTTATAGTCAGTCTGTAAAGTGAGATTTTGGAGAACTTCAGCAAGTCTGAACTTTATTGTACTTGGATCTTTTTGGCAGATGAATATAAAATTGTTTTGAGCACTTAATCCAGTCTTCGTGTTCCTGGGGAATCTTGTGAGAGGGACTGGGCCCACCTTCCTCACAAGATTCACCCATTTACTTTCTTGTCAAGTGTGTAATAGTTTCTTTCTGGTACTCTGTTTGGATTTTATAGCATTACCTCTGGTATTTCCGTTCTGCTAGTACTCTGTTTCATTAATTACTTGAGTTTGTTTCTCACCGGTGAATTAAACTGCAGTGTGCATTAGCAATCTGATTACAGGGGCAGGTGCTGAACGTCCCCACCTGGAGGATAGGGTCCTGATCCTCTGCCAACAGAGCATCCATCACTTTGTTTTCCAGATTTGTAGTTTTAATTAATTGCTTTTATTTTAACAGTACTGTAATGACTTAGCGTAAGAATTACGTATACTACAACTTTTCAATGCTTTTAGAATTTAAGTACATACAGTACGCAGTAGCCTTTGGAATAAAAATACTTTCCCTGGTTGACAATTAATGTGGTACTTGAATGTTTAATTCATAAACAATTCAACTAGCCAACATTTTGGCGCCGTTGCCGGGGAAGGCAACTAAAGATTTCTAAAAGCATTAATGGTTTCTTTGTGAAAATAACAGGTGCATGAGAGGACGCAAGAAACCTAATTTCGCAAGAGGCAGGGGAGGAAGAAAGACTTTTATTGACGAGATCATCTCGAAGGCCGAAACATCACAGAGGACGAGTTTCCGGAGACCGCAGATCCAATACTCCTCACAGACAGACCAACAAACGGAGGAAGTACTGGGACCTGAAAGGAAGCTGGAAGCACCAGAATACACTGAGGAACCGGTAAAAGAACCTGAAGATACAGAAGACAAATTAAGTGATTCAGGGAAAGGACCAATGGAGGACAACAAAACGGAAGGAAGAGGGGAAAATTCGCTCTCTACCCTGGAATTTCCTATTGGGGAACTTCCGAGAGGAACAACCCCTATGAAGAATATTCCACTCTCAGCGTTACCCAACTTCCATGGGTTATCCTCTGAGGACCCAGACGAATTCCTCTTTGAATTCGGCATATTGTGCAGAAGTTATGATTATGTGACTCCTAATCAGAAACTGAATTTTTTTCCAGCAACACTAAAAGGAAATGCGCTGAGGTGGTTCATGAGCTTAGGAGCTCAGGTAATCACCACCTGGGACCAGATGAAAGAATAATTCTTGGCCAAATATCAAGACTATTGCCGAACGAGGGAAAGGAAGGAGGAACTGTTCAAAATGGTTCAGAAGGAAGACGAGAGCTTAGAAGATTTTGTGGAAAGACTGAAGTATAATTTGCAGAGGTCTGACCACCCTAATATGAGTAAAGACATTCTAAAGACCATACTGCTAAAAGGGGTAAGAGATGATTGCTTGGATATGCTGAACATGCTAGGAAAAGGGGATATCTCCAAAGAATCATTTGATGAAATCATCAATCTCTGCATGAGATGCTCAAGAGGAACAGGCAGCAGATCAAAGAGCAGAGATAATGTGTATTCAAGAGTTCAGAAATCAGCCAGTGGAGGAGTGACAAGAGCCGAAATAGGTAACTTATTAGAAGAATTTAAAACTGAAATGCTAAGTTCTTTCGCGTCACAAATCGATGCTCTGCAGGTTAAGAAGAAACAGGCGGAAGCAGAAGCTGCTCTAGCTATCTTCTATTCCAAGTGCAGAGAAAAGCACCCACTAAGGGAATGCCCACTGGATAAGATACCTATCTGCACAATCTGCGAGAAGGACCATGAAACGCAGCAATGCCCCTCTCTGCCTGGAATCAAAGCAGCACTGCAGTCAACTGAAGAAGAGGCTGAGGCAGTGTACCTGATGACACAGAGGAGGCAATGGCCGCAAAGACAAGGTATGAGCTCTAATACAACATTCAATCGTTGGAATAATAATCCTCCTTTTTACCCACCCATGAACCAAATGCAGTACCCACCCTTCAATACAATGAACTTTCCACCTATGCAGCAACCTAATCTCCCTTTCCATGATCCTACTATATGGAATCCTTGGGCTCCCCAACAACCATACTTCAATCAATGGAATCCAAATAGGGCAGCCCAACATATGCCATTTCCTCAACAACAACAGTCTCTTTCCCTACCATCTAACACTCCTCCAAATAATCAGGCAATTAGACCGCAGCTGCCTGTACAATCTAACCCTAATCCAAATAAGAATAAAGCCCTGCAAGTAATTGACATTCACAATCAACCTGTCTCTCCCCTGCAATGTAATGATATCCATCTTCGCTCAGGGAGAATTGTCGAACCCATTATAGATGATATCACTGACTCTGACAAAGAATAAGTTAGAAAAGAGAAATCACCTAACAACAATGTTGAAACAACAGAATCAACACCTAATAATAATGAGCAAACGATAGATCCACCCTTTCCTGAACGGCTAGCTCTCACAAAAACACTTGAGCAACCTACCTTTAACCTTTTAGGAGAGTTACAGAATCTGTATGTTAAAATCCCATTATTGCAAGCATTAAGAGATGTGCCTATTTATGCTAGAACCATTAGAGACATTTGTATAAAGAAACCGGGAAGAAAGGCTAAGGATCCCCTCACAGTTCATGTGATGGGAGAATTAACTACCTTAATGACCGAAAAAGATTACCCTGTGAAGTATGGTGACCCTGGTCACCCTACAGTAACAGTTCAGATCGGAAAAACCTTTATCTCTAAAGTTCTAGTAGACTTAGGAGCTGCAATAAATATAATGACACTCGAAACAACACAATTGCTTCAGTTGAAAACCTTAATTAGGGAAACTCCAACAATCTTAGAATTAGCTGACCGATCTACAATTAAACCCGAGGGGGTCATTGAAGATCTTATAATTTCTGTAGAATCCTGGAACTACCCGGCTGACTTTGTGGTGCTACAGACTAAAACAAAGTTGGGGGGTCATCCATTGATTCTAGGGAGACCTTGGCTGGCTACAACAGATGCTTTCATCAGCTGTAGGTCAGGATCAATGACCATATCCAACAGGCAGGAAACTAAACAGCTCACCCTCTATCCTCATGCCACACCCATGATCAATAGTGACAATTCTGTATGGGTAAACTATGAGGATGAAGAAACCCAACCAATACTGACTATTGGACAAGCCTTGACTTTTAAGGACTCCACCGAAGATGAACTAATTAGCAGTTTTATCTCTGAACCCTCTTCGGTTAATCCTGAAATATTTAACCACTTCACTGCAATCCTAGAATCTGAATCCTAGCAAGATATGAAAGATGAAAACTTATGCCAGACAGCATTAGGCAACCCTTCCAAGAGCACAACAATTGAAATTGAACCTGGTAAAACACTAAATATAAATCCTGACTTGGCTGATAATGAAAGACAACAATTAATAAAGTTACTCCAAGCAAATAAAGAGGCATTTGCATGGGACTACACAGACATGAAAGGGATCTCCCCTGAATTATGTACTCACCGTATTTATATTAAGGAGGGATCCCAGCCAGTCTGTCAACCCCAACGAAGAATGAACCCTAACCTTAGAGAAATTGTGAAGGAGGAACTCCAAAAACTTTTAAATGCAGGATTTATATATCCAATATCTGATAGTGAGTGGGTTTCCCCACTCGTAATTGTACCAAAGAAGAATGGGAAATGGCGAGTATGTGTAGACTATAGATCATTAAATAAAGCAACCCAAAAAGATCATTTCCCTTTACCTTTTATTGATCAGGTATTGGATAATTTAGCAGGTAAGAAATTCTTCTCATTCTTGGATGGGTTTAGTGGATACAACCAAATTAGGATTGCACCCCAGGACCAGGACAAAACCACATTTACTAGCCCATGGGGAACCTTTGCTTACAGAGTACTTCCATTTGGGCTATGCAACGCTCCAGCAACATTCCAAAGAGCGGTGATAGGAATCTTTTCTGATATGTTAAACGATTCATTAGAAATATTCATGGACGACTTTACTCCTTATGGAGTGACCTTTGAAGATGCTCTGCAAAACCTTGAAAAAGTACTTAAGCGGTGCATAGAAGCACACCTTGCTTTAAGCACTAAAAAGTGCCATATGATGATGAATCAGGGTATTGTATTAGGTCATTTCATTTCATTTTTAGGAATTCAAGTCGACCCAGCTAAAATTCAGGTGATTCAGAACCTTCCTATCCCCAAAATACAAACTGAGGTGAAAAGTTTTTTAGGACATGCTGGATATTACAGAAGATTCATTAAGGATTTTTCTAAAATAGCTTCTCCTCTGTTTGTGTTATTAATGAAAAATGTTGAATTCAAGTGGACTGATGACTGCGAAAATGCATTCAATAAACTTAAACATCAGTTGTCCGCAGCTCCTATTTTGAGAGGACCTGATTGGGCATTACCCTTTCATATCTCCTCTGATGCCTCAGATACGGCAATTGGAGCTGTCCTGGGTCAGGAAGAAAACAATCTCCCCTATGCTATCTATTTCATCAGCAAAAACATGACACCAGCTGAGCTAAATTATACAGTGACTGAGAAAGAATTTTTAGCAGTTATTTATGCTATTAATAAATTTCGGCATTATATTACTGGATATACTACCTTTGTGCATACTGATCACTCGACCATTAAGTATTTAATGAATAAATCAATTACAAATGCTCGAGTCACCAGGTGGTTATTACTATTACAAGAATTTGATATCACAATTGTGGATAGACCAGGAAAAGAAAATGTAGTTGCTGATTTTCTTTCTTGTTTAAAAACTGATGAAAATGCTCCAGTAGATGATTCTTTTCCTGATGAGTATTTATTTGCAGTATCTGCTCACTCACCTTGGTATGCAAACATTGCCAATTATCTAGTTGCAGGAAAACTACCATCACACCTATCACACAGGGAAAGAAGAAAGATCATCCAGCAAAGTGCTAGGTACAACTGGATAAGCGGGTGTCTGTTCCACACAGGAATAGATCAAGAAATCCGGAGATGCATTGGGGAAGATGAAATTTATGATGTGTTAAAAGCTTGTCACGATGGCCCTTGTGGAGGATATTTTGCAGACAAAAGAACAACACACAAGGTACTGAGAATGGGTTATTATTGGCCATCACTCTTTAAAGATGCTAGAAAATATGTGAAGGCTTGTGACAGCTGTCAAAGAATGGGTCAGCCTAACCATAGGGATGAAATGCCACTTAACCCCCAGGTAACTCTTGAACCTTTTGAGAAATGGGCATTAGATTTTATAGGTCCCATTAATCCTCCATCTAATCAAAGAGTCTACATATTAGTATGCACGGATTATATGACTAAATGGGTAGAAGCCAAAGCACTCATTAAAGCTAATGAAGAAGCAGTACTAACATTCTTATTTGAAGAAATCTTTGTTAGATTTGGACTACCCAGAGAATTAGTCATTGATGGAGGACATCCTTTTAATTCTCATGGCTTCAAAGACACGCTCCAAAAATATCATATTAAACATAAAATGACCACACCATACCACCCCCAAGCAAATGGGCAGGTGGAAAGTACCAACAAGGTCATAGAAGCCATCTTAACAAAAACGATAAAGGAGAATAGAAGGGATTGGTTTCAGAGGTTGCCCGAGGCTCTATGGGCTTATAGAACCACTTGGAGGAATACAACAGGATTTTCACCCTATGAATTAGTTTATGGAAAGAATGTTATTTTCCCTGTAGAATTTGAAATTAAAAGCTTAAGAACTCCCTTAGCTGTTAACCTTGATTTAACTGATGCACAGACAGCCAGGTTGGAGCAGCTTCAGGAATTGGATGAGAAAAGACTAGATGTCGTCCATCAAACAACTATGATACAGCAACAAAGAAGCAGATGGCATGATAGAACTATTAGGCAAAAGCAGTTCCACAAAGGTAACTGGGCTTTACTTTATGACTCCCGTTTCGAGAATTTTCAAGGGAAGTTAAGAACAAGGTGGTTGGGACCGTACGAAGTGGATGTTGTTTTTCCAAATGGAACAGTCAGACTGTTAACAATTGATGGGGACATAACACCACTGTTAGTCAATGGCTACCGACTTCGGTTATATCAGCGGCCAGTTTCCAAAGAGGATTTTAAAGCCACTTGCATGGCAATAAAACATTATTCTTTTCCAGGGGAACTTGCTGACCCTCAAAGCACTTGAATTTTTATTATTTATGTAATTTTCTTAGGTTAGATATTTTTGTCTTTTTAGAAACTAATAAATCCTGCCAAGGATTGCGATATTACATTTCAGTATTTTGCAGGTGTTAGCTTGGGAAGTAGCTGAGAACAAAAAGTCTCAAAGGAATTACTGTGTGGACTCGGAATCCTTGTTGCTACAACACCATTTCCCGTTGCTGCAACACCATTCTTGTTGCTGCAACACCATTTCCCGTTGCTGCAACACCATTCCTGTGGCTGCAACACCATTTCTCATTGTTGCAACACCATTTCCCGTTGCTGCAACACCATTTCCCGTTGCTGCAACACCATCCCTGTTGCTGCAACACCATTTCCCGTTGCTGCAACACCATCCCTATTTCCCCAACACCATTTCCCATTGCTGCAACACCATTTCCCGTTGCTGCAACACCATCCCTGTTGCTGCTGTTGGAAATAATACTGAGAGGGGGGGGGTGAATCAGTATTATCATATTAATAAAACTTTTTCATTTCCATAATCAGATTCATATATGCTACTTCCACAACTTCTTATGATTAAGTTAATCGATCTTCAATGAGTGCATTAGAACATTATCAACCATATTATCAGTTAACGGATGCAGTAACATAAAGTAGATCATCACACATAAGGCACACACATGAACACAATGATGTAAGGTGGAAACCTAATGCGGGAGAAAAACCACCTGCTGCAAGTCATCTCAATCTTCTTCTTAATAAGAAAATTCTTTTACAATATTTGTACTGGTGCAGCCTTATACCAGTACGGGAGCTACAACCCCTTTTGCTCTTGTACTAGCCGATCCATTTACTAGTACGCAGGCTACTACCTGCTACAATGCTCCAAATATTTCCTTTAGCTCTTGTACTAGCTTAGATACTAGTACGTAGGTGCCGGCCTACAATATTTTCTCCTTCAAGTACCACGTTTCATTAATTTTCATACTGGATACACTGAAGCACAACCCATAAACTGAAAGGCCACATTTCATCCAATTTTCATACTGGACCCAACAACAACATTGAAGCTCAAACAACCTTCTGAAACACCCAATCAACTGAAGTAACCAGATCAACAATAATAGGATCAAACCCAGAACACAACAATGATAAACAAAGATTTTAAGAGAAGGAAGCACCCTGCTCAACTGCCAGCCTGAGTCCGGACTCACCCTGTTCAACTGCTAGCCTGAGTCCCTGGACTCACCCTGCTCAACTGCTGACCTGAGTCCCTGGACGCACCTTGCTCAACTGCTAGTCTGCGTCCCGGACGCACCCTACTCAACTGCTAGCCTGCGTCCCTCGCACTGAGTCTATTGAACTGCCTGTGTCCCGGCGCACCTGAACCCTTCCTGCACCTGCGTCCGGCGCACCTGAAATAATTCGCTCCTGCGTCCCGGACGCACCTGAACCCTTACTGCACCTGCGTCCCTCTGGGCAAAGATGATTTCAAGACTTTAGAAGTAACCCAGACAATCAGATCTATAGATCCAAGCAAGAGCCGAAGAGATCTCGGTCCATCAGATTCGCCTTGTTTAGATCTAGACCAGATCTTGCCCTCATAAGATGTTCAACCCAAGACTTGCAAAATCCAAATGATCTCCTTTACTTTATATAGGCAAGCTCCTCCTCAAAACATGGAACAATACCACGAGCCGACACTATAGAAACATAAAACCGTCGGCTAGATACCACACAAGAAACCCCCACGTGCTTTTTTCTGCCTTGAAATGTGTGCATTGGGTGGACGCACCCCCTGAACTGCTGGCCTGCGTCCTTGGACGCGGGTTCTGCATGGTATACCTGCGGGTACGCACCTTCTGAACTGGCTTCCTGCGTCCTTCATAATTTTTCAATAAAATGAGAGCTGATCATCAACTTCTGTTGCTGACTTGAAGAATAGTGAACTACCACCTGAATGGGTTGCCATCAAGGACAATACTTTAGCCATAATGCCAACAATCTCCCCCTTTGGACTTGATGGCAAAGCTTACTAAGAACTTGCCATTTGATTCCTTTGAGCTGTCCTGCATCTATGTATTATGTTACATCTGATATCTCTTCTGAATGTATCTAAGTGAGATGGTCTTCTATGAGGGGGGTTGCCATCAAGTACAACACATGCATCATAATGCCAACAATCTCCCCCTTTGGACTTGATGGCAACAACACCAGATCACTCTCCCCCTTTGACATCAAGGGCAAAGGGGTATGCTCCCCCTAAGAACATGCTCCCTTTGACTATGATCCAGATCTGCTGAAGTCTCTGAATGAGCTCCCCCTTTGTATATGTCATGGTGCTCCAATCTGATAATGGTCTTTCTGAGAACTAGCTGAGATGTCTGCTCTGCTGTATGGTGCTGTTCATGCTCAAGCTCCCCCTGACTGTAAGCAAGGTCTGCAAAAGGATGTTCTACAAGAAGAACATGACTCTATATATATCATAAATCACCTTCCAAACATCTAAAGATCATGACAAACAACAACACTGTATAATTTGCTCCATAGTATCATCAACTCATAACCATCCAGATCTACATGAATCAAGAGCCATCAAATGAAAGCATCAGCATCAATCAACATATGTATGAATAATCATCCCTGTATCCAGCCAACAATCCTCATCTATTTGTGCCAAGAAAGAATTTATGCATTATGCTCATGTCAGCATCATCATGAAATGCGTATGAGTGACTCATCATCATCATGTCTCCAACAATGCGACTTTGAGTAATCATCCACGAAATCAGCCAACCTCATCCATATATGTGCCAAGGATAATAAAGACTTCATGCAAGCATCATTAGAGAATCAACCATACATCTGATCATGTGACCAACTCATAATAGCAAGATGAATCATAAGCATTGTCATCAAGGACCATAATGCCAACAATGAATTTAGGACATATGCTCCCCCTGAACCAGTGCCATCTGGTAAATCTGATCATGCATATCAAGAAGAATCAGCCAATAAATTCTTTGAGACAGGTACGCACTTCATCTTCTGTTGCGTTGCGTCCTGTTGCTGTAGGGACGCACCCAAAAACACTATCGTGCCGCGTCCTTTTGCTTCAGGGACGCACCTGATCCTCAGTCGCTCTGCGTCCCCACGCAGATCTTCAGTTACTGAACTGCGTCCTGGACGCACCTGGACTTGGTCTGGCCTGCGTCCGCACGCAGGTCTCCTGTTACTGCACTGCGTCCTGTACTTTCAGCTTCCTCTAATTCTGGTATGTCTGTACATTGTACTGTGCCATCTTTTTCTGACTGTACTTCTTTTTTCCTCCATATCTTCAAGCGTGATGATGACATTTTCTCCTTTTGATATGGTGCCCAAACTTTGTTCCTGCATTCCTTGGCTATATGTCCAAGCTTGTTACATGCATAACATCTTACATGTTTCATATTCCTCCTGTAACAATCAGTAGCTTTGTGACCAAACATATTGCAAGCAAAGCAATATCCATAAAAGTACCTTGATTGAGATGACCTTTCTGCATAATGGTCTTGAACTCTTCTTCTTCTACATCTAGCTGCAACATGTCCAAGATCATGACATACATAACATTCAACATTATTCATAGGAGGAGTAAAGGATTTTCTTTGAGGAATCTCTTTCCTTGGTTGATGATGAGATTGATCTTTCACTTCTTTGTTGATCACCTTAGATTTCCTTTTAGAGTTTCTTGTCTCACCTTGTGAACTAGATTCACCTTCAACAGATTCATGGAAACCAAGACCAGTCTTTATAGTAGGGGACCTTTGACTACTAAGAATATCATCCAATACTTTAGAGCTATCTTGAAATCGTAAAAGCTTATCCTTTTCTTCTAGTTTACCTTTCAAGATATTTACCTCAACCTGAAGCTGTTCTTCCTTTTCAAGAGATTTCTTTTTCAAAATTTCTTCAGCTTTCCTTCCTTCTCCCATTTGTTCCCTTAGTTTGAGAATTTCTTTTTCTTGTTCTTCATACAGATCCTGCTGCATTTGACGAACTCGAAAGGCACATTCCAGTTGAGATTTTAAGCTGGTGACTTCGTTTTCTTGTTTTGCAATAGCTTGGAGTAGATCTGTATTCTGCTTCTTTGATTCTTCAAGATCTCCTTTTAGTGAGAGGATTGTAGCTTCAAGATTTTCATAGTAGCTGGATCTATCTTTGAGTTTCTTGATGGTTGTGCTTCTTTCGTTGACTTCTTTTCTTAATGATGTTACTTCATGCTGCAATTTTTGACATTGGTCTTCCTTGTCCTTGAGTAGCTTTCTTACCTTGTTTCCTTCTTCTAGTTGTGCCCTTAGTTTGGTAGCTTCTTCTTTGAAATCACATTCTTTTTTGTTTAATAGATCTTGTTGATCTCTAATTTTGTCTGTCAGCCTTTTAAATTCTGCCTCTATTTGATATCTTTCTTGTTCACCCATAAGAGCAAATTCAGTAGTTTCGCTATCACTTTCATCTCTTTCACAAGGAAATATGGCTGTAACATCAGAGGATAACACATTCATACCTGATAATGACTCTGAATCTGATTCTGAATCTGAAGAGCTTCTTATGCCTAATCCCCAATCGATTCTTCCACTGTCATAGTTCTTCTGAGATGACTTCTTTTTCTTATTAGCTTTCTTCTTAAGCTTCTTTCCCATTGTTCCACGAATCTCCTTCAAGCGATCAAGCTTCTATCAAAGGACCTGCTCTGATACCAATTGTTGGAAATAATACTGAGAGGGGGGGGGGGGGGGGGAATCAGTATTATCATATTAATAAAACTTTTTCATTTCCATAATCAGATTCATATATGCTACTTCCACAACTTCTTATGATTAAGTTAATCGATCTTCAATGAGTGCATTAGAACATTATCAACCATATTATCAGTTAACAGATGCAGTAACATAAAGTAGATCATCACACATAAGGCACACACATGAACACAATGATGTAAGGTGGAAACCCAATGCGAGAGAAAAACCACCTGCTGCAAGTCATCTCAATCTTCTTCTTAATAAGAAAATTCTTTTACAATATTTGTACTGGTGCAGCCTTATACCAGTACGGGAGCTACAACCCCTTTTGCTCTTGTACTAGCCGATCCATTTACTAGTACGCAGGCTACTACCTGCTACAATGCTCCAAATATTTCCTTTAGCTCTTGTACTAGCTTAGATACTAGTACGTAGGTGCCGGCCTACAATCTTTTCTCCTTCAAGTACCACGTTTCATTAATTTTCATACTGGATACACTGAAGCACAACCCATAAACTGAAAGGCCACATTTCATCCAATTTTCATACTAGACCCAACAACAACATTGAAGCTCAAACAACCTTCTGAAACACCCAATCAACTGAAGTAACCAGATCAACAATAATAGGATCAAACCCAGAACACAACAATGATAAACAAAAATTTTAAGAGAAGGAAGCACCCTGCTCAACTGCCAGCCTGAGTCCGGACTCACCCTGTTCAACTGCTAGCCTGAGTCCCTGGACTCACCCTGCTCAACTGCTGACCTGAGTCCCTGGACGCACCCTTCTCAACTGCTAGTCTGCGTCCCGGACGCACCCTACTCAACTGCTAGCCTGCGTCCCTCGCACTGAGTCTATTGAACTGCCTGCGTCCCGGCGCACCTGAACCCTTCCTGCACCTGCGTCCGGCGCACCTGAAATAATTCGCTCCTGCGTCCCGAACGCACCTGAACCCTTACTGCACCTGCGTCCCTCTGGGCAAAGATGATTTCAAGACTTTAGAAGTAACCCAGACAATCAGATCTATAGATCCGAGCAAGAGCCGAAGAGATCTCGGTCCATCAGATTCGCCTTGTTTAGATCTAGACCAGATCTTGCCCTCATAAGATGTTCAACCCAAGACTTGCAAAATCCAAATGATCTCCTTTACTTTATATAGGCAAGCTCCTCCTCAAAACATGGAACAATACCACGAGCCGACACTATAGAAACATAAAACCGTCGGCTAGATACCACACAAGAAACCCCCACGTGCTTTTTTCTGCCTTGAAATGTGTGCATTGGGTGGACGCACCCCCTGAACTGCTGGCCTGCGTCCTTGGACGCGGGTTCTGCATGGTATACCTGCGGGTACGCACCTTCTGAACTGGCTTCCTGCGTCCTTCATAATTTTTCAATAAAATGAGAGCTGATCATCAACTTCTGCTGCTGACTTGAAGAATAGTGAACTACCACCTGAATGGGTTGCCATCAAGGACAATACTTTAGCCATAATGCCAACAGCTGCAACACCATTTCCCTGTTGCTGCAACACTAGTTCCATTACTCCGGCACATTCCCCGTTTTCACAAATGTCTTTTTCCCAATCCCTGTTGCCCCAACGGTAATTTTCCATTGCTGCAACACCAATCCCGGTGCCACGATATTGCTTCCCGGTCACGAAATATCCTTCCCAGCAAAATTCCCTCACGTACGAAAACCCCTGTCTTACCACTTCAGCCCCAAAAGAACAAATCTTGATAAAATATACCACTTCCTGTGATGATTACAGCACCCCACCATCACTTCCCGTCATTATCATTACAAATCACCCATATTCCCATGCTTTCAGATCCGCGGTAATTATTATGATCCGGTAGAAGACAAGAAAAGACTTTTTGACGCAGCGATCAAAAAGGTAAAATACGAAGGTACGCACGTTTATGAATGAGCATTAAATAATAGATAACGCGGAGAAAGTTGATAGGACCATCAAATGATTGCATTCCCAATCATATCATTTACACATAGGAGGGGGGGGATTACCAAAGCAGTTCTCATAATGACAGACCACGCCAACTACCGCCACCCTTAATTCTCCCGGTAGGATGTAAAAGCCACGGCATGTTACCAATTGCGATGTATACTCTGAGTTGAAATCGGTAGCTCGGGTCTGAATTCTGAAGATTCACCGAGACAACAACCATGGGAGGAACCCTCATTACACATGAACCTGGCACGACAGCAGTCCTGGAACTCTTTCCGGAAATTTATCAAATTTTCCTCCAAGCTGGATGGATAGAGTATTTCAGGAGACTTCCGGACTTTGACGAGCAGCAAGTCCTGGAATTCGCATGCAACTTGACAGAAGGATTCTCTGTCGTCCAAGGAATTCAAGTTCCAGTCACGGAGGAAATCATAGCCGAAGTCACCGGACTACCAGCTAATGGCACACGGTGGTTCAGCAGAAAGCACCTGATTTTGAATGCACATCAGGATTTTCTCCGACCAGGTGAGGAAGTAGAGACCAAGGGCAGAGGTGTAGCACTGCGGTCGTTACCTCAACCATGGCCGAAAGTCGCTGAATTTTTCAAGCAATATCTGACGTGCGAAGGTCGCTACCAGGTAATTTACCAGCACGACTTCGTCCTGTTAAATCACTTAAGAAATGGTCAATTACTAAACATGCCATATTATCTGCTGGGTTGTCTCAAAAATATGTCACGATATGCTATGAAAGTGAAGCATCCAGTTCTTTCCTTAAAACATCATCGCTTAGCCCAATTGCTGATTAACAGAGCCCTCGCTCTAAACAACCCTCCACCCCCCATTAATCCCCATCCGGAGGAAGGAATTCCACAGCCGGAGCATGAAAGTCCTCATCAAGAAGAGGAAACTCTTCGTCAAGCTGAGGACACACCTCAGCAAGACGAAGAACTTCCTCAGCAAATGGACGACATGCCTGAACAAATCCCTTTGGAAAACCCTCAGCAAGCAGAACATATTCCTGAACAACCCCAGCAAACACCCCTGCAGGTTACTAAGAATGAACAAGCAGCAGCAGAATTAACCTCATCTCCAAGAAGAACCAATCCTTCCGCTCCCATACTCAGTATTTCTACTAATGATTCCGACGATAATATCCCAATTACTCTGCTTAAACAAAAAATGCAGCAGGGAAAGAAAACCCCAGCAAAAAGAAGAAGAACTAGGGTTTCAACTAAAGCACCTGCTACTCTGACTACTGTCCCTACCTTAAAAGCTCTCAGGAAGAGAAAAATTCCTGAATTCCCTGCTTCTCTACCAAAACGAAAATCAGTAGTAGTTGAATCTCCTAATTCCTCCAGTTCACCGCCCATCGCTACAAGAATCCGCACTCCATCCACTCCTCGAAACTCATCTCCCTCACCCACAGAGGCTGAGATGCAGAGTGTTCATAGCTTCGTGACATCATATCTTAAGACAGCTGATACACAAGAACCAGCTGCCGACACCCAAAGTGATAGTGACCAAGTGGCTGCAACACAAGAAACAGCCACTACCCCAGGTGACACACAAGAACCACCTGTGGGGAATATTTACCAAATTGACAAAACACAACCTCTGCCTCCACTGGAATCTACCGTCCCACAGGATCAGCCTACCATACCTGCCCTACAGGAAGAAATTGAGTTTCTGAAATCTTAGATTCAGGACTATCACGAAGAGATAATAAGGGTTAAGGAAGCATATCAGAAAGAATTCAGCCTGCATGTTTTAGCACGAGTAGCGTCTGCAGCAGAGAAAAATAAAGATAACGAATATATGTGTACAAATTGTGGTGAAATATATACTCAGGCATGATATAAGGTAGTACAAGAACCAATGAAGGAAGCCTCCGCTGCTGTAGATGAAACAAAAGAGCCTGCTGATGCACAAATAGAAATCCCACAATCCTCTGCTGAGATAGAAAAACCTGTTGACACACAAGAACCAACAGGTTCTTTAGAAGAAGTGCAGACAGACAGACCTGTTGTTACACAAGAACCAACAGGATCTTTAGAAGAAGTGCAGACAGACAGACCTGTTGTTACACAAGAACCAACAAGATCTTCAGAAGAAGTGCAGACAGACAGACCTGTTGCTACACAAGAACCAACAGGATCTTCAGAAGAAGTGCAGACAGAAAGACCTATTGCCACACAAGAACCAACAGGCTCTCCAGAGAAGATGCAGGACCAAACTGAAGGACTTACTGACACACAAGAACCAGTAAGTTCACCTGAAACTGCACAAGATCAAGGACTTACTGACACACAAGAACCAGTAAGTTCACCTGAAACTGCACAAGACCAAGAGCTTACTAACACACAAGAACCAGTAAGTTCGCCTGAAACTGCACAAGATCAAGAGCTTACTGACACACAAGAACCAGTAAGTTCTCCAGAGACTGCACAGGAACAAACAGAGGAGCTTGCTGACACTATGCAGGAAGAAAAGAAAGAGGAGAATAAGGATTCACCCCGGCCTACCCAATTTGCTATGGAAGAAGAAGCTACACAAGAACCAAGAAATGAAGAAGGAAACACAGAATTATCCCAGCCCACTGAAAGTGTTATGGAACGAGAAGAAGACATAGAAGAAAATGAGGAAAAAGGTACAGACTCACCCCGGCCTACCCAAACTATTATGGAGGAAGAAGAAATAGTTTCAGGAGAAAATGAAGAAAAACTGGACTCACCTAGCCCTATTCAAGTTGCCAAGGAGCTAGAAGAAGAAGAAGGAAATGAGGAAAAAGGTACAGACTCACCACGGCTTACCCAAAGCATTATGGAGGAAGAAGAAATAGTCTCGGGGGAAAATGAAGAAAAACTGGACTCATCCAGCCCCAGTCAACCTGACAAGGAGCAAGAAGAAGAAGAAGAAAAAGATACAGACTCATCACGGCCTACCCAAATTATTATGGAGGAAGAAGAAATAGTTTCAGAAGGAAATAAAGAAGAATTGAACTCATCCAGCCCCAGTCAAACTGCCAAGGAGCAAGAATAAGACGAAGAAAAAGGGACAGATTCACCCTGGCCCACCCAAATCACCATGGAGCAAAATGAATTAGTACAACAGGAGGAAGAGACTCTAGTCAGAAATGAAGAGAAAGATGCTGGATCATCCCAGCCCACTCCAACAGAGCAGATTATCCTGGTCGATGCCTGTATACAAACAGAGCTCCCCACTTTTAGTAATGCATGCACACAAACAGAGAGTTTTCAGGCATTAAAAGGAAAGTGGTGGAGAGAATATCAACAGTCTCAAGGAAAGGCATTCGAGCAACAAAAGGGGACCTGGTTTGATCATGCTTATAAGAACTGGGAAGCACTGGAGCAGTGTAGGGCCGAGTATAAAGAAATCAAGGAACTGAAAGCCAGACTATCCCAGATGTTTGAGTTATGTCAAAGAATGCTTGCCACAAGGAAACTTTCTTTTAATTATGCTACATTTTTGAGGGAAAGACTTGCATTTATACAGCTGAAGGCTGTCAAAGAGGGGAGGCCTCATCAAGTGGTCAGAGCAGAGAAGTTTATGCAGACCTTTGCAGAGGCACCTAAAAACGATCAAAACCTGCTATGTGAACTATACCTCCACAATGAGGCCGTGTCGGAAGAAAGGAACATGAATATGATACCTGTAGTTGGCAACATACAGCTGAGAGCCTTTATCTCCTTTTTGGCTAATCAACTTACCTGGCAGAATGCCTTTGTCTCAGCTCACCATAACGAACAGAATTGTCTTCTGTGGATTCGAGCTGAACCACAGAACGTTGCAGCTTTCATTGCACAACACCTAAAAATGGTAAGTGACCCTGATATGAAGGATCATGTCATGCAACTGCAAACAGAGGTCCTAACAGACTGTCAGCGTTATGTAAAGACTAAAGCATCCTTGGCTATTAAAGCAAATAAACTGTTTTGGGAAAACTGCCCCACAGAAAGGCAGGAATATCACCCGTATAACCCATCAAATCTGCAAGTAGCACTCTCAAGGGTACCTCAGTATGTTAAATGCATGCAGCATTGTGCTGAAAATTGGATGGGTTACGAATTTAAATTTCCACTTTTATGGTTGTCTGGTGAACAGTATAAGGGCCAGTTTGGACTGTCCAACAGGGAAGAAGCAGCAGCATGGAAACATATACAAACTGTTTGTGGGTTTAGGGATAAGTTTGATGCCACTCCCTACAGCTATTGTCTTAGTAATCTACATTGTTCGTCCCAGTTCTCCGACTCAGACTCAGAGTAGCCATTGCATGGGGACATGCAATCTCTTCAGTTGGGGGGGATGTTGGGACTTTGAATTGACCTATTTTGACCTTATCTTTTTGCCGTATTATTATCCTTTTGCAGTCATAGGTTGAAAGCTTTTGATTTTATAATGACATAATTACCCCAAGGTAAGAAGTAACTTCCCGCATATCTATGTTTAATTGTTCATTGCATATTCGTAAATATCTTTATATTTATCCTTGGAAAAGATGACTAAATTGTCAAGTAATTGTCTTAAGCTTGCAGGAATTATAATGTATAGTTGCTGCAACACCAAAAACAGCAACTACGCAGTTACTGCAACACCAGAAGCAGCAACTCCGCAGTTGCTACAGTCAGCAACAACAATCATCTAAAGCAAGCTATTTTGCAACAGCCGCGAATAACAGATGGCAACTATTTAAAGAACCCTGACGCGACATAATCAAGCGGATGTCTAAAGCAAGAAGAACACAGTCAGCATTGCCTAAATCAGGAACAACATGGGGAAGCGGCAAAGGAATGTGAAGATCCCGAGAAGACGGTCGAAGTCAATTACCAGCTGTGTAACAGCCAGAACCCAAGAAAGAACATAGTATCATACTGTTGTAACAACGTTCTGTAATTCTTATTTTTGATAGAATGGGTTAACTGAATGAACTGTAATACTCTATTGTAATAGATGTCTCCTCTATAAAGAGGAGACATCTACATGAGAAAGGGGATCAGTCAGTGTTTATAGTCAGTCTGTAAAGTGAGATTTTGGAGAACTTCAGCAAGTCTGAACTTTATTGTACTTGGATCTTTTTGGTAGATGAATATAAAATTGTTTTGAGCATTTAATCCAGTCTTCGTGTTCCTGGGGAATCTTGTGAGAGGGACTGGGCCCACCTTCCTCACAAGATTCACCCATTTACTTTCTTGTCAAGTGTGTAAGTGTGTAATAGTTTCTTTCTGGTACTCTGTTTGGATTTTATAGCATTACCTATGGTAATTTCGTTCTGCTAGTACTTTGTTTCATTAATTACTTGAGTTTGTTTCGCACCGGTGAATTAGAGTGCAGTGTGCATTAGCAATCTGATTACAGGGGCAGGTACTGAACGTCCCCACCTGGAGGATAGGGTCCTGATCCTCTGCCAACAGAGCATCCATCACTTTGTTTTCCAGATTTGTAGTTTTAATTAATTGCTTTTATTTTAACAGTACTGTAATGACTTAGCGTAAGAATTACGTATACTACAGCTTTTCAATGCTTTTAGAATTTAAGTACATACAGTACGCAGTAGCCTTTGGAATAAAAAGACTTTCCCTGGTTGACAATTAATGTGGTACTTGAATGTTTAATTCATAAACAATTCAACTAGCCAACAGAGAGGTGATGCGAGTAACTCTGCCAGGGTACTGACCAGTCTTGTTGGCAGTGGAGCGATGCTTGTGTGCCTGTGTGACTTCGTCGGGCACTGTCCAGGCTTGCTGGTTGTCGGGTTCCCTCCAGAACTGTACAATCTTTCTTTGCATGTCAAACATCTTTTCCCAAAAAAGACAAAAACAAATAGAGAAAAATCATCCCTAGATTCTAGGGATCTATTTTTAGCAATAGGAGTTACATGCAAAACCATTCTTAGAAACTTCCCACCAAGTGTCACTTTTTCCTAGATTTGTGGCATGCACGTCGTAAACCCTAATTTTGCCAAATCTATTTAAAAAAAAAACTCAGAGCTCATTCTTCATATTCAATCTTGGATCTCTTGCATTCCTGAGGCATCTAGGAACCTTCAGAACAATCGGCGCAACTTTTATGGGTAAGTTTTTCTTTTCATGCATTTTGCCGCTTTTTTGTCGCTTTTTAGCTTTTGGCTTGTATGAATGTTTTTAACTTGGTTTTAATGAATGAACGTTGGCATTTCAATGCATTTTATATTGTAGACGTTTTGTTTCAAGTTTCACATTACCTTCCCTTAATTTCCCATGCATAACATTGTTTCTACACCAACTGTCGCCATTTCAGTGACTTGCTTCATGAGCTTCTTGATTTTGTCTTTTCACTGATTTCTGCACTCGCTTGAATCACATGCATGATTATTTCACTCAGATTTGCAGTAGCTTCAAACACACATTCACTCCTTCATGTTTTTGGGTTGCCATTGGGTAGATTTGAGTTGTCTTTTCCCCAATCCTATGTCTCCCAACAAGTTCTACACATTCCTCGCACTCAAGGCTATGCCTTACCTCCAGGAATTGCGTAGAGGTTGCCCACACTATCACGAAGTTGTGCTCTATGCAATCCTGGGAGAGAGTGCCTAGTCCTGCCCACTGGAACTATGGAATGCAAAGTTCTAGCCAGCAACCCAGCCTGACTATTCTGTGCATTGCACAGTTTCAGTGAACAACCTACCTCTCTGGATTTTTCATTACATAGATCTAGCCAGTAGTCAGCCTCACTGGTAGCTGGGACTGCACAATGTGCAGTCACAATTTACAGTCTCCAAGATATCACAAGGTTAGTGTTGTGCAATCTTACCCAGTAGTCACTAGTTTGTTACCGGAATGTTTCTCGAAGTTGTTTGATGCTTTTAGTTGACATTGTCTCCCTATGAGTGTCTTTTCTATCTCCAGATACCATAGGTCTTTGAGCAACTTCTTAGCAGTACAAGTATCATGGCCTCCAAGAGAGCTAGATAAAAAGAGTGAAATAAGTATTGGGGATGTGATTGAATAAGGGCCAATGAGCTTGCCCGTGTACACACACATACCCCTGCTCATCGAGAAGTACATCAAGATCACATGGTAATACATCAACACCATATTCTCAGGCAGGGTTGAGGAGAAATCTGGATGATCGACAGGTCTATGTGAACATCCTTAAGTCAGGACTATACAAGGTTTCATGCAGGTTTCTCATGTTCCCTTGTGAAGATGTGATCCACTAGATTGTCTCACACACTAACCCTGAGACAATGATACTGAGAAGTGTCAGTCAATCAAGGCTTGTTCCCTTCAGGATGGAGATTATCAGGAGATATATCATTTTCCATTCCTAGTGAGCAGGATGGATGCACCATTTTACACTCCCATCGACAACACGGACACAAGAGATATCTTGAAGTGTTGTGTAAGGGAGCAAACAAATTTCAAGATGGAACCCAACCAGATATACAGGACAAAGACACTCAAGAAGGAATATCATTTCTTGGTCATCTTCGAATGCCTCTTGTATGGCCAAGGGAGTACAAAAACCTTCCTACATAGTTGGGTTATTATGTTGGATTAGCTATCAAGTGAAGGAAAACCATTCAACTGGTCTGACATGTTGGATCTCCAGTTGAAAGTGAATCTATCTGATTCTCAGAGTCTGCCCAAGGATCAACAAGAAAAGTTCTTCATGTCTGCCTACCTGCTCGATACAATCTGTGCCCATCAACATTTTCCTAGCATGGGTTGGGCATGGACACATTGAGAAAATGTTTTGAACATATATTGCAAGTTTCTCTCAGATTGCAACTTTTGAGGAGTCATGGCTAGAATATGTGACCAATTCATTGCCCCTCTGTACACGATGATTTTTGAACAAGATCTGCCTTACATGTCCTAGGAAAAAATGGAGGCATTGTTGAACATTGCAGATTGGTATGCCTCAGCCGAGGGAACCTTCATTGGGATGCACAACATGGAGAAAGCCCCGCATGCATTGTCCAGGATTTCCACAGACAAGATGGTCATGTAGGAGGATGCATGCCACATCTCAACATGGTTGTTATCTACACTGCACATGAAGAAGAAGGCATCATGGCCCACAATTCCGATGCGAATTGGGTTGATAGTTTGAAAGAAGCAGATGCTGAAGTGGAAGACTTTAAGAAGTTTAAGTTCAGCACCAGGAGTTTAAACCCGTATGACCCACATGGTTTATGCATGGATGACTGTGCAAGAGTGTACTATATATCACTACAACAAAACATGCAATTTGCACTAGATTTAGCACCACATTTTAGTGTTTTTTCCTTAATTAGGATGAGGAGTTTGGCATTAAATTTGGCTCTATTGTACAATTTTTAAAGCATCCTTTTTTGCGCCAATTTTTTCATCATTTTTTACGCCAAATTTTGCACATTTTTTTGCACCAAGATTTGCATTTGGTTTTACAACAATTTTTGCTTCTAGTTTTGTGGCATTTTTTTCATCTATTTTTGCATCATTTTTTGCTTCTTTCTTTGTGCCATTCTTTGCTTCTAGTTTTGTGTCGTAATTTTCATAGAGTTTTACACCATTTTTTGCATCTGATTTAGTGCCTTTTTTTGCATCCAGTTTATGTCGGTTTTTGCATCTAGTCTTATGCCATTTTTTGCTTCTAATTTTGTACTTATTTTTACATCTATTTTTGCACCAGTTTTTCTTCCTTTTTGACACCATTGTTGCATCCAATTTTTCACCATATGTTGAATCTCATTTAGTGCCAAATTTTGCATCCACTTTTTTGTTTTATTTGTCTCCCTTTTTTGCATCCTATTTTGCACCGTATTTTCCGTTTAATTTTGCATCATTTGTTGCATCCAATTTAGCCTCATTTTTAACAACATTTATTGCATCCAATTTTTCATCCTTTTGAGCATCTAAATTTGCATCCTATGTTGAACCATGTATTGCATCCACCTTTGCATCCCATTTTGTGTCTAATGTTACGTTCAATTTTGAGCCATTTTTTTTGTCTACTTTTGCAGTTATTTTTTCACATTTTGAATCATTTGTTGCACCTCATTTTTCATCCAATGTTGCATCTCAATTCGCATCCAAATTTGAGCCATTTTTATGCCCAATTTTGCACCATTTTTTCTACTTTTATGTCCAATTTTGCACCATTTTTTATGTCCAATTTTGCATCTTTTTTGATATCCAACTTTGCATCTTTTTTTTCATCCAAATTTGCATTCTTTTTTCTACCACACTTTGTGTCCACATTTGCATCTCATTTTGCACCTAGATTTTAGTTTGAATTTTTATCTAGTTATGCATCATTTTTGGCATCCTTGGTTTCACCCTTTTTAGTCCCATTTTGCATCTTGTTTTGTGTCTTTTATACATCCTTTTTGCACCCAATTTTCCATATTAATTTTACACCACTCTTTGCATCCTCATTTTGGTGTCCATTTTGGCATCCTTCTTTGTGCCCAATTTGGTATCCTTTTGTATGCCCTATTTTGTTCCATTCTTTGTGTTTAGTGTTGCACCTTTTTTGAATTCTACTTTAAAACCCTTTCTGTGCCATTGTTTGCATCTTGTTTTGATGGCTAGTTTAACAACCAATTTTACTCCCAATTTTGCATCCATAGTTACATCCACTTTTGGCTTCTTGTTTAGAGTTTTACTTTTATTTCCATTTATGACCCCCTTTATCGGTTCATTTTACGAATTTCAATTACATAGTGAAATATATTATAGTTTCTAAATATCATTTTCATTTTCATGTAGGATTTAATACACGATTATATGAACATAAAACCCTCTCAGTTTATCCCGGAAACCTAGGACAGGCCGATTAATAGAAAGGTTGTTCTAAGGCTCAGGATTCTTAGTAGATCAAGATGTAGAGTATAGATTAAGAAAAAGAGAAGGAATTCATGTGAGTCCTCGCATGCAAGTCTTGTTGGAGTTTTTAGTGCAGCTGAGAAGCACTCCTAGCTAGCTCCAAAGCTTGGTCCTACACATAACAGAGAGAACAAAGCAACCTTCAGAACATAATATCTTGATAATTGAAACTATCAAAACATATAAATATTACTGAATAAATAAATATAAGCCAAAATCTCATACATTCATTAGTTAAATAAAATAAGTAAAGAATGAATAGAAGCATATGGAAGGAAGAACAACCAATCTAAGATTAATAAAGGAGTTGGAAGAAAGTTACAACCATGAGATACAATTGTAGCAGCACCTCCCCCAACTCCTAGCTCCAAAACTCTCTCTCTCAAGATAGATCTCAGCACGGTGACAATACAAGAATTCCCATCATTTTATCAATGGCCAAGCCTCTAGTATATAGGAAAGTGAAGGCTATGAAGATTTCCCAAATTCCTTATTAGTTCAATTTGGGAAAAATATTTTGAGTGAATAATGTTTCCTCATATAAAAATGGCCTTTTCCATTTTTTAGATGCTTTTGTGCTTAGGAAAAATCTTCCCTGTGCTTTATTTCTCTTTCCCACTTTTGTATGCTTTTCTTTTTTAGGAAAAAGCTAAAGATGAGGATAAAGAGATCACATTCCACCATATGAGTTTCTAAAAGTGAACAAGAGTATCAAATTCTGGTTAATTCGAGATTTTTTTCTCTGAGTGAAAATTTTGGTAACAAAATTTAGACGAAGGGGACAACTTATAGACGAGGATAACATGGTCACTCTGGTACATAATTTGTATTATAATCTTGTATAATCTAGGAGAAAATGCTATTTCAACCAATAGCAGACAATTCTCCTCCAAAATGATGAAGAGATATTTTCATATATAACACATTTAAAAAGATATCACAATTCAAATTGATAACTTAATATTAGTAAACAAATTTAAGAATAAACAAATTTAAGAATAATTGACAATATTCATCAAAAAGATAATAATATCCTCACATATAATAATTCTCCATCCAAAGTCATTGCAAATTTTCAATACACATATATGACTATTAAATCAACATTTATAGCGAGGGTTGAAATTTAATACGCATTTTTCGCGTGAGAAACCATTTTTCTCCTAAAATACGTTGAAATTTTTTAAATGAGCATTCGGCATGACGTGTCTTGAAAGGTGTAGCACGTATTAATTATATAAAAAAATTATTTTGGTTTTAGTTATATATGGAAGCGAAAATTTTATATTGACATCAGTACTAGCTAAATTTATTAATGAACAAATAAATATTTTGTTTTTTTATATGTATTTGATATAGAAGATTTAAATTTAAGAAAAGTGCTATATATATTATAATCAAATTAGTTTTTTTTTTGGAATTAAGTATTGTATTTTTTAATAAAATTGTAGTTTTGTGTTGTTTAAATTGTTTTTTTGAATGTATAAATCAATTGAGTATGTCTAAATTTTTTTTAACATTAAACAATTAAAATTTAGTAAACACAATTCTTTAAAAAAATTGTGTTTTCTTTATGATGTTTTAGTTAAAAACATATTTGAAATACAATTAGTGAATTTGGTGACTTGTTCTCTATAATATTCTAATATTTTTTGTAAAAATTATTATAATTCAGTTGTCAAACTTACATTGGGGACAATCATCAATGGTTGAGCCAAGAGGCTCATTCTACATTTTTGTCCATCCGTCAACAAAGTTGAAATTTTTCTCATCTGGTCAAAACAAAAAATTTAAAAATTCAACAAAAAAAAATAAAAAAATTATACAAACCATCTAAATAATGTCGACTCATAAAAAAAAATTTCACATGAAGAAATTGGATCCCTCTAGGCTCATGTTAGATCAATATTTAAGATGGATCTATGATGGTGGCTATCCATAATGCAGGTTGATTAATCATAGTTATTCAAAAAAAACCATGACTTGGAATTACCTTACTATAGTTTGAGTATGGAGTTTACTCTTACTAAATTTCTTTGAGTATTGGGCCATTAACCTATTTCCTTACATCCCATGAAATCAAACTCTTAGCCAAACAAAAGAAATTTTAAGGCATACTCTAGAACTAGAAAATTTTTTATCAACCATTCCAATTTATAAACACAATTATTTTATAAAATTTGCAAAAAATATGTATATATTTAATTATTACCGTAGTTTATGCTTTACTCTATCCATCACCAAAAAGGTGTTACGTGGGTTAAGCATTCAAGTAATCCAAAATCTAATTTATTAATTGTAAAATTTCACTACCAAAATTAAACAAATCTAAAACATCACTAAAAACCATTTATTAATTAATCAAAATAAAAAAATGTAGAAATTATGTTGAAGAACTCAATTGTAAACACAATAATAATGTAGATATCTTAACTTGGAAACATTTTTTTTGAAAAAACTATCTAGAAATGGCCTTTGTTTGGCTCTTTTATGCTTTATGAATGATTACAAATAGAAGTTATAAACTTGGAGATAATCATTCTGTAAAGTTTTACTCCTAGGCTTCACATTCTTAGTCTTTCTGTATTTGATTTTATGCCATCAATATTGCAAGCTTTCAATTTTCCATGGGTAAATCTATTTAGGCCACTTTTCACCTTTGATTGATTTGCTTCCTTGTTGATGCAACTCGAGGTACATGTGAGTGGACCATGCCAATTGAAGAGAGCTTCTTAGTGAATTCAAATGTGCACATGCATAGAAGGAAAAATATATTTTTGTTCAAGTAGGAATTAAAATACTTCCAACTTGTGCAAAAGCACCTATAGCGTAAGGACATATAACCACGAAAAATGGATATGAGACCATTCCACAAAGGTTATTACTTAGTCTCCTTAAATATATGTCTACAAAACTAAGTGATCAATAAACATCTAGTCTATAGAGACTATATATATATATGCCCACAACACAACGATTTTTCTTAGTTTGAAATGTTTTGTTCATGATGAGATCTCATTACGTGTTCAATCTAGTATGATTGAATTCTCATATGTGTCATCTAGAAAGGATAAGGAGAATAAAACATGCATATTTCATAATCCTTAGAAGGAAGGTCATTCAATAACTCACAATTTGTTCATTTGATCAAGGTAATTTGGATTAGAATCGAAGTCCAAGTAGTTTCCTTGAAATCCAATGAATATGCTTCTATCTCTTGTGCAAACATAATTATAATTTCCACTTTAATGAAACTAACAATCAATCCATGAGTGTGCTAGTGCATCATCGAACCTACGTAGTAGAAAAAACAAAACCTCTTCCTTGTCATAATAAATTTGGACCACAATCTTTCTTGTTGCCACTTGCTCTCCCTGAGTATATTATCCGCCCAACTTTAATGGATTGTTTCGGTGGAGGCTTTTCATAGTGTCACCAACTCACCACTCACTTATGAATGTTATCCTATGTCACAATGTCACCTATGGGATAGTGGAAGTGTTGCTTCAACTATACTTTGCACCAAATCTCGAGTTTCTCAACGTGTCACTTAAAATATTTGAAAGATCTAGCTCATGAAGAACATGTACTGCCACTTGTGAAATATTAAAACACTTTTAATACATTATGCTTACTTGACTAAAAACTCTCCATGGTGGACCCCCACATTAATTCCATGTGATTATGATTGTGGAGAGGACACAGAGGATATGTCCCATAAAATTCCTTAGTAATATCCATATATACAAACGATCATGTTTAGGTCAAGTACATTTGATTTCAGAGTTATGGAAATTTTATTGTGAGTCTTCCATACAATTTCAAACGAAAATTGAGAATTCAATAAGTCATTTGTGTGTTATGGTCATTTTTTTTTCATATGAGAAATATGTGAATTTTTTTAATGATAGCTCTGTTATTGAAGGGTAATTTTTTAATGAAACCTTTTATTAGTAGAGATTTAATTTATTATCAAAATGTCACTCATGAAGGGAAAAAAATTTAAATATAATGTTTCTTGAAGGGACGCATAAATACCTAAAACGTCAAAAAGAAATTGTATTATGGGTAAAGAAGAATCCAAATTCCAACCCTTCTTATCGCATGTATGAATATTCCAAGGTAAATTCACAATATTACATCCAAAAATAGTAATATCATCATACATAATGATTCTCCATAAAAAAGAAATGACAGTTTTCAACACATATATAAAGTAACAAGATAATACTAATAATATCCTCATCATGTTTAATCAAATCAACTAAGATTCAAATGTGTGATTATCATATCAAAATTTTTCGTGAACACCATTATTCTAAGGTAAATTCACAACATTAATCAAAAGATAGTAATATTATCATACATAATAATTCTCCATCAAAATAATGTTGATAATTTTCAATATATACATAAAATAACAAGATAAAAATGATAATATCATCATCATATTTAATCAAATCAATTAAAAGCCAAGGTATAGTTACCAAATAAAATGTTTCATAGATATCATTATTCCAGGGTAAATTCACAACATCCATAAAAAAATAGGAATCTCATCATACACAATAATTCTTCATAAATAAAATGTAAACAATTTTCAACATATTAGTAAAGTAACAAGATAGTATCAATAGTATCATTATCATTATCATTATTCAAATGTATGATTACCATATTAAGACATCCCAACTAAATATGAAAAATAACGCATGGCTAGCTAGCACCACGAAAACCACAGTCAAGATCATCCTCATGATCATTTCCATGATCGTCATCCTCACCATCCTGATAATATCATCCACATAATTATCACCAATGCCATCACCATCCTCATCATCATCGTCTTTGATATATGATGTAATATAAACTTAGCTTGTATCATCATCTTCGTGGTCATTAACTATAGAATTCTGGAAAAAAAATAATCAATATTACATGTTAATACTAATTCTATAGCACAATGCATGTTTTTATTACAATTCTAACCATAAAATGAGATAGGACATAATAACATTTAATAGTACTAAAAAATAAAATGAAAATATGGTTTAAGATATATTGGAGATTCAACTAAGTTACACTTGTAATTCACATTAGGTAGTAGAAGCATTTTTTAATGCATATGAAGTAGGTACCCATTTGTTCTTCATAGTATATTGTGAATTTTTCTTGTGATGTCGATGCACGATTGGTAAATTAAGAGTTACTGGAAGCTTTACTTCAAATTAAAATTGTAATTCAGATTAGAAATAGAAGAAATTTTAACAAAAAAAGAATGTCACATGAAAAAGTAAATTGCTTTTAATGAAAAATAAGTCACATACAATATGAATGTCACATAAAATATTCAGTTGTTTTTAATGCATGTACTTTTCTCTATGATAAAATGGATCCTAATGTTCATTCAAGAACAAATTCTCACAAATAATTACTTCATTTTATCCATTATCAAACTTAATACATTATACCTAGTGACAACAATGATTCCATTCAAATTTCTTTGAACTCCCTAAATATAATGTAAAAGAGAAAACTCCATGACCATGACCCTAACCACAATGCCATCCCTTGCCTCGTCCACCATCATAGACAATGAACTTGGACTTATGACCATGATAACAACCCCTCCCTTGCCTCATGTCCACCATTAGAGGCATTGAACTTGGAATTAAGAGTACTCATGTTTTCTTTTCTCTAATTAATCTCCAAGGAATCAAAACTTGGTCAATATATCAAGTACTACATCAAGAAATATATATATCACAAGCGAAGCTCAATAGGCTTTGCCAAAAGGGTGTGAAATAACATTTATCTATGTTTGATGAAATAACTCATGTGAGTGGAATGAATTGTGGGAAACACTTACGAGGGAAAGGAAGATTTTTGGTCCATCCTTATTTCTATTATTATTTTTGCTTCTTAGAATGGAGGGAAGTGTTTAAAAAAATTCTTAAGAATATTTTAAATTAAAAAAAAAAAACAAAAAAATTGCTTATGTTTTAGTTTTTTTTAAATATATATTTATTTTTAGTATTTTTTATTTTCTAAAAAATATATATTTAGTTTTTGGTATTTTTTATATAAAAAATTATATATATATATATATATATATAGATTATAAAAATGGATTTTAAACATTCCATTCATGCTAAATTTGTTATTTTATGATAGAAGTTTAAATTATATATAAAAAAAGTAATTTAATGTCATGTGTTGTGTTGCTGATATGGGTATTAAACATCTCTTCCTTGCTAAGTTATAGAATGTGCCTAGGTTTTCTTAATGCAATAAAATTAATTCTTCTCTTCATTATATCTTGGTATGTTCATCTTGCACCTAATAAAACAATAAAGTTAAAATAGGTTTTCTTTTATCCTTTTTATATATTTGTCCCCATTAATCTTGGTCTTAATAGATTAATTGTCTTATGGTGGCCTTGAGTGGTCACCCCATTAGTTGCATGCCTTTTAGTTTTTTGTTAGTTAGGCTTGATAACATGTTATTTAATTTATGAAAATGTGTTATTGTTCATATTATTGTTAAATATTAATATTAAATATGTTTGTTTTGAGCACGGTTTAGCAAAAATTTCCCAAAAGTTTTATAAATTGTGTTTTATAATGTAATGATTCATTACTTGATGAAATTGTTTTGGATATTTTTTTTAATGATTCATTGATTGATGAAGTTGCTATGGATATTTTTTTAAGTATATTAACTTGTATGTGATAAAGTCAAAAGTCACCTTTTTTTTAGATTTTCATTGGTCAATTTACCTTAAGGCCATCAAGTTCACCATTCGATCCCAGGTAAAGGAAATATAGGAGTCATGAAGTGGCATTGTCTGAGGACTTAAATCTTGAAGCATGTTTTTTTTAGTCACCTTATACTTCCTTTCTATGTAAATTCTCCATGAAAATAGTCTTATGGAACATGAGGAGCCTCAATAGTAAAGGAAAACAAAGACTCCTAAAAGAAAAATGGTATGAAAAGCACCCATCAATACTGTTGATATAAGAAACACAAATATTAAGCGTGGTTCTACCTCATATAATTAGCAAATGGGTGAGGAATTCCCAAGTAGTAGCGATTGATGCTTAGAGATACTTGGGTGGAATGGCTATTATTTGGAATGATTAGGACATCAAGGTTACCAATATGCTTATCTCTTTTCGCATTATGACAATACAATTTTAGTTAATTGACATCGAGGACTACTACCATGTATCCAAGGTCTATGACTCCAATATCGCAAATGGCAAACCTCTATTTCTCAATTCTATTTCCAGCCCAAGTAATTTATACTCCCCATATCCATGGATTATTGGGAGTGACTTCAATATTATCAAGCGTCTCAAGGAAAAGAAAGGATGAATCACAATGTTTACAAAGAGATTTTGTAAGTTATACCATCAAATCCCTAAAGTAGTCTCCATTAAAGTTCTCAAGCAATGAGTCTCCAACCCACACATTTGGATAATGAGATGTAGTAAATGTGTGTGTGGTGATTAACTTAATACAAAGTTCTAATAGCTCCACAAACTTAAGTATTTCACTCCGTCACATAAATTGACCGTAGTTTGACATAAGTAAACTAGGAGTAGACATGAAACCTTTAGACAACAAACATTCCCTAGATCCTCAATTAGATTCTTAAATGATGAAGTGAAAATGCAATGGGAAAATAGGACTTCATGATTTAACCATCACAGACATGTGATCAAGTGTGACGTGGAGTGCATATATTCAAATGTTTTCCGAAGAGGGAGTGAATAAATGAGTTACCATTCATTAGGCCTTATTTTTCTTTCTTTTGATTTTTCTTATATATAAGACTTAGGGAATAAGGTTTTAATAAGTTTGGAACAACTCATAGATATAACATTTACATGAATTTTCACTTCAAACTTAGAGTTTAGACTTATATAAAGCATTATAGTGTATCTTTAATGATTTTGGCTTTCACTTTTTTATTTTCTTTCATCACAAATCACAAAAGGGGAAATATTTTGCCACAAACCTATGAATTCTTAATCATAAAGGCGGCATGCGATGAAAAAAAAAAGATTAATGATGTTATTCTCTATGAAAATGATAGGTATTCTGTAGAAAAACTTATGTTGATGCCTCCTCCCTGGTTGAGAGGGAGTGAGGGTGGACACCATATTATCCATGTGTCATGTACTATGGCTAGGACTAACAGTCATAAGCCTAGTAAAGACACCATTAGAGAGAATGGTGGATTGGATAAACATATGGGACCAATATTCTTTGAGAATTTACACTTTGACTAGGACTAACCGCCATAAGTCAAGTACATTAATTCAAGATAAGATTAGTCATGAGGATCGAGATTTCCTGGTTTCAAATATTATAATAGTGGATTAGGAAATGATCATGTGAGGACATACCTCGTGAACGTCCTAGTGGGGTAAGTGCCTACAGAGGTAGTAGTGTCCAAATTTATGCCTCCCAACATTGTGCTATGATCTAATGGAGAGATATAACTTGTTATTCAAGGCCTTGCTATTTTGACAATGTTGTTTATGATGATGTAAATCATCGTTGATGCTTATCAATCTAGATCCCTTCTTATATGAATATTTCAACTTGAGAATTACTTTTTTGTCTCATTATGAGCACCTCCCTAGTTTAGAGGGATATTCATCATCTTCATTATCGTCATCATCACCACCATTATCGTCACTATTATTTTCGTCATTGCATTATTGTCATACTCAACATTCATGTCGTCATCATCATCATCATCATCATCATGATTATGGACATTGTCGTCAATTGTTCATAATTATAGGTGTCGTAAGAAATATCATCAACCCAAAAAATGTTACGAGTGCTCGAAAAGGGTTGTTAGGACACACGATATATGCAAGAGAAATAACAACTTTATTTTTTAGAGATGATCAATGATCATCATCATCACTACCATTATCATCGTCATTATAATTTTAATCATCCCTGTCATCATAACTAATGCAATTTCTATCATAATTGTTGTCATATTCATCATGAACATCATAATCATCATTCATGCCATTATTGTTGTTGATGATGACCAAGATGAAAATAATGATGATGACTTGGAAGATGACGCCAAAGATAACGATTATGATTATGACCATGAAAACATTTAAAAATTGGGAAGATTGGCCAAGGTCATTAGAATCATCATCATCATCATTGTCATTGTAACCCCATCGTCTTTATAATAATTTTCATTATCATAATAATCACAATTCATGTCATTGTCATCATCCTCATTATCATCGTCGTCATAATTATTTACATTGTCATCAGTTGTTCATAATTGTCAATGTCATAAGAAATGTCATCAATGCAAAAAATATGATGAGTGTTGGAAAAGGGATGCAAAATTGAAAAAAAAATGGGGGTAACAATAGATGTAAAATTGGATGAAGAGTGGACAGAACATAAGTAGATGCAAAACAAGACAGAAAAATTGAAATGAAAGCGGATGAAAAAGTAGATGCGATAGCTGATGCAAACTTGGACACAAAATAAGATTTAAACATGGATGAAAAAGTGGAATAAAACATGGGTGCAATAGTAGGCATAAAATTTAGCATGAATTGTGGTGAGACAGATGTGGATACAACAACGAACACAAAAAAAGACACAAAATTGAATGCAAAAAGGGATGTAAACATGGTACAAACATGGGTGAAATAATGAACACAAAATTAGATGAAAAATTGGACGCATCAGAAGTGGATGTAAAAGTAGATGCAAAATGGGATGCAAAAAACATAAACAAATATTTGATGCAAACTTGGACACAAAAGAGGATGCAAATGTGGATGCAAAAGTGGAAGAAAATGTGGGTTGCAATGATAGGCACAAGATATGGCACAAATTATGGCACAACAAAAGTGGATGAGAAAGAAGATGTAATAACATACATAAAAAATCATGCAAACTTAGATGCAAGACAAGATGAAATAAGGTATGTAAAAGTGGATGCAAATATGGGTGCAACAAGAGAAATGAAATTAGATATAAAATATGGATGCAATGGAAGTATATGAAAAAGAAAATACAAAATGAGACGCAAAACCCAACACAAAAGTTGATGCAAAAATAGATGCAATATTTTATGCAAAAGAGGATGCAAAGATGGATGAAAAATTGGAAGCAAACGTGGGTACAATAGTAACTACAAAACATGGCAGAAATTGTGTCACAACAAAAAGTGGATGTAATGATAAGTGCAAAAAAATAAGCAAATGAATATGAAAAATATGATGCAAAAAAGGATGCAAAAGTGGGTGTAATCATGGATGCAAAATAGGATGCAAAAGTTGATGCAACAAAATTCAATGCGGAAGTAGATGCAGTATGAGACACAAAACATGATGAAAATCTTGACGCAAAAGTGGATACAAAAAGCGATGCAAAAATAGATGTAAAATTCGATGAAAACCTAAATGTATATGAGAATGCAATCGTGGATGCAAATTTAGAAGAAAAAATGGGTACAAAGGGAGGTGCCAAACTACGTGCAAATTATGGCACAAGAAAAATGGATGTAATAGTGGACACAATAACACATGAAAAAGAGGATGTAAATATGGATGAAAAATAAGATGTAAAAGTGGAGGCAATAAAAGTAGATGCAAAACTAGACACAAACCTCGATCAAAAACTTGGCACAAAGTGGATGCAAAAAATGATGCAAAAATGGATGAAAAAATTGACTTAAATGATGCAAAAGAGTATGTAAGAGATGATGCAAAAGTTGGTGAAACAAAATTAGGTTCCAAAATTGATGTAAAACATGGTGGAAATGATGGCACAAAACTTGGCATAAAACCTAGTGTAAAATCTAATGCAAAGCCAATACTTGGTGCTAAACTTGGTGTAAGACTTGGTGCAAAACTCAGTGCAAACTTTGCATCAAGTTTTGCACCATATTTGATAAATGGACACAAACAGCACCAAAATGGGCTCTAAATGAAAAAAAGGAAGAAAAAAGGGATGCTAATCACAGGGTTTTGTTGTAGTGTATCCTTGGATCCACAGGGCTTGTCATTGGCCAAAGGAAGACCCATGGAGATATTGTTACAAGTCCTCTAGGCTCAATGAACCGGTTAGTATTACAGTGGAGTGGCTAGTAGCACTCAAGGCAGCAACACCACAGGGAGCAGCAACGACAGCATCAACAAATATCAAACATGTGCAAGACAAAGGCAAGAGGAAGATTACCAAAAGCACAAATATGAAGCAAAGATACAAGTTTAAGGAAGACCTAATTATGGAAAAGGTAGCTTTGGAGATAGATTTAAAGAGGTGACAAAATGACAGGAGAATAGCACAAAGAGAGAGAGAGAGAAGCAAAGGCTAGAAGATGCAGAGAGGATTTTGCATGAAGTCTGATAAAAGCCCAAGGAAGAATAAGAGATATGCATAAGAGAGAGAAGGAAGTGCAACATGAGCATGAACAGGAAAAAGAACAAGAACAAGAACATGAGTAACTACAAGACGCATAGACAGTGCAAACTACACCAATACAGACTGAAGACTCTGAACCAATAGCATATGAGGAACAGGGTGAGAAACCATAGGAACAAGAACTTTCTCTATAGGATGAACAAATAGTAGAATAGATGGACATGGAGATGCAGTGGCTGGAACAGGATCAGGATACCGAACTCATGCCAAAAGAAATCGAGGTCACTCCATAGGCTTCACTAACTCCAACAGCAGAGCAAGTCCCAAGTGAAAAAGAGGATACCATTCTCCTTGAAGGCCATCCAAGAATAGAGGTGTACAACATAGCCTTTGATGAGTGACATCACAGAGTTGTACAAGCACGTAGAGCACGTACCTGGATGAGCATGCATCGACAAAGGCTTATGTCGAAGCCACAAGCTTGAGTGTTAAGTTATTGATAGAAGAAAACAAGCTCATGGCTAAGGAGTTGGAAGCATCCAGGCAAAGAGAGGAGCAATCAATAGGATCCTCCAGAGCAGAGATGAATATGGCCATAGTTTCTAAAGTATCAGCTCTTGAGACAGTCACGCAGACACTCTCCATGCACAAGGTAGTTGTCCACCTACATGGTCATCAACAATGTTGCACCAAGATAGCACGAACACTTGCAGGCATACATGTTGTAGTTGATCATGCACATACATGGAAAATGAGGTACAAGGGATCCCCACTTCACTTGCACAAGATGATGAAGCCATCGGTGGAGTTGGACAAAGCATGCATCTGAAGTCAGATCCGGAGCTATGAGGAACTACCGTCGCTCATCACTAGTATTGAGGCTTCGTATGCACTTTTGTACATGAGTTTCAATGTCGTGGTGAGGAAGCATGGAACCCCATTAATTGGTACGCTCATCAAGGCCAAAGAGAAGAACCAAGTCATACTGGAGCTTGATGCATACTTTGCTCAGTTGATGCTCACAACCACCAGCGCATATTTGCAAGTGAGCACATAAAACATGTATATGTACATCGTTGGTCTTGCCTTGCTCAATACTAAGTTGTGCATGTTATCATAGGAATTGGATTGAGGTTCCAAATCAGTATAACCAGAAGCAATGGAAGCAAGATTTCACTTCCAGAAGGACATCATCAAAGAGTACGCGGACACCATTGCGCACTATCAAGCATTGGCATCAATTTTCCACTGAGGATCACTGAGAGAAGGTGGATGAGCTAGTATTTCCACTGCCATCCCAGTCTTAGCGTTGATCCGAATTGGATCCATGAAGAGCAATTAAAAGAACCATGGTTGTATCAAGTCGGGACAAACATCAAAGAATTCAAAACAACGATAAAAACACCTCAAACCACTGGTAGTGGCAGCCAGCGTGGAAGGACGAGGATCTCAGTCAAAGTGCACTGACCGAGGCCCATGGAGACTGCACAGGAGGCAGAATTAGCCCCCGGAAGGCGTAGATCGGGAAACAAAGGAGGTTTTTGATGCGCTTAGCGCTAATCATGCATTGCTGGGCAAAAAGGCTCGAAATGGGGAAGCCCCAGCGCTCGATCATGTGGAGAGCTGGAGAACCGAAGGACAAAAGGAAAAAAGAGCTAAACGACAAAGGCGGGACCCGCTCTGAAACCGGTGGTATTAATCTATGGCTCCTTGAATAGTAAGCAGTTTTGGAAGAAAGCAGAGCGATCCCACTCATCAATCGACGCATGGCAAGCGGAGGAGAGATAAAACCACCGCTCATCGCACGCTAACGGTCGAGCAAGTCAACCGCGCAAAACGTGCATATGGTGTCGGATCTAGGGGCCTAGATCTAACGGTTAAGATCGCGCTCGATGGGGAAGTGTAATCGACGAGGGATTAAGCCGTAGTTTGTAAATAATTTGAGGTCTATTTTGACTACCATAGTGGAGGAAGACTCATTCCACGACGTAACCGAAAAATTGAACTGACGAAGCAGGCTGGTGTATTACAGGAGGACATGTGGCCACTCTCTGTGAGCTTGGTGATGACACCGAACAGGGAACTCCAAGCACAGTTGTAGAAGGCGATTCGACAAAGGTGGAAGAGGAACTGAACAGACATGGGAATGAATGGACTTAAAGCCATGAACAGAGACAGAAGGCACAGAGAGAGAGAGACGGAGAGACCAGAACCCTGAGAGGAGGACGAAACATAGAGAAGAAGACAGTGAAGCAAAGGAAAGCAGAAAAAAGACAAAGGATTGAGTCGACCAAAGGCAGCGTCGAGCACCAGAGAGATTGAAAGGTTCAAGCCATCCCTGAGAGGATCTGTCAGACCAGAGAGGTCAAAGAGTTGGTAGGTAATAGGGTCTGTGCACTCCAGTGGCTTGGGGAATCCAAGAACCACCCTGCCAAGCAAATTTGTTTCAGGTGACTCACATTGAGCTCCCGCATTGTAATTCTCTGCTTACGACACAATAAAATAAGGCCACCATAGAGAGCTGGACTAGAGATGTAGCCCTGGAGGATAGGGTGAACTCCTTATTAATTTCTTGTGTTCTTGTATTTGCTTGTTGTATTTATCTGTTGTCTTTCCATTTCAAGTGTATGTGTAATTGCAATCTGATCAATCCGTTGCTCAAGTAACATAGACACACACACCAGCACATGAGTCTGTAATACCTATATTCAATAAATCTTTAACTGAGGTCACTGATAGGGTGATTAGTAAATCAAGTGGTATTAGAGCTTTAGGCTGTAAGGTTAGACAAGCTTGTGTTGGTTTAGTTGTTGAATGCTCACTAGATCAAAGCTCAAATTAGGAGAAGGAGAGTTGGTGGAAACTAATCCTGAAATTGGGAGAGTCTATCCTCAGAAGACAATGTCAGAGGAAGGTCCTTTGGGGCTAGACCCTCAATTCATAGAAAGTTTCCTAGCTATAAAATCTATGGTAGAAAAAATGTATAAGGACTTTAGAAAGCATAAGGATGAAGACTCCTCAGGTTCAAAGAAAGTTAAAGAACAAGATGAGTCTCATTTCCATGACCACTCCAAGGGAAAAGGGAAAGAGGAAAGCTTTGTCACACCTCCTAATAGCCCTATGCATAATAAGAAAGCATATTTGATCAAGCTAGATGTTAAATTTGATTTGCCTATATATGATGGACAGATAAATGCTAAAAAGTTGGACAAATGGATTAGAAAAATTGATGTGTATTGCAGGGTACAGAACATAGACTCAGACAAGAGTAAGATTCAACTGGCAACCCTACGCCTAGGAGGCACTGCTTTGGTTTGGTGGGAAGGCAGAACCCAAGCTGATATGAAAAGACATGGTAAGACTATCTCTATCTGGAGTGAATTTATTTTCGCAATAAAAAAGGAGTTCTATCCATTGGCCTACATGCAACAAGCCATGATGAGTTGGCAAACTCTTCGACAGTTGAAGGGGAAAAGTGTGCAAGGGTATACTCAAGAATTTAGAAAGAGAGAATTGATGTTGGGTATCTCATTAGACTCACCAAAGACTCTTTTGAAGTACATTGGTGGTCTACATAGCTACATGAGGTATACCGTCCTCATGTTTAATCCCACTAGTATAGATGAGGTATTTGTACAAGCTACTCATCTAGAAGCTAGAGGAAAGAATGGAAATCCAAAAGTTGGGGGACCATCCCAACCCACTACAAGCAAGAGCAAGGAGAAAAGAAAGCAGAAGTGGAAAGCAAGGAAGGCTAACACTACACAGAAAAGCAAAACTTCATGCACTCACAGTAAAAAGGATGGGCATGATGATGAGCATTGTTAGATTCTGCATCCAGAGCTAAGACCTAAGAAGCCCGAGGGCAAGAAGAAGAAGACTGTTGCAGCTATTCAAAAAGATTTGGGGTCAGACTCAGGAGATGAAACAACTATTACAGCCACAGGTATAAAAGGTAAGAATTCTGAAGCATCTACTAGTAATTCTACTCAATCTGTTGTTGATGAAGAAAATGAGAGAAAAAGACATGAGCTTTTCCATATTCGAGTTGTTTCCAAACATCAAAAGATTGATACTCTATTTGATAGTGGCTCACAAGTAAATATAATTTCTGAAGCAATTGTAAAGAATCTGGGATTAGCAACTACACCTCATAAGAACCATACCCATTAGGATGGTTGAATGATAAAGCACAACTACAAGTGACTAGACAGTGGAAACTCAAGTTTTCTTTTGGGTCAGCATTTGTAGATGAGGTTGAGTTAGACATAATTCCTTTGGATATATGTGGAATTGTTTTAGGAATTCCTTACTTGTATGATAGAAAGGCTATTTCTATAGAGTTGAGAACAAGTATCTGCTTGTCAAAGATGGAATCGAATACTTTGTAACAGCTCATAAGCTCAACAATAATTACACTCTCGTAAACTCAGTGCAGATGAAAAGAATGATGAATTCATGCAAACAATTCTTACTGATGTTTGTAAAGGAAAAGAAACCTGATAAAACCAAGGTATTTGAGGGCTGTAATGCTAAACAGAAAGCTGATATAGAAGAAGTTGTTTCAGAGTATGATGTCTTATTTCAAGAACCTAAAGGTCTGCCACCCAAAAAGGGAATAGTACATGATATTATTTTGCAGCAAGATGTTCCATTGCCTAACATTGGAATGTACAGGTTGTCTGCTTTAGAGAATGTTGAAATCAATAAGCAGGTGCAATAGTTGCTCGAGAAGGGGTTCATCAGGGCTAGCACATCACCATGTGGGTCACCAATCGTCTTGGTGAGAAAGAAAGATGGCTCGTGGAGAATGTGCATTGACTACCGAGCACTGAATAAGATAACAATAAAAAATTGTTATCCCCTTCCTCGCATAGATGATCTTTTGGATCAATTGAGGTAAGTTGTTTATTTCACCAAGCTGGATTTGCATAGTGGATACCATCAGGTCAGGGTTGCAGAGCAAGATGCATGGAAGACTGCTTTCAAAACAAAGCAAGGATTGTATGAATGGATGGTTATGCCTTTTGACTTAACTAATGCTCCTGCTACTTTCATGAGATTAATGAATGATGTACTCAGACATTTTCTTGATGATTTTTTATTGTGTATCTAGATGACATTCTGATTTTTAGTAAAACGTGGGAAGAACATTTAAATCATGTTAAGCAGACACTAGATGTTTTGAAAAGAGAAAAACTTTATGTTAAACTCTCAAAATGTGAATTTGGCAAAACATCTCTAAACTACTTGGGTCATATAGTAGGGGGAGGTGAATTGAAAATAGATCCCTCTAAAGTGGTAGTCATTGTAAACCGGCATAAACCCAGGTCTGCTACAGAAGTGAGAAGCTTCTTAGGAGCAGCACAATATTGGAGGAAGTTCATTCCTAACTTTTCCTTAATTGTAGCTCCCTTACATGCTTTAATTGGATTGAACAAGGTATTTCAGTGGGGAGGCAAACATCAGAAAGCCTTTGACACCTTGAAAGAAAAGATTAGTACAGCACCTGTATTAGCACTGCCAAATCTACAAAGACCATTTGAGATCCAAACTGATGCCAGTGACTATGCCATGGGTGTAGCGTTGACATAGCACAGTAAACCCATATTTTATCATTTTGAGCCTTTTAATCTTGCAGTAGTTAACTATCATACATATGATAAAGAATTGTATGCATTAGTTCAAAGTGTGAAAAAGTGCAAAAATTACTTAATGGGAAAAGAGACAGTAATACATACTGATCATCAACCACTTCAATATCTACACTCCCAAACTAAGTTGCAGCAATCAAGACATTACAGATGGATGGGTTTTCTACAACAGTTTCATTTATTCATCAGATATAAAAAGGGCATACATAACAAAGTTGCAGACATGTTATCTAGACCCATTATAAATGCATCTACCATACTTAAGCATAATTTTGTACTACATGAGAGCTACATTGAACAATATGCTCAGGATATGGACTTTAAAGATGTATATGCAACTTTGAGTCAAGGCAAAAAAGTAGAAGAATTGGACTATCGTGTGAAGGACCGACTCTTATACCATTGTGGGAAACTCTGCATTCCACAAACTGAGAGAGTAAAGATAATTAGGGAAGCACACACTTCTCTGATATCAGGTCACTTTGGGGTAAGTAAAACAGTTGCACAGCTGCAAAGGTTTTGTTATTGGCCAAAAATGAATGAGACAGTTTCTCGATATGTAAGAGGGTGTACTATGTGTGTTAAAAGCAAGCCCAGTAACAAAAAACTAGGCTTGTACACTCCATTTCCAGTTCCTTGTCACCCTTGGGAGAGTGTTTCCATGGATTTTGTTGGAGGACTGCTTAAATCAAGGAAAGGTCATGATTGTCTATATGTTGTTGTGGACAGGTTTAGCAAAATGTGTATTTTGATACCTTGTAATAAACAGATTACAACTGAACAAACTGCAAAATTATTTTTTGAACATGTATGGGTTCATTTTGGATTACCCACTTCTATTGTATCTGATTGAGACACCCGATTTGTGGGGAAGTTTTGGTCGACTCTGTGGGAACTGATGGACACCAAAGTGAAGAAAAGCATAGCTTTTCATTCACAAACAGATGGCCAGACAAAAGTAGTTAACAGGATAGTGATCTAGTTACTAAGAGGATATTGCAGCAAACATCCTAAGCTTTGGGACGAACACTTGTGTTATGTGCAGCATGCTTACAACAGAGCAAAACATTCTTCTACACAGAGATCTCCTTTTGAGACCTGTTTTGGTTTCACACCAAGGTCTCCTTTGGATTTTGTCTTTGGTAAAGATACCATGGTTGATGGACACAGTGATGTGGATAGGGCAACTAGGTTCATTGAACAGATCCAGGAGATCCACCAGGTAGTATAGGAACAACTAGAAAAGAGCCAAGCCAAATACAATGCTAGGCATGACAAGCATCAAATGGAGCATAGTTTTCAAGTTGGTGACTAGGTCTGGCTGTATATCAGCAAGGACAGGATGCAAGGTGAAGGTGAAAAGCGAAATCCTATCAGGTATGGACCCTTTAGGATACTTGAGAAGATCGGTGAAAATGCTTTTTGCCTTGATCTACCAGCTTACATGCACATCTACTCAATCGTAAATGTAGATTGCTTGAGATTGTTTGAACCTTCGATGATTGAGGACTCTGAAGAGCAGAGTCAATTGCCTTCTATTGATGACCTGCTACCTGAATATCCTAATGAATTGCAGGAAGACATCGTACTGGATAGGAAGGTGAGGATGATGCGCAGGGGAGATGTGGAGTACCTCAGGATTGGGCTCAAAGGTTCAAAGCCAAGTAGTGCAAAGTGGATTGAGATTGGACAAGTGAGAAAACAATACCCTCACTTAGTAGATGCTTGAAAACCAACTTTCAGTGGTCCAAAAGATTTTTCAGTGGGAATGTCGTGATCCGAATTAGATCCATGAGGAGTAATTAAAAGAACCATGGTTGTATCAGGTCAGGAGAAACATCAAAGAATTCAAAACAACGATAAAAAACACCTCAAACCAGTGGCAGTGGTAGCTAGCGTGGAATGACGAGGATCTCGGTCAAAGTACGTTGACCGAGGCTCATGGAGACTGTGTGGGAGGCGGAATTAGCCCCTGGGAGGCCTAGATCGGGAAACAAAAGAACTTTTTTTGATGCGCGATTAATGGCGAAAAGGCTCGAAATGGGGAAGCCCCGAGCACTCAGTCGTGTGGAGAGCCAGAGAACCGAAGGGAAAAAGGAAAAAAGAGCTAAAGGACAAATGCGGGACCCGCTTTGAAACCGGTGGTATTAATCGAGGGCTCCTTGAATGGTAAGCGGTTTTGGATGAAAGCGGAGTGATCCCACTCAGCGATCGACGCATGGCAAGCATAGGAGAGAAAAAACTGCCACTCATTGCGTGCTAACGGTCAAGCAAGTCCACCACGCAAAACGTGTGTATGGCGTTGGATCTGGGGGTCCAGATCTAACGGCTGAGATCGTGCCCGATGGGGAAGCAGAATCGACGAGGAATTAAGCTGTAGTTTGTAAAGAATTTGAGGTCTGTTTTGACCGCCATGGTGGAGGAAGACTCATTCCATGACGTAATTGAAGAATTGAACCAACGAAGTAGGCTGGCACATTACAGAAGGACATGTGGCCATTCCCTATGAGCTTGGTGATGACGCCGAACACGGAACTCTAAGCACAGCTGCAGAAGGCGATTTGATAGAGGTGGAAGAGGAACTAAACAGACATGGGAACGAATGGCCTTAAATCCATGAACAGAGATAGAAGAAACAGAGAGAGACAGAGAGACCAAAACCCCGAGAGGAGGACAGAACATAGAGAAGAAGACAGTGAAGCAAAGGAAAACAGAGAGAAGACAGAGGGCTGAGTTGACCAAAGGCAGCGTCGAGCACCAGAGAGCTTGAAAGATTCAAGCCATCCCTGAGAGGATCTGTCAGACCAGAGAGGTCAAAGAGCTGGTAGGTAATAGGGTCTGTGCACTCCAGTGGCTTGGGGAATCCAAGAACCACCCTGCCAAGAAAATCTGTTTCAGGTGATTCACACTGAGCTCCTACATTGTAATTCTTTGCTTAAGACACAATAAAATAAGGCCACCACTGAGAGCTGGACCGGAGATGTAGCCCTGGAGGATAGGGTGAACTCCTTATTAATTTCTTGTGTTCTTGTATTTTTTTGTTGTATTTCTCTGTTTTCTTTCCATTTCAAGTGTCTATGTAATTGCAATTTGATCAATCTGTTGCTCAAGTAACATAGACACACACACTAGCACATGAGTCTGTAATACCTATATTCAATAAATCTTTAACTGAGGTCACTCATAGGGTGATTATTAGATCAAGAGTTGTCTTGTCTAGCTGAATCAAGCCAATTTTGTACGAAATGGGTATATGTGGAAAATGTATCACTTTTGCAAACATGATGTAAATTGAAATTCCAAGTGTCATTAGTGGAATAAAAATAGTCATATGTAATGTAAAGATTCATGAGGGAAGTCCAAGAGTCATAAAGGGGAATGCCAAGGGTCACCCCACCCTTTTCTATAAATAGAACCCCATAACTCATAGAACAGCATTTTGGGAGCCAAGATTTTGCTATGCATTGCTCAGAGAGGGCTTGGAGAGTATTGTGATGACCCTTGGCTTCTCCATAGAGAAAAGAGAGCAAATCTCTTTGGAGGAGTAGGCAGTGTTGACTGTAATGTTCCACTATTGGGGCTAGTGGATGTCATGGTTGTATGTATGGATGGAACTTTCACTTTATATAATATAATAGAGCCAGCATGTTTCTTGCATGTGTTGTTATTGTAGTTCGACTATTCTAGTTACTTTAGCAATTTATGTAGTTTTACTTATGCATTGATGTATGGAATACTATGTATGTGATTGTATGAATCTTATTGAAGTGTGTTGTTGGTTTAACTCATCACTTTGGATTGTCGAATATTCTTCTTTCCAACTTTTGATGTCTTTTAGCTTGTGTGTTCTTTTAAGGTTGTGTACTATTACAGGCTTCTAAGATACACTTCTTTTCCCCCTCTGTGTGTTAAAACCTCCCCGTGTATCTCTCTTGACTCATTTTCTGGTTACACACTTGCTTCCGACAAGGATATCTTGCTTACCTCTGCGTGTTATCGTATTCAAGGCAGAACTTTGCTACCCATTGCTGGGACTCCTACTCCAAACGATCTGTGGTCTAGTTGGGACTTTTTAGTGGGGAGATCCCCTGACATGTTGGAAGGTCTAGCAACATCAATATGAAAGAAGGATACCTGTTTTTGATATTAAATTCATAAATTCCTCCAAAAGGAAAATTATGGCATAATATTTGGGAGGATGATTCTATTCCCAAAATCGATGTCCTTTGTTGGGTTATAACTCATGGTAAATTGTTGATACATGAACATCTTTAGAAGAGAGGCATATAAGGTCCTATGCAATGCCCTTTGTATATTGACCAAAATGAAACCTTCCATGCTATTTTCTTACAGTATAGTTATATTCGACAAAATCTGGTGTGACATCCCCTTTAGGTAAACTTCCCTTTCAATAATTGTAAATAATTCCCTTGTAATTATGTAATTACAAAAAATAAAAATGCTTGAGAAAGGGACACATATTCCATTTCTTAAGGAGTTGGTTGCGTTAAATATCATTCATGGGCTCACTAAGTGGTGTTAATCGAGCTGACTTTGTTACTAAATTCAACAGGAAAAATGAAGGATAGGCCCATGTGTCTTTTGGGCATGACTATGAGCAAGAAATGGACAACATATAATGAAGAATATGGGCTGTATTGCCTAAGGCAGTTAGATTGTGCAGACCCTGCAGGAAGAGGACTCCTTTATGGAGAGAGAACAAAGAATGATGGGAGGAATGCAGGCTAGGAAAATCCTCTTAGACACTGAAGGAAGATAGGAGGGGTGAAAACTAAGAAAAGAGGAGGTTGGGTAAGGTTCCTGGGGGAAATAAATGACCATACAAAAGTCATACACATGGGAAAAGAAAGGGAAATAGGAAAAGAGGAGGTTTAGAGGATCTTGAGGACCAACCACATCATTGAGAGGGCAAAGAAGATACAAGAGCTAAGAGAATTCAGGGAGAAGAGAAACCATAATGAAAGTTCACTGAGAAACCCATGGGACTTGTTGGATGATAATCATAGAGTAATGGATATGCCTTACAGAGCTAGATGAGAGGCCTTTTCAACACATCCACCAGTAGGTCCATGATATATTAGACAAAGCCAATGTTAAGTACAAGCAACACTATGATCAACATCAAGTGTCTCTCAAGTTCCAGGTGGGCAACAAATTTTGTTTACATTTGCAGAAGGAGCACCTCGTTGGACCCCACTGCAAGCTTTTCCCACTCTGATAACAACCATACACCATCACCAAGGTTGTAGGGGACAATTCCTTTGAGCTCAAAATTCCCCCATTCCTTGGTCTGCACGCAGTTTTCAATGTAGATCGCCTTCAGCCATACTTTCCACCATTGTTGGATACATCCTACATTGCAGAACAACTCACACCAACAAAGCTAAACCCAGACTGCATAGAATAATCCGCAATGGATCAAATCATGGACATGCAGCTCAATAACACTTGCCAACAGAGGATCCAGCTATATCGAGTTGTCAAATCAATCCAACTCCTTCACCAGGGCAAGTAGTTCACCAAGGACTAGGATTAATAGAAATTTCCTCACCTCATGGAGGCTCTACACGCATTGGGGACCATTTCTTCCTAAGGAGGGAGTAATGATCCAGGTGGATATTGGTGGCCACCCGCCTATTCCACCTAGACCTCTAGTCGGTTTCATCATTTCCTTATTTATTGCAATATTTACTATTTTTAGCAATTTTTTCGGGTCCTAAACTTCCAGAGCAATTTTTACCCCCTAAATGACATTTTTTGAGTTTTGTAGAAGGCATATGCCTATCAAAATTCCTATAGTACTTGGATAGATATTTCAAACAAGGTATCATATGCACCAAATAGAGATATTATGACCAAGTCACGACCTCGGAAAGTTAGCTTCCCAACTAGCCCCAACAGGGCCCACAAACTCTTGATGTTCCATCTCGTGGGGTTAGGGTTTTGGTTGTTTAGGGTTTTCCCTTATTTTTCATTAATAAATAGGCCCTTGAGCCTCATTGTAACATAGTTCAGAAGCTTGTAGCCACCACATCTCTTCTCAGAGATAAGCTACCATAGCCCGAGCTAATTTATTTCCATTTTGTTTGTAAGCATATTTTAGTATTTGATATTAATGAAATGAAGTGTTATTTCTATTGCACCTCTGTATTTATGGTTATATCTGTAATTTGTTTCATTCATGTTTAAGATCGGATCAAAGAGTGAGGAAACTTTTCATTGATGTATACAAGCCCCAAGGTACTGAAGGAAGAGTCTCTAAGTCAACTTCTTGGATAATGAGTTGATGTCAATAGGATGTGACCTGTTGTAGGATGGACTTGATGTATCCCCCATCAACCAAGCGAAACGAGTATCATGATTTGGGGTGGAATGACATTGATGTGGTACTGGTTCAGGAATGAAAAACATGGAATGACAGGTTAAGTGTATCATAGTAGATATCAATTGAATGATTTCTCTTGAACATATCAACGACATTGAATGGAGATGACAACATTGACCCAAAACCAAAAGTGGAGGCTTTGATATGGTATGATGAACCAAAAAGACAAGCAGATTTCCTAACTCAACAACCACAGAGATGAATTAGAAGGTCATCATGTTCAACAGTGACTCACTGCCATTAATAAGTGGAGTATCCCATTTTCCCAATTTCCCCAACCATTTTTGGTCAGTACCTCTTTATTCTTGACAAGCTTGAGGAGGATAATATATAGTAATCACATTCTAGAAAATATATAAATTAACACATCTAAGAAACCCTTAGAAGAGAAAAAATATGCTTATATACATTAAAAAAGGACAGGGAAAGTATAAATCCAATAAGATTACAGTGTTATGTTGGAATTGTTTTAGAAAGACACTAATGGATAAATTAAAAAAATAAAGAAAAGAAAAGATTCTTGATAGAAAATTTAAACCTACAATGTTGAGCCTCGATGTTTTTAAACAACTTGCATGTTCATATCAAGCAACCACAATTTAACCATCACTATAATAAGAAGGTGAGAAAAATTTTATACATATATATATATATATTTAAATATATATGTATCTGCAAGTGCAGAAAGAAACCTACAGTTGTAGCCAAATGAATTGGTTGAGCAATGGAAAAAATTAAAGACACAGAAATAAACCCTATAAGGGAAGAAGAAACCCTCGTATAAAAAAAGAGTACAAAACTCTATTCATACGAAACAAATTATTTACAAGGAAATGGGCATTTCCCTTAAACATTCCTAGTAGTAATTCCAGAAATGAAGAAATATGTTTATTGTGAGTCTGGTTCCTTAAGTTTAAAAACCCTAACATTAAATCCAAGCTAGCCCAAAGTAATCAGGAAGGGAATGTTAATTTTTGTAGCTTGGGAGGTACTCCAAGCCTTAGCAATCAAGGATTTGGAGGAAGGAGCTCCAAAAGTGGCCTTGTGAGCTTGAAACCCAAGTTTGAGGTTTTTCACCCATCGACGTTTGGGCCAAAACCATGGAGAAAATTGGACATGTGATGGATGGAGATGATATAGGACACTGAAACAAATCTAACGCAATGAAAATCACTAAAATCCGACATGTAGAAATGGAGATATGAATTTTTGAAGTTAGAAGGTGGGCTTGTGGGTTGAGTTTCAATTAGGCTTGAGTTGGAAGTCACATAATCAGTTGTCAAGCCACCTTAGAATAATTCGTTGGAACCCACTTTTTTAGTATAAAGAAGATGTGATGTTTGATCATTTCTTTATCTAAAGTGCAACATAAGGACAACAAAGGAGTGAAGAAAGAAGCTCGTATAAGAGGAAGATAACTTATGTTTAGGTTGCAGATCCTATGAGCAGACCTCAACGAAGATTGAAGGACCATTTTTATTATTTCTTGAGACTATTTGAGGGCCAAGTTGGATCATATTGTAGGTCGAGTTGATTGGGAACGGTTTTGGATTCTCTTGAGTATGTTTGGGGTGATCTTTCTCTAGGCGCAGTCCTTGTCTTGTTGCAGACCTAGGACAATACTTGTAGCTTCTTGTGGAGAGGGACGAAATTCACACAAACACGGGAAAATTGTCTATTTAGGTTGTCAAAAATCTTCCTCAAGCTAGACGAGTGAGTTGAGAGGGCTGGTAGGCCTAAGGGTGGGTGGAAACTAGCCCTAACAGACAACAAAAGAAGGAGGAGTAGGGAATGAGGAGGTTGTAACTGTAGAGAAGCCTATGAGGAAATTTAGAGGGGATAATGTGGACGATGGTTATTCCCTCACTAGATCACAGTGCTATATCAGTTTGAACACTAGACCTAGGCTATGTTTGCAGCTTGTTTTGACTTTTGTTGGGTCAAGTATTGACTAGTTTGGATGGTTGGTGTGTGGACAATTTTGTGATCATCCTATGAGAAGTTCATCAATATTAGTGCATAACATAGGTATACTAGTCCTCTTGAGTTGATGTGACTTGCAAGTGGATGGTGTCCTTGGAGAGGTAGATTTGAGGAGTTTGTTAGCGACCATGTGGAAGGGTCTCCATAGGTGTTGGATGCCTAGTAATTAGGAGTAGATGCTACAGCAGGATTGGTCACTTGTGGTCTATTCAAGGGAAGTGTGAGAGTGGACCAAGTATGGATAGTGCATTGGCCATTTATGGTTTGTTGGAGGACAATGTGGTAGTGCCTAAGTTGGAGCCCGATGTGCACCATCTTGATGAACTTAAGTGGTTGCTAGAGTGGTAGTTATCGAGCTCAAGGGTATGATAATCCAGGAGCAGTTTGAGTAGTCCTAGACTTGTTTCTGGAGAAGGAGTTCTACAATAGATGATGAGCAGTCCTCCTAGCTCGTGTTCATTGTGGGAGCTAGACATGTCATAGTGATAGATGACTGCCCTCTGTGCCCTATGTTAGTCTTCATTGAAGCAACGTAGGAACACTATAGTGGGTTGAATTCCCTGAGTAGTTGAGGAGAAGCAGTGGGTAGATTGAGAGTAGTTGACAAACGGAGTTGTGAAAAACTCAATGGGAGTCTCGATGTGTTGTGCCCTTGATGGACTAAGGCACAATTAGTGAGAAAATTGGATAGGCGAGGTTCGATGGCTAGAGGACTTGGATTGTTGATAGAGGCAGTGCTGCAGAACGAGAGCCAAAGGAATAGGCAGATATAAGGTATAACCAAGGTAGTTGTGAGGAGCTATACATCAGCTAGACGGTCAGAGTATCTTGTTGAGGGTAGATTGGTTGTCGATGGATTGACAGCAAGCCCCAATTTGTATTCTTGTACTAGTGGATGCTTGAGGGCCATTATGCCTGGTATGAGAGCCCTATACTATTGTATTATTTAGTTGGATTAATATAAAAAAGTTGGGATATTGTACAAAATTGTGTGAAAAGTTGTCTATATTTTGTGCACAAATAGATTTACTGTTGTTTATATTCCGCTGTGATAAGTAGCTTCATTGTGATTCTTGATTTGGTAGTGTCAATGATTTAATATTATATCCTAGACACCAAGGTCATGAAAAAACAATGGGTCATCAGTCAAAAACTTGAACACCACTAGTGCATACCTGTAAGAAAGTACATATAGTCATTATCCGCTCCAAATCTTTAAAGAAAATTCACCACGTGGGAATTAAATTAACCCTAGTATGGTTTAAATAGTTATTTGTGGATTTAAGTGATTAGGGTTGTCATTAGTCTTGCAAGGTAAAGGAGTAATTTAGTCCTCAAAATGACCAACTGTAAAATGGAAAATTAAAATATTGAAAAGGAAACAACGGTGGGTTTAGGGTTTCTTCTAAACTCACCATGAGGAATTTCACCAAGATTAACCAGTTGGACTAGCTAGAATTGAACTAAATTCCCTATAGAAATTTGTTGCCATGACTAGAAAAACCCTTGGAGAGGAGTCGGAGTACCCGCGAGAAAATGATAATTAGTGTAATTTGATAATAACATCAAGACAAAGTAAACTCCAAATTGAAAACAAAATGATAAAAATATCTTCTTGAGAAAAATTACTAAAAAATTCAACCAGTGTTGTTCCATAACCATGCATATGATTATATTTAAACCTGTAATGGTTAATCCAAGTGAAGCCAACAAAATTTGACTATATTTTCTTTAGGTAATGAGGTAAAACTTCCCTTGGTTGAAATAGGGTTCTAAACGACATTGCAAAGCTCAAATGTAACCAGAGAAACATCCTAAGCAAAATTCATCGACGAGGTATGGTAATGTAGTTACCCTAACACCCGTCAAATTAACCATCATCGTTGATCAACTAAGGATGGATATCCACCATTGAAGTCATGTCTATATTTTCACACAAGATGTGTGCCCCCCCTTCAATTATGGTCAATCAACCAAAACAGTACTCTTCTAGGTGGAGACTATCGTGGATCATAATATTAAGAATTATAAGCATACATATATAAAGTATACAAGACATATTTACAAATGATTTGGTTGGATGTAGAATGACCCAAGCAAACCTTCATGATATATATATATATATATATATATATATATATATATATATATATCATTGGAACTTAAGGTTGAACACCATATTAATAATGCAAGTAGTAAGTCCATGTATAGAGATTAAGGGTGTAAGGTCTATACACATGAATATAAGGCATACATGCATGTGTGTGTTGAAGAAATAAAAGGATCATTCACATATATAAAGAAGATTTATGAGCTTAATAATTGTGGGAGATAGAAGCTCAAATATTGATACACTAGGACTTGGCATTCATCCCATATTTTAAACAAAGACACCAAAAGAAGATTAAATATCCAAAAAGAATTTGATAATGAATTTCCTAGGAGAAGAATAGAAACATCAAATGTTACTTGTAACAGTAAGGAACACAGAGCTCATGTGGTGTCCTTATACAATGTTGGTTTATATAATTATGAAAGATATTTACCTTATAAAACAAATATTCATTATGTCAAATTTCTAGGACATTTACATACTTTTCCATGTAAGATGGAAGAGATGTTAGACAATCCAAGTGTCCAAGGGGACATTTGAGGCATTGTATATATTTAAGCATTAGAAAATGAAATTTGACTAATGAAAAAGTTACACATGAAATCCATCTTAACCAGGGATTTATCAAGCACCTAGAAGGATTAAATATCTTGAAGCACAAGCACACTTCCAAGTTTTGTATTTCTAGGACATTTACATGCTTTTCCATGTAAGATGGAAGAGATGTTAGAAAATCCAAGTGTCCAAGGGGTCATTTGAGCCATTGTATATATTTAAGCATTAGAAAATGAAATTTGACTAAAGAAAAAGTTACACATGAAATCCATCGTAACCAGGGATTTATCAAGCACCTAGAGGGATTAAATCTCTTAAAGCACAAACACACTTCCAAGTTTTGTATTTAAGAAGTGGTTTGCATATCAAAAAAATTGATTCCTCCTTGCACTTGATAGATCTGTGGTTAATATGGATCTATATTAGTACTTAATCTAATATCAATCAAATATTTGGATAATTGTAAACTAATTAAATTATATACATCAAAACAAATATGGAATCTTAACTAAGGAAAACACAAGTACTCACAATCTTTAACTTTATAAAATATATATTATTTTTTAGCATTATTAAAAAAACGAATTTGTAATCATCCCATTGGTTCATATTTTTAAGGTCTTATTTCCACCTTCATGACACGTGAAATGGAGCATTATAAAATAATTGTTGTTTTGGTCAAATTCTTTGCTACAACTGAGATTTGTGCTCATTCACTTTTAAAAGAGTTTATAAATGATTTTATAGTTTAAGTAATTAATAAATTTATTTTTTGATTTTAAATTTTTAGTTATTGGTGTACTGATGTGTAGAGTTATGTTTTATAAGTTTTGTGGTTGTTAATATAAATTTTATTATTATGATGAATTTTAGAAGAAATTGATTTTTCCTATATTGTTACATCATCTTTATTTATTGATATATTTGAATGTTAAAAATATTTATCTAATGATTTAAAGTGTGTTATTATGACATTTTTTTAATTAATTTGTTTAAGGGTTGAGTTTTTCCTCTAATAGTATGATTTTTTTTAATTTAATATAATTTTTAAAATTGTATTTGTGCATACATTTAATTTAAACATTTTAACGTAACATGATATTTAAGTCATTTATATTATAATATGGTAAAATATTTTCCCTTCTAAACTGTAAATGTTGGCAACTTCATAACATAAATACTATTACTTACTATGTTTAGAATTAAAATGGTTATAAAACAAACTCAATAATACTTAATTAAATCATTTTTACAAATTTACTCCAATTTCAAATCATAATTAGATCGGTTAAAATAATAATATATAAATATAAATGTCATTAAATCATTTTAATCACCTCATTTTTTATACAACCTATAAATAATAGTAATGTAAATTTAACTTGAAATACTAACCGGTTTATAAAAATTTCATTTTATATAATTTATTAAGATAATTTTATTTAAAAATGAATATATATATATATATATATATATATATATATATATATATAAGATTCGAATATAAATTTAAATTTAGTGAAATATAAGTTTTAAATATATATTATGTAAAAATATAAAAAGGTAAAGAAATATTAAACTACTTTATTGAAATATAAATTATAAGTCCATCTTAAAAAAATCATGTAAAAATATAAAAAGATAAAAAAATATTAAACTTCACAACCAGAATATAGATACGCTAAGGATACATTAACAACTGGTAGGCAATAATATTATGAATTGTGTAGATATTATATGATTATAAAAATCTTTATATATATTGATGCATCACTGTTACCAAATTTAGATTTAACCTCTCTTTGTATATGAGCATTTAATTTTTAATAAAAATATACCCCAGAGGAATATAAACCACGAAAAGATTGAACAAATGCAAAAAGCTACTTAATCGGCTCCCACCCTTTACTAAATTTAAAAATTTTCATGTTTGCAACCACTTTCTGCATGTGAGAGGGAACTTTTGATTAAAATATATCCACTACCATGTGAGAGGGAATTTTTTATTAAAATATATCCACAATTTGATTAAAATATATCCACTACCATGTGAGAGGGAACTTTTGATTAAAATATATCCACTAGTGAAATAGAAATCATAAAAATAACGACTAAATAGAAAAAACAGAACAACATACCGTTAACGTTGTATCAGGTCTGACAATTCCTTACCTTGCGAAGCTCACAGGTAGTCAGTCAAACAGGTGTAATATTTATTTATAGGACCAAAATGGATTTTAAAACGTAATAAAAATATTTATAGGACCAAAATAGATTTTAAGACGTAATAAATTTATTTATTGAAACATGAAGATGGATCATTTTGCTAAATGAAATTTTCTTATATATTAATTTCTCCATATAATTAGAATAGAATAATCTCAAATCTCTAAGAAATTGACATGGAGCCACATGACAGAAATATAATTTTTTTAATTTATTAAAAGTCAATGCAACCTAACAAATTATATCAGTTGATAAACATTAAGACTAAGCATATTACCTTGAGAATCAATATACATTAAGACTAAGCATATATTTAGCATATTCCCTTGAGAATCAATAAACATTAAGACTAAGAATATGTTGCCCATATTCCCTTGAGAATCAATCTAGGGTGTAAATTAAAAACATAAAAAAAAAAGTCAACAAATCCTCATCCACCTTAAGTTGAAATAAGAAGCCTTAGACAATTAGATAAGCTAAACAAGACTATATCAAAATTTACTCACTTGATAGAAGGTAGCTGAAAGCTGCTTTGATGGCTTGATTTAGTAATGATAGTTGATTAAGATTGACCATGTTTGTATATAGTGATTTATTGTTGACCTTATCACACTCAATGGTCACTAATACATAATATAGTATCTCCTAACAAATATTGTTGTCCTTGGTTGAATGTAGTCTCATTTTATAGGAGGTGGACTCTACTAACCCATTAAACTAGAAAAATTATGGCAGAGCCTTTTGGAACTTTTTTTATTTGGCTCCATTGTTTTCTTAAGTAGATGGTAGAGTTATTCATTTCGTTGGAGTGAAAACTTCTATATCAAAATTTTTTTGGATGTGTTTGCTTTTGAAATTTTTTATACTATCATTTAATATATATGGTTGAATTAAAAAAAAAAAAAGGTGTCAAATTATTTATAATTATATTTACAATTTAAATAAAATGTTTTAAATTCTTAGATATATGAGTATTTTTTTCTTGTTTGATTGTTCTCATGTGTTTGGCACACATTATGAACATGCATTCAGTAGTATCACCTTGGTCTCACAATTTGACATTATAGCACTCTGCAAAAATTCCACAACTAGCTCTCAATCTCTCTTCAACAATTCTATTGTTGATTCTAATATGCCTTTGTCTCTATATTATGATGAGCTAACATAATAAGATTATATGTTGGGAAGATTAACAATTTTTCTTGTCAATGATAAAATTTTTAATATCTTTAGGATATTACAAAAGTGAGGTGCACCTTACCAAAATCAAATACAATTTTTCTCACCATTAATGATATTTGTACATGCTTTTGCATCTCTATTACTTCTAGTTAACTATGCTTTATTTATGTTTATGTCTGAATTGATCATCAATTCTGGTTACTTCTCTTTTATTTCGGTAAAACATTAAAATCAAATGTAAAATTTAGATGTTGCTATTAAATTTATTTTTACCATTTTTTAAAATTAATTTGTTTTTAAAATCAACATATTTTATAATATAAATTTGAAAATCAGTCTCTACTTTCAAAGAAATATATATAAATATATATATATATATATATATATATATATATACAAAAACTTAAAATCATATTTTATATAATTTATTTGAAACAATGTGCACTTATTTACAAACAATTTTGGAATACAAATTAAAGTGAACAATTGAAATCCACCACTCCATCTCTGCAACTGGTGCAAATCAACAACTAATTGCTCTCAGTTGAAATCCACCACTCCATCTCTTCAAATCTGCAAATCAACGTCCACTAACTATTCATGTAGACCTAGGTAGACTTATTGTAAAGTTAAATTTAATTATTACTTGTTGTTAAATGCATTAATTTATGTTGCAAAGGAAACAATTCCAAATTGGCAACATCTAGATGACATAACATATCACATATTTTTAATCTATGTTATTCTTTCATGTGTTAAGGGGTTTCTTTTGCAATATGTGGTGTAAGTGCTAGTATATATTCTACATGAGAAATATACATATACTACCAATATTGTTGATATTCATCATGTTACATGTTACTTGTGAGAATTGAATCTAGGTGGAGAGGATTTAATTCATTTCTCCAAACCACCCATAATAACCCCAATTGACTAATTTAATTGTATATATAAATTTATTTTTTAATTGTATAAAAAACTATTTTCCTAAAAAATACACTTTCTTTTTCTAATTATTAAAATATTTAAGAGGAATAACAATTTCTGAAATATGAAAATGTTAAATTAGCTTTTGTCATGTACCCAGCAGAAAATTTCTTTTTCATGTATATGAATCACCAATATTTACGTGTTTATACATACTTTATAATGTTGTTTTCCATACATTTTGTCCCTATCAAGTACGCTCACATAATGACCAATCTTTAAGGCCTGCAAGAATATGGTCCTATGAATTTAATTCCCACACATTCATTTGGATAAGTCCAAGTTGATTTTCATGCAGAGTTTTTAAATGACACGACCTTATTGGCAGATGGCATGCATCTCATTTGTTAATTCATGTAGTTTTTACAAGTGTAACCAGGGTGACGGTGTGAAATATTATTGCTTTTCTCACATTGATTTGATGACTAGATGTTATTAAATGTGTATTGACATGTTTGTCCCACCCCGGTACGTGGCGTTGGCAGGCTATAGTTGCCACCTCGAGATTCCTCATGCATCAATGGCTACGAGGCTTGCATGATGATCCGATGGTTACAATGGAGGCCTGCTGACTTACTCTACCCTTGGCGCCAAAAGACAGTCCCATTCTCTCGCGGAAGGGTCTGGAAACTTGCTCCGCCTCCTGTCTCGGCTGTGGGCTTTGGTAGCCTCTGTTCCAGTGTTTGGTTGTTGAGGAAAGGGTGTGCGAGGCTTCAAAACTAAACCCTGCTACCCAATTCTTACTCCCAAGTAACCGCATGGCGGATTTCTTTCCTATATCATTTACATTTGCCAATTCTACATTCTTTTGTTTCACAGTTAACTCGTTTATGTCACAGGTTAGGGTAAATATGCAGTTCTTTTAATCATTTGGCTCCATTTGCTCACAGGTTTTCTTCGATCACAATTCTTGGTTAGCTAATAGCATTTGTTGGAGAGATGTCACTCTCGAGTTGGTGTGCCTTCAGGGTTCCACCAGTATGAGGAATTTCTCTCTTATTACTGGTTATTTTCTATTGGAGGCGGAACTAGGATATTCAGACCTCTACGCCAGGGATTCCATTTTTGCAGCTCGCATGAGCTCGCAGTCTGGTGACCCAGTTTCAGGTTCTGGCAGCCAATCCCGTGAGGGACTTCTATTAGGCCTGGGCTTAAGTGACTATGGGCTTTTCCCATTCCTCGTTCTCTGTTTTTATTGAGCCGTTTGGCTATACATGTAATTTATATGTCAATCTATACAGGCCGCCTTAATGAACTTGTAAAACCGCTCTGGCGGTTCATATTATTTTCTTTTTTTTTTGTACGAACCTATAACAGGTCCTATATTATGAACTTGGGCGGCTTCTCTATTTTTTCATGTTTACAGCCTTTGTATATTAACCAGTAGTATCTGTACAATCTGTTTGTCCTCCACTTCGGGACTATGCATAGTAGTTTTGTTTTAATGGAACTGTAATATGAATGATGTTATTCTTATCAGTGTTTGTTTCTCAGGTTTGTACATATGGCCGTTCTACACAGTCACAACTTACTAAGATTTATTGACTTTGTTCTCATTCGCGTTAATGCTCAGTTCTCAATTCATGTTATCAAAAGAAAATATCTACCCTATTGTTTAGCAATGTTATATATTCGGTTCTCAGTTTAATTCGAGTCTGTTAGAATGATTACAGTTTAACTACTTGAGGGTTTGCTTCTGAGTAGGGGTTTGGGTTTTCATTTTCCTATACTGAGAATGAAATTGCCTCCCCCTAACAGTTATAATTCCATTCCTTTATGTTGACTCTATATGGCTGCCTGTAAGAAACTCGAGACCCCTATCTCAAGATTCCAGCATCCCTCTTATTTGGACTTTTGTATGAAAAGGTATTTGAAGGAAAGATTTATGGAACTAGGACCTCACCCGTTTGTATCATCAAGAGGTTTCTCCTCCGAATGGTGTTTTCCGCTCAAGGTTTGAGTTGTGTTTTTTTAAGAAATTAATGGGTGCCCTTATCTCCATCCTTATTTCACGGCATTGGTTTTGTTTTTTACCATGCTTCACTGACCTCTGTTAATTTATATCTGAACCTTGAATAATCCCAGTTTTGCAATTTATGCATGTTAGAGGTGTTGACAATTTTGCTTGTCCAATACTTCCTTTGCTATATACCCACCTGTATTTGCATATAGTCTAACTACGGCAATATGACTGTTGATGTTCAATAATATCAAAAATAATTACTCACGCATAGTGGGTTTTCAGGTGTAACTGCTACCATTCCTTTTTTTTTTAAGAAATTAAACCAGTGGACAGTAGATTCCATTTATTTCTTTTCCTCCCATTTAACACAACACTGTGACAACAGCAAGTTCTTAGGTCTACTACAAGAGTTTTTTTTGTTTATTATAATATTTATATGCTACTTAATTCACTGACAGAATTGTTTCAAAAGAGTTCCTCCACTTGCCTGCACTGCTGTAACTTACAAGTGCTCCAGAAGCTGGGCCTTCACTATTGCTCCCGCTTCCAATGTGCCACCCAACCTTGAGATTCGTCTTTCGAGACCAGAATCTCCCCCCTAGCTCTCTTGCTGAACCACCATCCTCAGCAAGTCACTGGCACTTTCGTGCTTGGCTATCTGGTCCTCACCGGACTTAGCCCTTTTTTTTCTTGGTCTCTCTCCTCTGCCTGTCCCAACAACGCAGCCCCTCTAACTCTCCTTTCCTCCGAAAAAACCTTCCAGTTAGGAAACAGTTAGGGTTTTTGGGAAGACAACAACTATCTTCCTAAGAGGTTGCCAGCTCATAAAGGAACATTTTTTTTAAATAGAAAATATTATTAAATCTAAACAAATAATAATAATTAATTCAGTTCATCATTTACCACAGTAAAGTGAAATATTTACATTTATCCTAGGGCATTACATCTTCCCCCCCTGAAATTAGACATTGTCCCGATGTCGTCTAGCCATGAACAGCTCTGGATAAGCCTTTTTCATCAGCTCTTCATCTTCCCAGGTAGCCACATCAGGCCCAAAGTGTTGCCGCTACACTTTAACTTGGGTAATAGCTCGCTTCTGCAACATTACTTCTCTCTGATCGAGAATGTTTAGTGGTTCGACCAAGATTTCTCCTTCTGGTTCAACCTGAAACATGCAACATCCTAAGTCAGTTTTTCTTTTAAAAGGAACATTTGGACTGATTAACCGGAGACACTTCTCACCTGTATATCCATCCATTTGATTATATGTTTAGGATCATAAACGTATTTTTTTAACAAGGAAACATGGAAAACGTTGTGGACCCATATGTGACTTGGTAGAGCGAGCTGGTAAGCTACCAACCCAATTCTTGCTAAGACCTGAAAGGGTCCACAAAATCGGGGTGCCAACTTAGCATACCCGCTCCACTGTAACGTGCTCCTTTTTGCTTGAATCCTCACATATACATGATCACCCACTTGATATTCCTTAAACGTTCTTTTCCGGTCCGCAAAACTCTTTTGCCTAGCCTGAGTTGCCTTTAAATTGACTCGCACTTCCTTAACCGTTTCCTCCATTTCCTTAAGCATCTTAGCTCCCAACATTAGTCTGTCTTCTGGCCCACCCTAGCTTGATGGTGTACGACACTTCCACCCATACAATACTTCAAATGGGCTCATCTGTAATGATGTATGATAGCCATTATTATATGAGAACTCGACTAGGTGCAGATAATCTTCCCAACATGTCTTCCACCACCTGGTTCACCTGTTCTGTTTGTCCGTCAGTCTGCGGATGATAAGATGTACTAAAATTCAACTGAGTTCCAAACTCTCCAAACAGTTCTCTCCAAAAGGTCGAGGTAAATTTTACGTCATGGTCTGAAATTATTGTTTTAGGTAACCCATGCAACTTAAATATATTCTGCATAAAGATATGGGCAATTTGTACAGCTCTATAGGTTGATTGCACAGGTATAAAATGTGTTGATTTGCTTAATTTTTCCACCACCACCAGGATGGTATCATTATTTTTCTTTGTTTTGGGCAAGCATGTTATGAAGTCCATGGAGATGGTCTCCCACTTCCATTTCGAAATGGGTAACGATTGTAGTAACCCTATAGGATGTTGATGCTCTGCCTTAATTTGTTGGCACTCCAAACAACGTGTCAGGTATTCAACCACATCTCGCTTCATACCTGGCCAATAATACTCCTTTCGAAATGAGGTGATAATTCTCTGATATCCTGGGTGACCAGCATAATGACTTCTATGAAATTCATCCAACAGCAAGTTCTTATTGTTGTTTTGATTGGGCACATACAACCTTGTCTTGTAACACAACATTCTGGTAACATCTACTGAATAACCTTGCTGATTTTCTTGGCTGGTCGACTGTTGTACTTGCTGTTTTATTTGTTGATATACAATATCCTGTTCTGCTGCTTTTTTAATCATTTCTTCAAAGGGGCTTTTCCATTCACTATAGGAAATTTCATATAGACATTGTAATTTCCGACTTACAACGTTCACCACCTGATTCTCTTTTCCTTTCAAATGCTTGATCTCGAAATCAAAACCACCTAGAAAATCCACCCATTGTGCTTGCCTATCATTTAGGGTGGGTTGGCTAAAATAATTGGTTAGACTGTGGTGGTCTGTCAATAGTAAAAATTTTCTACCCATAAGGTAATATCACCACATTTTCAAGGCATGAATAACAGCTGCCAATTCTAGATCATAAGCAGAATATTTCTGCTCATGTTCTTTCAATTCCTGAAATCGTAGGCAATTACCTTCCCTTCTTGCATCAACACGCCTCCTACACCCTCCTTGCTTGCGTCAGTGCACACCACATATTCCTTGTTGGGATCAGCTATGTTCAGAATGGGTGTGGTGATGAGTAGATGCTTAAGTTGTTCAAAACTTTTTTGACATTCTGGATTCCATCTAAAAGCTCTTCATTTTTTCTGTAAGGAAGTGATAGGGTACGCGACTCTAGAGAATCCTTCTACAAATCATCTATAATAGCCGGCTAATCCCATAAAGGATCTGATGTCCGCTACATCCTTCAGTACGGGCCACTCCATTATGGTCTTTATCTTTTCGGGATCTACCGCGATCCCTTCCTTCATGATTATATGGCCCAAATACTATATTTCTTCCTTGAAGAAGTTGCACTTGCTGAACTTGGCATATAACTGGTGTTCTCGAAGGGTTTGCAACACTAGTCTAAGGTGCTCCTTGTGTTCTTCCATAGTGCGGGAATATATCAGTATGTCATCAATAAATATCAGAACAAATCTATCCAAATATTGATGGAATATGTTGTTCATTAAGCACATAAAAGTTGCAGGTACGTTAGATAACCTAAAGGGTAGCACCACAAACTCGTAATGTCCATACCTTGTTCTAAAAGTTGTTTTAACTATGTCTTCTTCCTTAATCTTGATTTGGTGATACCCTGATCACAAATCGATATTGCAAAATACTGTTGCACCTTTCACTTGGTCGAAAAGCTCATCAATCCGGGGTAGAGGATACTTACTTTTGATTGTCAGTTTGTTCAACTGGCGATAATCTATGCACATGCGAAGGGTCCCGTCCTTTTTCTTAACAAACAATACTGGAGCTCCCCAAGGAGACACACTGGGGCGAATATAGCTTTTGTCTAACAGTTCCTGTAGCTGCATTTTTAACTCTTCCAACTCAGGTGTACTCATTCTGTAGGGCGCTCGGGATACCAGGGCTACCCCTGGTACCAACTCAATAGTAAAGTCTATATCCTGTTTAGGTGGTAGTCCAGGAATCTCTTCCGTAAACACATCAACAAATTCTTGTATCACAGCGATGTTGTCCAATGTAGCTGTTTTATCTTTTGAGTTAGCATAGCCTACTTGGATGGCATAGATTTGACACCCCTTCCTAATGCATCTTGCTAACTGAGAGGCAGTTATTGGTCGAACCTGTATTGGCCGCTTAATCCCTTGTATCTCTTGCCTTGCTCCAAGCTCATCTCTATAATAAACAGTCTTTGTTTTGTAGTTGACTAAGGACTAGTGTTTTTCTAGCCAGTCCATACCGATTAAAACATCATATGAACCAAGGGGGAGTACATTTAAGTCTGCCTTCACTAGCTACCCTGCTATCTTTAAAGAGCAGTTATTGACTTTTGCAAGCACTCACCTCTTGGCCCCCATAGCCAGCTGTACTAGCCATGGATTCTTGAATTTAACAAGTTGCAATTTACAATTCTCTACAACCTTAGGGCTAATATAACTTAATGTGGCTCCAGGATCAATTAAAACAATTACAGTAAGGTCTGAAATTTTACCTTCGAATTCGACCATGGTCAGCTGGTACTCTGCCTGACGATTGTCTAAGGCTGCATTAATCCTTGGTAGACTACGTCCTATATCGCCAACTATCGATGCCTCATGGATTTGGGATACCTGTTCGTTTCCCTTTCGTTGTGGGAAGTTTTTAATGTAATGAGGTCCACCGTAGCCCCAACATTGTACGGGAGACCTAGCTGTCCTTTCGCTGTCAAATTTTCCAGGTGGTTCACTGATCCTTGACTCACTAGTTGGTTTTGACCTGAGGGAGCTCTTCTGTAAATTTCTATTGTTTTTCCCTTTAGTAGGGCCTCTGCTACCTCCACCTCGATTCCCTTTATTATTCAAAGTCAATTTGTTGTTTCTCTTATTAGTCCATCTTTTACCGGGAACCTCTCCCTTCTATCTACTTTGCTGGTAACAAATTATGGCTTTGAGTATTACTTCGTCCATAGTTTTTGGATTGTCAAACTCAATCCTTTCTCTCATATTCGAGGGTAAACTACTGAAAAACCTCTGTACTTTAGCCTTTTCCTCCCTAATATAAGGTACATAACGAAGTAATGATGTAAAACGAGTAATAAATTCGTCCATGGTCTGCTGTCCCAAACGCAAGTCATGGAATTCCCTCGCCTTTTCATCATAGAAACGTTCTGTCAAGTACCTCTCCTTGAAATATTTTTGAAATTTTTCCTAGGTAATATTCTGCTCACTTACTCCTTTCACAATCTTAACTTCCTCACACCACAGAGTGGCCTTCCCTTGCAACTCTATCCGCTACCTTGAGGTTGTGATCGTACTCGTATAGATGGAAATATTTTTTCATATTAATCAACCATGCCTCAACTGCTTCCTCTTGTTCTCCGTCAAAGTGTGGCGGTTTGATCTTACGGACTTCCCCTTGCAACTCTATATGCTGCCTTTTGGAGGTCTGTTGCTCGGAAGTGTTATCAGATCGTTCCTCCCGTTCTTCCTCCCTACCCTTTGACTCCTCCCGTTCCGTGTGGTGATTCTGTTCTTCTGACACTCTTTGCTGCTCAGCACTGGGATTCAACAGTTGCTGATTCTGTTTGTCTGATAGACTCTTTAAAATCCTTTCCTGCTCCAAATTCAACCTTGTGTTTTCTTCCCGTAATCAATCCATTTCGCTTTTCAATTCCTGTAATGTCTCTAATATTGCAAGGTTCGTATTGCGAGTCTCCTCTCCAAGTTGCACCCATAATTATGGGTTATTTCCAGGGCTTGTTGTAGGTCCTTGGCCTTCCACAAACCTATGTGGAGCACTGCCTGCCCTTCGCATACTGGTTGTCTTCTATTATTCCCCGGTCTGAGCCTAAGAATAGAACCAAAAGAAGGGTTAACACATTAACTGCTTCCTTTAAACATAAGTAGATTTGCAATTGCAAAATATGTAATGATTTGACTTTGTCTTTTTATTTTTTTTGTCCTAGTGTTTACCCCAGAGGCCACAATTTTGAAACTGGGGTCTAATACCACTTGTCACATTGATCTGATGACTGGATGTTATTAAATGTGTATTGACATGTTTGTCCCACCCTGGTACGTGGCGTGGGCAGGCTACAGCTGCCACCTCAGGATTCCTCACGCATCAATGGCTACGAGGCTTGCATGATGATCTGACAGTTGCAATGGAGGCTTGTCGACTTACTCTACCCTTGGCGCCGAAAGACAGTCCCATTCTCTCGCGGAAGGGTCTGGAAACTTACTCTACCTCCTGTCTCGGCTGCGGGCTTTGGCAGCCTCCGTTCCAGGGTTTGGTTGCTGAGGAAAGGTTGTGTGAGGCTTCAAAACTAAACCCTGCTACCCAATTCTTACTCCAAGGTAACCGCATGGCAGATTTCTTTCCTATATCATTTACATTTTCCAGTTCTACATTCTTCTATTTCACAGTTAACTCGTTTATGTCGCAAGTTAGGGTAAATATGCAGTTCTTTTAATCCTTTGGCTCCGTTTGCCCATAGGTTTTCTTCGATCACAATTCCTAGTTAGCTGATAGCATTGGTTGGAGAGATGTCACTCTCGAGTTGGTGTGCCTTTAGGGTTCCACCGGTATGAGGAATTTCTCTCTTATTATTGGTTATTTTCTGTTGGAGGCAGAACTAGGGTCTTCAGACCTCTATGCCAAGGATTCCGGTTTTGCAGCTCGCATGAGCCCGCAGTCTGGTGACCCGGTTTCGGGTTCCGGCAACCAATCCCATGAGGGACTTCTATTAGGCCTGGGCTTAAGTGACTATGGGTTTTCCCCATTCATCGTTCTATGTTTTTATTGAGCCGTTTCATTGTACATGTAATTTATCTGTCAATCTATACAGGCCGCCTTCATGAACTTGTAAAACCGCTTTGGCGATTCATATTATTTTCTTTTTTTTTTACGAACCTATAACAGATCCTCTATTATGAACTTGGGTGGTCTCTCTATCTTTTCATGTTTACAGCCTTTGTATATTAACCAGTAGTATCTGTACAATCTGTTTGTCCTCCACTTCGGGACTATGCATAGTAGTTTTGTTTTAATGGAATTGTAATATGAATGATGTTATTCTTATCAGTGTTTGTTTCTCGGGTTTTCATATCTGGCCATTCTACGTGGTCACAACTTACTAAGATTTATTGAGTTTGTTCTCATTCGCGTTAATGCTCAATTCTCAATTCATGTTATCAACAGAAAATATCTACCCTGTTGTTTAGCAATGTTATATATTCGGTTCTCAGTTTAATTCAATTCTGTTAGAATGATTACAGTTTAACTGCTTGAGGGTTTGCTTCTGAGTAGGGGTTCGAGTTTTCGTTTTCTTGTACTGAGAATGAAATTGCCTCCCCCTAACAGTTATAATTCCATTTCTTTATGTTGACTCTATATGGCTGCCTGTCAGAAACCCGAGACCCTTGTCTCAAGATTCTAGCATCCCTCTTATTTGGACTTTTGTATTAAAGGTATCTGAAGGAAAGATTTATGGAACTAGGACCTCACCCGTTCCTATCATCGAGAGGTTTCTCCTCCAAATGGTGTTTTCCACTCAAGGTTTGAGTTGTGTTCTTTTTAGGAAATTAATGGGTGCCCTTATCTCCATCCTTGTTTCACGACATTGGTTTTGTTTTGTACCATGCTTCACCAACCTTTTTTAATTTATATCTGAACCTTGAATAATCCCAGTTTTGCAATTTATGCATGTCAGAGGTGTCGGCAGTTTTTCTTGTCCAATACTTCCTCCGCTATATACCCACCTGTATTTTCATATAGTCTAACTACGGTAATATCACTGTTGTTGTTCAATAATATAAAAAATAATTACTCATGCATAGTGGGTTTTCAGGTGTAACTACTACCATTCCCCTTTTTCTTAAAAGAAATTAAACTAGTGGACAGTAGATTCCATTTATTTCCTTTCCTCCCATTTAACACAACATTGTGACAGCAGCAAGTTCTTAGGTCTACTACAGGAGTTTTTTTTTGTTTATTACAATATTTCTATGCTACTTAATTCACTGACAAAATTGTTTCAAAATAGTTCCTCCACTTACCTACACTGTTGTAACTTACAAGTGCTCCAGAAGCTAGGTCTTCACTTTTGCTCCCGCTTCCAATCTGCCACCCAACCTTGAGATTCATCTTTCGAGACCAGAATCTCCCCCCAAGCTCTCTTGTTGGACCACCATCCTCAGCAAGTCGCTGACACTTTCGTGCTTAGCTATCTAGTCCTCACCAGACTTAGCCCTTTTTTTTCTTGGTCTCTCTCCTCTGCCTGTCCCAACAGCACAACCCCTCTAACTCTCCTTTCCTCTGGAAAAACCTTCCAGTTAGGAAACAGTTAGGTTTTTGGGAAGACAGTGACTGTCTTCCTGAGAGGTTGCTAGCTCATAAAGGAACATTTTTTTTTAAACATAAAATATTATTAAATCTAAACAGATAATAATAATTAATTCAGTTCATCATTTACCACAGTAAAGTCAAATATTTACATTTATCTTGGGGCATTACAGCTTTCATTTTCATTTAATTTTAATAATATCAGATATAGCAATAAGAAACTCTTATCACACTTTCTTTACATTCTTAATCCGTTTAAAATTTTAAAAGTTCTTAAATTTCAAAAATAAAATAAACAAAAATTTAAATTTGAAATGCAACAATTATATTATATAAAAAACAAAATCCACATAAACAATGTCAACAATGCATAAGAGTAAACAATATGGATTCCGAGTATCATTGTTTTTGTGTGAAATGTCTAAAAATTTAGATTTTGATATAATATCAAAAGCATTGTGATTTTATATTTTCAACATGATTTTTTGTTTAAGATTAAAATTTTCTTTTATGTAACTTAGCTTTTCTTAGAGATAAAAGAAAATAGAAATTGTGATTGTACTAACAATCATGATCATATTTTTCATATCGATTTCTTTAAAGAAATAAAAGTTAAGAAAATAGAGATAGTAATGAGAATAATACCTAGTGTGACTGAGATAAAATATCGTTTTTTTATAAAAATAAAAAAAAAACAAAATAAGTTAATAAAGATAGTAGTTAAAATAATATTACTTTTTTATTATTATTATTCCATAAAACATTATTTCTTATATACTAAACTCTACAAATTCTGTTTACTCAAATTTAAAATTAATATTACCCATAAATAATCCAAATCAATATTACTAAACTCTACCAATTATGTTTACTCAAATTTAAAATTAATATTTAATATTGCCCATAAATAATCCAAATCAATATAGATAATTAATATTACTAAGTGCAAAATTGATGTTAAAGTAAGCTCTTTCCAAACTTTTCAATTTCTATTGTTAATGCAAATTAAAAAAACGCATAGTAAACTACGGGCGTTGGAGTTGTGGCAGGAAAATAGGAATCCTTTTTTACACGATACATATTCCAAAGTCAAGCAGCGAGCGACGGGTGGCAAATGGAATGATTAGTTTATATTATTGCAGTGAAGTATTCATAGAAAAGTTAGGGACTCCTAAGGATGTCCAGCTTTGTAATCAAGTATTCATAGAAAGAAAATTGAGGACTGGTCGCAGATCGATAGACAATTGATGAGTGGTCCCAAATTGATAGATAATTTTGGGTCAAGTTTCGATTTAAAATAGAAATTTTCACTTTTATTATTATTTGATTATTTTATTTTCTCTTTTATTATTATTTCATTTTTTTATTTTGTATGGTCTAAAGAGAAGATTCCTTTTTAATCACTTATAATTTAATGATTATGTGTTTGATTATTTCTCAAAAGAATAGAAATAAGAGCAAGTGATGGATTTTGGTCTTTTTAGTCCTTATCACTTAGATTTTTAATTATTAACTTACTTGTTCACACCTCTATGTTGAGTTAAATTTAGATTATATTTTACAGACATACTTCATGTTTACATTACACATATTAGAGATGGTTACCATATTAAAGTTACTTTAGATGAATTGAATTTTCTCTTTATATGTTCAATTCCCATATGATGAAATGCATTTTAAGATATTAAAGTATTTATATAATTCTATTTTTTAATTATTAAAGTATTTAAATTTAATATTTTTTATTAATGTATATTGAAGATTTATTATAATTTCTAAAATTGCTTTAAATTAGTTTTATAATTTTAAATATTGTTTTGTTTTGGAGTTGTTTGATCTGAGAATATGGAGATTTTTTTTGGGATGGAGTAATACAACTAATAAATCTGGTTGAAAATTTGACTTAATTTTGTATTTTAGAGAAGATATCTTAAATATAAATAGTGAATTATATTTAAGGAATCACAAAAAAAAATCACCTCCTAAATTTCCAAATTCACAATTTATCTTAAACCATGATATAAAACATGTTTCAACGAAATTGACAGAGTCATTAACTTGCCCCATAATATTGATATTTAATCTTTACTTTCAAAATATATCCAAATTGTATTTTTTTTACATTTAATTTTCTATTCAAATAGATAGCAAAATAGTTTAACCCTATATATGATATGCAAAATACCTAGTGATAAACATTTTCTTGTCAAATTCCAACCTCGTTGGAATTCCCCACCTTCATTATTATTTCATTACTTTATTTTGTACTACCCATAGAGAAGAGAAAATTCCTTCTTGAAAGACCTCAGCCACTCATAATTTAATGAGTCCAAGCTTGTTTGTTTCTTCAAGGTGATGGACTTTGGTCTTCTTGGTCTCACTGCTTAGAGTTTTAATTATTAACTTTCTTACTCGTTCATAGTGCTTTGTTGAGTTAAATTTTGGATCGTATTTTACCCATAGACTTAATGTTTACATTACATGTATTGGGGATGGTTACCATATACAAGTTAATTTAAATGAATTAGATTTTCTAATTATATGTTCACTTCGTGTATGACTAAAAGAAATTTTAAAATGTGCATGACGAATTTTTTTTAAGATATTAAAATATTTATATAATTATATTTTTTAATTATTAAAATATATAATTTATTAGAAGTATAATATTTATTATAATTTAAAAAATTTAATGTTTATTATAAATCAATTTTATAGAGTATTATTTTTTATGTTTGGTTTATGTAAGGGGATATATATTTCTTTTGTCTCTGTTATCAAAATTTATCTTAATTTAGCCTTGACTCCAAATTAACCATGTGATAAGTTTGGGAGTTGTTTGATCTACAATACTAAGACATTTCTTCTTAGAAATAGATTCATACAATTAATACTTTTGCTTGAAATTTTGATTTAACTTTGTATCTTAGGAGAGATATCTTAAATATAAATGGTGAGTTATATTCAAGGAATCACCAAAAACCATTATATCATGAATTCCCATAAATCCTAATGTTTGCCAATCATTAAATCATTAATTCACTCCATAAAACTGGCTTCACATTTACCTCCAACACATATCCAAATTATAAAGGTTTACAAAATTTATTACCCATCACAGATATGCTCAATAATTTTGTTTTCCCTTTCAAGCATATCCAGATTATAAGGGTTTTACAAAATATTTTACCCATCACTCATGCTAAATAATTTTGATACCACATTCGTCAAATTAACTTAGCTCAAGTGAAGTGGTATGGTTCACAATTTGTGTTCCAAGTAGCATGAGTTCAAGCCCTAATGGAGTGTGGAATTGTCTACGGATGTCTACCAAGGCCATAATTAGGATGAAATTCTCTCAGGGTGAAAACAAAAAGCTAGATTTTCTTAGAATCGTGCTAATATTTCTATTCTTTTCCAAACAAAATTTTAACCTCATTGTAACACATACAAATGTTAAACAAGATTAAAATAATAATATTTTGTTTCTTTTCCTACTTAACACTTTCACCATCTAAATATTAAGAGGTTGCTATACATATTATGATCTTAATCGAAATATGCATATTACAATACTTGGTATTTTTATTTGGCATTATTTACATGTAAGATGGTTATGTCACATTCGATTAATATATCTGGAATTGTCTACCAACTAAGGCTTACGATACTTCACATTAATCAAGATTTATAGCATTAAAATATTACAGGCCCATTATTATGGATTTGAAACGGACTTTACTGATGACAAGGGTTATCTAGCCTAAAGGCGAGACTTTATGATTTAGTTGTGACTAATTGCAGTCAACCCTCTGATACATTTACGCCATCACCAGGGAAAATTTTAAGAACCCCCCCTAAATTTATAAATATAATAAATGGGCGAATCTCCATGGTATATAGGAAAAATGGAAGGCGATTTTATCAATAATATAATATGTATATATAATTTTTTGGCGAATCTCTCACCAGGCACGGCGAATATTTTACTCAATTATAAAATCTTGTAAGATCTTGGCGAGTCTTTCACTAAATAATAAAACTTTGTAAAGTCCTAGTGAATCTTAGCATAGGCTACATGCTGGTTTAATTCCCCCATTTAAATAGGCTACATTCCAGGTGAATACCATGTGCCATTTTGGTGAATACCATGGGTCAATACCATGTGCCATTTTTATTTTTAGTAATTATAATATTAGGGTTAATAATGGTTTTTTGCATGGTATTAATAACAATCTAGTCCATGGTATTTGTCCCATAGTATTTTGGCCATAGGTTTCACCTAAATATAACCCATTTTTTGAGTGTTCGTAAATATAAGGTGACTTATGGAGTAAATATAAAAAAATGTTTTATTTGTTTACCATACCTCTTGTTTATTTATATTTTTATTAATTTACCATACCTCTTTTACAAATATGGTATTTGGCCCATAGGATTCACTTAAATAAAATCTCTATTTTGAGCCTTCATAAATAGAACGAGGGTTATGGACTAAATATAAAAAGAGGTTTTATTTATTTACGATACGTCTAGTTTATTTGTATTTTTATTTATTTACCATACCTTTTGAGTAAGTATAAAAAGACGTTTTATTTATTTACCATACCTCCACTTTACTTATATTTTTATTTGTTTACACCCTTACATGTATATAAGGTGACTTATGGAGTAAATATAAAAAATGTTTTACTTATTTACCATACCTCTCATTTATTTATATTTTTATTAATTTACCATACCTCTTTTATAAATACGGTATTTGGCCCATAGGATTCACTTAAATAAAACCTATTCTTGAAAATGGGCGAATGGATTCACTTAAATAAAACCTATTCTTGAAAATGGGTGAATGGAAGGTTGTAAGTCCTAATTTCAAGGGCTAAATTTACCTTTTTTACCCTCTCCCTTAAAATAAGGTGGGCTATTTGAGGTGATTTGTAAAAATGTACTATGATACAAAATATTCGCCCACTAAAAATTTAAAACCCCTTAATTTCGCCAAAGGGCGAACATTCGCCCCTAAAATTATCCTTGGCCATCACTACCGCCTCTTTACAGCTGTATTAATGCTTAGCTTATGTGATGGCCTAGGTTGTGAGGTGGTTCATCAGAAAATTTCAATGTCGGGTTGTTCCGTTGCTGACCTTGGGATTCACCTCGCATTTATGGTCTCCAGTTGTTGTAGTGACCGGATGGTGGGAGGGAGTTCCAAGTTTCTATGCCTCCGATATAGTCTTCGATACATCTTCATTGTTCTCCCCTGGAGAAGGGTTTCTGACTGCCCTATTTGGAGTCTTCCAGGCGTAGGTAACTCCTCTATCTTATGCTTGCAGCTAAGCTGTAGTTGGGATCATTCTTGTTGGTTGTCGCCATGAATGACCTTCTAAATTCTTATGGATCCTCGATAGTTACCCCGGGCTCTCGATTTTAGTTGTTTGGCAACAGGCATGAAAGAGGGTTTTACAATCGGAATGGTTCAGGTAATTACAATATTCTTCCTTTTTCTCTTGCCCAGTTACGTTCAGTTTCATTTCGCCTAAACTGGTTATTATTTAGAGTTTTAGTCTCTGTGACTCCTCTCACTTGGGTGGAGATACTTACAGGTAAAATGATGGATATCAAGGAGATAAAAGAGGTTTTTACTCAGTTCATCTATGCACAGAGCCAAGCGCTCAATTCCCATCTGGGTACATAATATCTAGCCTAGGTTTTATATTGAGGGTTTTTCTTGATGTTGCCTTCAATCTCTAAGGGAGGCCCAATTTGAATATGTTTAAGTTACCATCATATTTTTGTGATAATCTTTAAATTAATTCCGGCCTTTAAACAGGCGGATGGTATTTAGTTCATGGAGGGTTGTAAGAACCAAGAAATTGGTCTTCTTTAGTTTATTAGTTATTTTGGAAATACCTTGCTCTGCTATTATGAGAAAATGGACAACTATTTCGTTTACAGTATAGTTTTATGACTTGTGTTCTGAGAAAACTTCGAGTTAATATATTTTCACTCTTTAGTTTGTATGACATTTCCGTCTCGAGATCTGTATGTATTAAATCGTTTGTTAGAGATGGATACTCTTCGACTGATTGTGATAAGGTAGGGAATTCCATCCTTGCCTGTGTGGTAAGGGTTTGGTATTATATATATTAACTTCTGATAAAAATTAGCTGTTTTGGAAAATATAGAAAGGAAAGTTGATTCCGCTTATTTTCCTTCTTGATTTTCCCGCTTTTCCTAAATAGATTTAGTCAAATCCATAATCTTATTTCCACGGTTCTTGTATTGCTAGAAATACTTGGTTGACACCTAAATTTTTACATGAATACCTCTGTTTTCTTTTACCCTGGGTTCATATTTTTTTTCGTTACCTACTGAATGGTTTAAACACACTATTCTTGCATTTTGTTTGTAGTTTTAATATTACGATGTCAGAAATTTCGACTGTAATCTCTTATCATTTGTCTGTACTTTTGACCAGTAAAATATACTTAGGTTCTGGGTGATTTCCTTCCTAGATGCTAACTATGTTTGTTGCATTTTCTACTTGACATAAAGAGTTCTTTATCCCTTATCTACAGTAGTCGAATGTACATAATGTTTAGCATACGAATCTCACTTGTCTAATGTCTCTTTACTGTTCCATTTTCTTAACAAGAATTTGATCTTCCAGATATTGAGAATGGAAATAAATACTTATAAACTATTACATAACTTTTCTCATGTCTATTGTTTTCTTTACTGTATCTTTTACTTAACAAGAACTTGATCTACCAGATATCTAGAATAGAAATAAACACGAATAAACTATTGCATAGCTTTTCTTGAATTAACATGCTCCATTCTTAAAATGCCAAATCTAGCTTATGGAAGATTATCACAAGTTTCTATTTAACGATATTTCTTACTTATCTAGTACATACAGTATGCCAAAATTGATCAGCAACCAAACCTAATTGATGCTTTTCCTCCCAACCTTGAGACAACAAAGTCAGTAGTCTCCCCCCAAGCTGTTCTTGATCCCAAGAAACATCTTCTCTCCCACAAGAACCTTGTTTTCACATCTATCTAGTCTTAACCAGATGTAGATATCATAGACTATCTGATGTTTCAGCACATCTCTCCTTTTTCCTTTGTTGATCTCAGATACCCCTATCCTCTTGATCTTCTTAAGTAAATACTCAATAATTTAGTTTAGGGACAGATAACTGTCTCTCATAACTAATTAACAAGTAAAGCAATATTTACGAATAACTACAAAATTCACTTTTCCATAACTATGTTCAAAAATAGTTTATAATTTAAAAATAGTAAAAGTTGTTTTGGTTGCAATAAAATGAATATTTACATTAACTAGGGATATAACATCTTCCGCCCCTAAAATGGAACATCGTCCCGATGTTTTCCTTCTGAAAATAGACCTAGAAAGTTTTCCTTCATAACCTGCTCATCTTCCCAGGTGGCCTCTTCCGGCCCATAGTGATGCCACTGCACTTTAACCTGGGTGATAACTCATTTTTGTAGTGTTACTTCTCTCCAATCTAGTATAACCAAAGGTTCGACCAAGAAATCGCCTTTCGGTTCGACCTAAACATAGCAACAAAATAAGTTAAGTCATTAACCAATTTGTTTAATAAATCTATAAAAGAGAAACTATATATATTACCTGAACGTCTTGCCATTTGATTATGTCATTAGCATAATAAACATATTTCTTAAGTAGAGAAACATGTCGCGAGGGACGGTTGTGCTCCTAAAGATGTCCAGCTTGTAATCAAGTATTCAGAGAAAGAAAATTGAGGATTGGTCGCAGATTGATAGAAAATTGAGGACTGGTCCCAGATTGATGGATAATTTTGGGTCAAATTCCGATTTAAAATAGAAATTCTCACTTTTATTATTATTTCATTATTTTATTTATTTACTTTTATTATTATTTTATTATTTTATTTTGTATGGTTTAAAGGAAAAATTCCTTTTTAATCACTTATAATTTAATGATTATGTGTTTGATTATTTTTCAAAAAAATAGAAATAAGAGCAAGTGATGGATTTTGGTCTTTTTAGTCCCATCACTTAGACTTTCAATTAGTAACTCACTTGTTCACACCTCTATGTCGAGTTAAATTTAGATTATATTTTACGGACATACTTCATGTTTACATTACACATATTAGAGATGGTTACCATATTAAAGTTACTTTAAATGAATTGAATTTTCTCTTTATATGTTCAATTCCCATATGATGAAATGCATTTTAAGATATTAAAGTATTTATATAATTCTATTTTTTAATTATTATATTATTTTAATTATTAAAGTATTTAAATTTAATATTTTTTTATTAATGTATATTGAATATTTATTATAATTTTTAAAATTGCTTTAAATTAGTTTTATAATTTTTTTTTTTTTAACATTAACGGTTATCTTTTATTATAAAATCTGGATTGACCAAGGTCAAAAACGCCTCAGTTTTACAAAGCATTTCTTTCTGTTTTCCCGCCTATGGGGTTCTGCAAGCTAACACCTCTCCTCTGCGCGGTTGCCGCAGATTTATCTGGAGCTGTTGGAGATCTTGGCACGCATTTTGCTGTCCACTGTAGACTGGAACCCTCCAAGCGAGCCCAATGGCGTTGGCAGAGCCCTGTCCAGCAGTATTCGTTTGTGTAGTCCTCCACCATTCCTTTTCTGAGTGCAGTAGCGTGACAAAGTCCAACTGATTTTTTAGATGAGCTGCATAACCTTGGAATTTTCTACGACCAGCCTCTGTAATTTGTCAATAACTTCACATCTTTGTGCAGCTTGCAGATATTTGTCTCATTGATGAACCAAATGCCTACTTAGATTCTGAACTTTGTTTTTCATGCCAAGAAGTCAGCTTTTGAGCATGATTTTATGATGGCAGCATACTTGGAAGGCAGGGTCTTAGTATATTGGGTGTACAGCCCATGCTCCACAGAGTCTACAAACAGGAATGGTCCACTTGCTATCAGTAAAATTCTATCATTTGCAATAACCATGAACCGGCTATTGATAGATCTGATTTTATATAGAAATTCCAAGCCTCCATCTTTTCCAGCTGCTGCTTCCTTATGAGAATATATTCGCTAAGGAGTAAGTTCCCCATATTTTACCTGTCCACCTCTTGCTGAGCCCTATATCAGATGTTGTGCCGGAGATTCAGTCTTGTTCCTCTCATGCTTGATCAGTGGGGTGTGATCCTTGCTTTCTACTTCTTATTCTGATCTGCCCTTTAGCTAAGATGTGCTCTGTGACTTAGAGCTGTTGCCATTGTAGTTTAGAGTTCCCGGTTCTAATAGGCAACCTTTGTTTGCCATTTCATCTGCCTCCTTATTCAGACTTCTGAGAATGTGATAAATTTTGTAGGAGGTGAAGTCTTGCAGGATTAGCTTCATCCTATTCAGAGACTTATTGAGGATTGCATTGCTGAACTGGTCATCTGCATTGATCTTCCTAATGAGGATTTCGGAGTCTCCGAATGCTTGCCAGTCTTTGATGCCTTTATCCTGCATTATTTGGCAGGCTTTTGTGAGGGCGAGGAGCTCTGCCTGATTGTTTGTGGAGATGCCAAGCCCCCAGCAGAAATGGAGCTTACTGAGATTGTCTGCAAAGTATATGACTCCACCAGCTCCCACAACCCCCGGATTTCCTTTGGAGGCTCCGTCAAAGAAGATTGAAGTTGTATTTTGCTTCTTCCACCAGTTCTGGAAAGCTGCTTCAGATTCTATGATTTTCCATGAAGGAGAGGGGAGGGGAGGGGGAAGGGAGGCGGCTTTGCAAGAGGGATGAGGGCTGTGGAGGTTCAGCCAAGCCTTTTCAGAGGGGAGAAGGGAGGAGTCAGAGAAATGGGAGTGCTGGAGGACGGATTCTATGAGGAGGGCTTTAGCAATTGAGGCGGTCTTAGCAGGAGAGCGAGGGGAGTTATTGAAAATTAAATCATTCCGCGCCAGCCAAATTTCCCAGCTTACAAATTTAGGAATGGAGAGCCATATGTGAGTCCACAAGGATTTATTTGGAATGGGATGAGGATAGTGATGAATCCATTCAGAAAAGAGGGCAGCAATGGAGCTGTGATGGGGCGGGGAGACGGGCAGACCAAGAAGGGTTAATGTCCATACTTCTTTGGCAAAAACGCAGTCCATGAACAGGTGGGAGGCTGTTTCTCCTGAGTTCCTGCACAATGCACATCTATGAGGCCCAACAAAGTTTCGTTTTGCCAAGTTGTCCCCAGTGAGCTGCTTATTCTGAATGAGGGTCCAAAAGAATAAATTGACTTTGGGTAGTCCCTTGGCACTCCATACCTGTTTCCAGAATGATGGCGTTCTAAGGCTGTCTTTTTTGATCTGCAGGGCAGAGTAACCCAAGGATGGCGTATAAAACCCAGTTTCACCCCACCCCCATCTGTCAGCGATATTGTGGTGTAGTGGCGCTGCATTTAAGAGCAGTGATTTGAGGATTTCAGTTTGGTGTTGAAGCTGCGCTGGCACTGGAGGGATCGCCCATTCGATCCAATTTCCTTTGCTGTCCCACTCAGAGATATCTTTCAACTTTCTTATTCCTACATCGTGAAGCCAGTTTCTGATGTCCCGGATTTCTGCGTGGGAGTTGAGAGGAGGGTTGTTCATGATGCGGTCTTTCCAAAGAAGGATCTTCTCCCCATTGCCCGGGATGCGGTATAGATGTTTACTGAAACTGCTTATGCTTTTCCTGCAGAGATTCCAGGTGAGAGTGCCTGCTGAAGTATTGTTTGCTGACAGATGCCTGAGGGAGATCCCCTGCGCGTATTTTGAGATGAACATTTCACTGACTTGATGTGAAGGATCTGAGTATATTTTCCACAGAAGCTTGCAACCAAGTAGCAGATTAGAGAGAGCAGGATCTCTGATCTGGAGCCCACCATCGAGGGTTGGCCGCTTGACTAGATCCTAGTTTGCCAGATGAATTTTATTGTGATTGCCTCTGCCTCCTTTCCAGAGGAAGTCTCGTAGAAGACAGGAGATCTGATCCGTAATGTGTTTCGGGGCCAGAAGAAAGGAGGCTTGATATATGGGAAGAGCAGATAAGACGGATTTAAGAAGGATAATTTTTCCTCCCTTGGTTAGCCAATAACCTCCCCAGGAAGTGATCTTGTCTTTAATTTTGCTTATGATGCCATGCCACAAAGATCTGTTATTGACTCCGGTTGTAAGGGGTAAGCCAAGATATTTGATGCTGTCCCAATGTGCGAAGCACTCAAATCCAAAGATCCGGGCTATATTATTGAGAATATGTTGGCTCACATTCCATCCGAAGATCGAGCTCTTTCTGTTATTTATAACGGCTCCTGAAGCTCTACAGTAACATTTTAAAACAGCGTTGAAATTAGCTGCGATGTTAGTAGAGGCTCCTCCTAGAAGAATGGAGTCATCTGCAAATAAAGCATGATTTATTGGGTTTAGATCATTTGCGATTCGGATTCCTGGGAGATCTCCTGTATTCATTTCCGCGGCCAGCTTCCTGCTAAGGGAATCTGCCATGAGAATGTACAAGAAAGGTGAGAGAGGACAGCCTTGCCTTAATCCGCGCTGAGCTTGAAAGAAGGATGTTGGGCGTCCATTAACCATGGGGGTGATCCAGGGGCATGAGATGCAAGCTTTGATAAGGTTGATGAACTGAGGAGGAAAGCCAAAGGATTGTAGGACTTTGAGAAGAAAGGAATGGTTGACTCTATCGAATGCGTTAGCCATATCAAGCTTGATCAGCATCCCCTTCTCTTTCCTCTGTTTGCTGGAATGGATGGCTTCCTGCACTTGGATGATATTGTCCAAGATATGTCTGCCTTTGACAAAACCCCCTTGGGCATTGGATATCAGCTTGTCCAGCAGGGGTTTAATTCTATTTGCCAGAATCTTGGACAGAATTTTATAGGAGGCACTGCATAGGGAGATGGGCCTAAACCTGTTGAATGTTTCCGGGTTGGCCTCTTTTGGTATCAGGGCGAGAAAGGTGGAGTTGGTGCCTCCCCCAATCTTGGCTTTCCCAAAGAAACCTTGTATCATTTTCAGCAAGTCTATTTTGATGATGTCCCAGCAGACTTTGAAGAAATGTATTGTAAAACCATCTGGCCCAGGGGCCTTATCTGGTTCCATTGCCCAAATAACCTTGATGATTTCTTCTTCAGAAACTGGTTTCAGTAAAGCCTGATTGTCTTCATGGGTGATGAGGTGAGGAATATGAGAGAGAAGATCCTCAATGTCTTCTTTGCTTCCTTCGTGCCTTGTGCCATATAGATTTTTGAAATGGTTTTCAGCTGCAATTTTTATTTGATCAAATTTATTATAGATCTGCCCTTCTTCATTTTTAATCTCAGTGATATGATTCCGAGATAGGCGGGCTTTGTATTGTCGGTGGAAAAAGGCAGTATTTCGATCTCCTGCCTTTAGCCAGAGGCTGCGAGATTTAAGTCTCCAATGCTCTTCTTCCCTTCTGCAGGATTGGTGGATGTTTCTTTGGAAGGCCGCTTCTTTATTTAAAATTTCTGGGGTAATGTTGAGCCCTTCCATATCAATTTGCAAGGTTTCTAGCTGCTGAACATCGAGTTTTCTCTGCTGGCTGGTGGGGTTATGGATTTTCCTTAGCCACTCTTTTAGAGCTTTTTTGGTGGCTTTTAATTTTTGCTCCCAAACAAAACTTGGGGATCCGTTGATGGGGATATCCCAAGCTGATTGGATCGTGTCCTTGAACCCTGCTTTTTCAATCCAAAGAGGACTGAATTTGAAAGGAATGGGGCCAAGATCTTCTTCGGGAGCCAAAAGGAGTTGGATTGGCTTGTGATCCGAGGAGAGCTTGGGGAGAATTTTTGTTGATATGAGAATCTTTTCCATCAGCAGGGAACTTTGAATTAGAAATCTGTCCAGCCGGGAAGCGATGTGGTCAGACCCAGATCTGTTGTTGGTCCAAGTATATTTGCCTCTCACCGGGGCAAAATCGAGTAGATCCCTCTGCTGCATTATTTCCTCAACCAATGGGAGCAACTGATCTCTGCTGCTGTTTCCCCCCCTTTTTTCTTTTGGCTTCATGACTAAGTTGAGATCTCCTCCCAGGACAATGTTGTTTAGGTGGTGTTGATCTAAGAAGGCTGAAAGAGTATTCCAACAATCTCTTTTTTCTACATAATTTACTGGAACATATAAATTGAATAAAGCTATAGTTAACTTACTTTCTAAATGCTTGAGCTCCGTGAAGATCCAGTGCTGGGTCTCATGGAAGTTTGATAGGTGGAACTGATCTTTCGACCAGAGAGTTGCAACTCCCCCCGAGGTTCCCCTTGAACTGACTGCTATGCCATCGTTCTTCTTCCATTTAGATTTGCTGATATCCTTGAGGGCTCGCCCATCGATTTTGGTCTCTTGGAGCAAGAGGATGTCTGAGGGTTCTATTTTCATCAGATCTTTGACGGCTTCAATTTTTGGTTGGGTCCCCAGACCTCTACAGTTCCAAGAGACTATACGCATTATTTACCTGGCGAGGGGTTTGGGATTCCTCCCTTGATGGATCTTCCTCTAGTATTTCGTCCTATAGTCATCTCTATTGTGGACTGGCTCCCTTGCATTTTGAGTCGCTCTGCCTCCTCCTCCCTGGCTGCTTTGTGGGTCTTCCTGCCTGCTTTCTTTGAGGGTCTCTCATAGGTCTCTTCATCTGAGGAGTCCGGTGGATCTGGCAATTTTTTCTTCTTTATTATATCTGCATATGAAAGCCTGGAGGGGCTGTCCTGAGGAGAGCCGGGCGATGCCTCTCCGCCACGCTCTGTATTTGTCTGTGGATCTTCGACCTGTGCTGGATTGTTCATATCCGTTTCTGGGGGTTCTGATGGAGAGGCTTCTTCAGTGCTTGGGATCTCATACGGTTGCTGTTGTGTTTCAATTTCTTTGCTAGCTTTTCCTTGATCATTCCATTTTGTGGCTGATTTCCCTGTTGCTTTTGTATGACCCGTTTTCTGAATTGTAGTCCATTGATCTCCTTTGTGGGGGTGGCTCTGATCTTCCGTTTTTTTCTTACAATTTTTTGCAAAGTGGCCATAGTCATGGCAGTGTCTGCATTTGAAGGGGATCTGCTCGTAATCCATCTCTTGGATATGTGACCATCCTGCCACGGTAAGTTTTATTGCTTCGGGTAGGCCTTCTTCCAGATCTACTTCCACACATATTCGAGCACAGGAATATTGGTCTTTCCTTGCGGCCTGATCAATGTATTTGCCGAGGGAGTTGCCGATGATTTGGAGAGATTTCTGACTCCAGCAGTGCAGGGGAAGATGGGGAAGCCGCACCCAAACTGGAACCGCAGAAGGAACGTCTTGGGTCGGGTCGAAATCTGGAGACCATTTGTTTAAATATAGTCCCTGTGGCCCCATGAAGTATGGCTCGTTCCTGAAGATAAGACTTCGATCTTCTGCTGTTTCAAAGACAAATACAAAGAAACCTTTACCTACAAAATAAGATTTAATTCCCTCCTTGATCAGAGGGGTCCAGTTTCTCTTGATCCAGTTTTCTACAGATTTGGGCGAAGGCCAGAGACCGGTAAACTGCCCTATGAGCCCTCTGTCAGCTAGATTCAGAGCTGAGCGGCAGGTTTCTTCCTCAGGGAGGGCCACCGAGGGAATGTATTCTTTTCTCTTAACGAATTTCTGTTGTTGAGCAGATGGTGGGCGTTTTTTGCATGCATCAATAATTTTTGAAATTCTAAAACTTCTGGAGGGAGGGGGGGAGGATCCGCCTCCCCTTCACTGGGCATGGCTGCCAAGATCCGCAGCTACAGCTCGCAGAGCCAGCACGGGGCGGCGCAGGGGCTAGGTCAATCGCAGTTCTCTGTAATCGCACCTCCAGCCGCAAGTCAGAGTGATTAGTTTTATAATTTTAAATATTGTTTTGTTTTGGAGTTGTTTGATCTAAGAATATGGAGATATTTTTTTTGGGATAGAGTAATACAACTAATAAATCTGTTTGAAAATTTGACTTAATTTTGTATTTTAGAGAAGATATCTTAAATATAAATAGTGAATTATATTTAAGGAATCACAAAAAAAAATCACCTCCTAAATTTCCAAATTCACAATTTACCTTAAACCATGATATAAAACATGTTTCAACGAAATTGACTGGTGAGTCATTAACTTGCTCAGTAATATTGATATTTAATGTTTACCTTCAAAATGTATCCAAATTATAATATTTTTACATGTAATTCTCTATTCAAATAGATAGCAAAATAGTTTAAACCTATATATGATATGCAAAATACCTAGTGATAAACATTTTCTTGTCAAATTCCAACCTCGTTGGAATTCCCCACCTTCATTATTATTTCGTTACTTTATTTTGTACTGCCCACAGAGAAGAGAAAATTCCTTCTTGGAAGACCTTAGCCACTCATAATTTAATGAGTCCAAGCTTGTTTGTTTCTTCAAAGTGATGGACTTTGGTCTTCTTGGTCTCACTGCTGAGAGTTTTAATTATTAACTTTCTTACTCATTCACAGTGCTTTGTTGAGTTAAATTTTGGATCGTATTTTACCCATAGACTTAATGTTTACCTTACACGTATTAGGGATGGTTACCATATACAGGTTAATTTAAATGAATTAGATTTTCTAATTATATGTTCACTTCGTGTATGACTGAAAGAAATTTTAAAATGTGCATGATGAATTTTTTTTTAAGATATTAAAATATTTTTTAATTATTAAAATACATAATTTATTAGAAGTATAATATTTATTATAATTTTAAAAATTTAATGTTTATTATAAATCAATTTTATATAGTATTATTTTTTATGTTTGGTTTATGTAAGGGGATATATATTTCTTTTGTCTCTGTTATCAAAATTTATCCTAATTTAGTTTTGACTCCAAACTAACCATGTGATAAGTTTGGGAGTTGTTTGATCTGACAATATTAAGACATTTCTTATTAGAAATAGATTAATACAACTAATAATTTTGCTTGAAATTTTGATTTAACTTTGCATCTTAGGAGAGATATCCTAAATATAAATGGTGAGTTATATTCAAGGAATCACCAAAAACCATTATATCATGAATTCCCATAAATCCTAATATTTGTCAATCATTAAATCATTAATTCACTCCATAAAACTAGTACTCCACATTTACCTCCAACACATATCCAAATTATAAAGGTTTTACAAAATTTATTACCCATCACAGATATGCTCAATAATTTTGTTTTCACTTTCAAACATATCCAGATTATAAGGGTTTTGCAAAATATTTTACCCATCACACATGCTCAATAATTTTGATACCCCATCTGTCAAATTAACTTATTGAAGTGGTATGTTTCACGATTTGTGTCCCAAGTAGCATGAGTTCAAACCCTAATGGAGTGTGGCATTGTCTACGGATGTCTACCAAGGCCACAATTAGGCTGAAATTCTCTTAGGGTGAAAACAAAAGATGTAGATTTTCTTAAAATCCTACTAATATTTCTATTCTTTTCCAAACAAAATTGTAACTTCATTGTAACACATACAAATTTTAAACAAGATTAAAGTAATAATTTTTTGTTTCTTTTCTTACTTAACACTTTCACCATGTAAATATTAAGAGGTTACCATACATATTATGATCTTAATCGAAATATGCATATTACAACACTTGGTATTTTTATTTGGCATTATTTACATGTAATGGTTATGTCACATTCGATTAATATATCTAGAATTATCTACCAACTAAGGCTTACGATACTTCACATTAATCGAGAGTTATAGCATTAAAATATTACAGGCCAATTATTGTTGATTTGAAACGGACTTTACTGATGACAAGGGTTATCCAGCCTAAAGGCGAGACTTTATGATTTAACTGTGACTGATTGCAGTCAACCCTCTGATACATTTACGCCATCACTACAGCCTCTTTACAGCTGTATTAATGCTCAGCTTATGTGATGGCCTAGGTTGTGAGGTGGTTCATCAAAAAATTTCAATGTCGGATTGTTTCGTTGCTGACCTTGGGATTCACCTCACATTTATGGTCTCCAGTTGTTGTAATGATCGGCCGGTGGGAGGGGGTTCCGAGTTTCTATGCCTCTGGTATAGTCTTTGATACATCTCCATTGTTCTCCCATGGAGAAGGGTTTCTATCTACCCTGTTTGGAGTCTTCCAGGCGTAGGTAACTCCTCTATATTACACTTGTAGCTAAGCTGTAGTTGGGATCATTCTTGTTGGTTGTCGCCATGAACGACCTTCTAAATTCTTATGGATCCTTCAACAGTTACCCCGGGCTCTCGATTTTAGTTATTCGGAAATAAGCATGAAAGAGGATTTTAAAATCGGCCTGGTTCAGGTAATTGTAGTATTCTTTCTTTTTCTCTTGCCCAGTTACGTTCAGTTTCATTTCACTTAAACTGGTTATTATTTCGAGTTTTAATCTCTGTCACTTCTCCCGCTTGGGTGGGGATACTTATACATAAAATGATGGATATCAAGGAGATAAAAGAGGTTTTTACTTAGTTAATCTACGCACAGAGCCAAGCGCTCAGTTCCCATCCGGGTACATAATATCTAGCCTAGGGTTTTTCTTGGTGTTGCCTTCAGTCTCCAAGGGAGGCCCAATCTGAATATGTTTAAGTTACCATCATATTTTTGTGATAATCTTTAAATTAATTCCGGCCTTTAAACAGGCGGATGGTATTTAGTTCATGGAGGGTTGTAAGAACCAAGAAATTGGTCATATTTAGTTTATTAGTTATTTTGGAAATACCTTGCTCTGCTATTATGAGAAAATGGACAACTATTTCGTTTATTGTATAGTTTTATGACTTGTGTTCTGAGCAAATTTCGAGATAATATATATTCACTCTTTAGTTTGTATGACATTTCCGTCTCGAGATCCGTATGTATTCAATTATTTTTTAAATATGGATACTCTTCAACTGAATGTGATAAGATAGGGAATTCCATCCTTGCCTGCAGGGTAAGGGTTTGGTATTATATATATTAACTTCTGATAAAAAAATTAGTTGTTTTGTAAAATATAGAAAGGAAAGTTGATTCCACTTATTTTCCTTCTTGATTTGCCCGCTTTTCCTAAATAGATTTAGTCAAATCTATAATCTTGTTTCCACAGTTCTTGTATTACTGCAAATACTTGGTTGACACCTAAATTTTTACATGAATACCTCTGTTTTCTTTTACCCTGGGTTCAAGTTTTTTCATTACCTATTGAATGGTTTAGACACACTATTCTTGAATTTTGTTTGTAGTTTTAATATTACAATGTCAGAAATTTCGACTGTAATCTCTTATCTTTTGTCTGTACTTTTGACCAGTAAAATATACTTAGGTTCTGGGTGATTTCCTTCCTAGATGCTAACTATGTTTGTTGCATTTTCTACTTGACACAAGGAGTTCTTTACCCCTTATCTACAGTAGTCAAATGTGCATAATGTTTAGCATATGAATCTCACTTGTCTAATGTCTCTTTACTGTTCCATTTTCTTAGCAAGAATTTGATCTTCCAGATATTCAGAATGGAAAGAAATACTTATAAACTATTACATAACTTTTCTCATGTCTATTGTTTTCTTTACTGTATCTTTTACTTAACAAGAACTTGATCTACCAAATATCTAGAATAGAAATAAACATAAATAAACTATTGCATAGCTTTTCCTGAATTAACATGCTCCATTCTTAAAATGCCAAATCTAGCTTATGGAAGATTATCACAGGTTTCTATTTAACGAGATTTCTTACTTATCTAGTACATACAGTATGCCAAAATTGGTCAGCAACCAGACTTGATTTATGCTTTTCCTCCCAACCTTGAGACTACAAAGTCAGTAGTCTCCCCCCAAGCTGTTCTTGATCCCAAGAAACATCTTCTCTCCCACGAGAACCTTGTTTTCACAGCCATCTAGTCTTAACCAGATGTAGCTATCACAGACTATCTGATGTTTCAGCACATCTCTCCTTTTTCCTTTGTTGATCTCAGATACCCCTGTCCTCTTGATCTTCTTAAGTAAATACTCAAGAATTTAGGGACAGATAAATGTCTCTTATAACTAATTAACAAGTAAAACAATATTTACGAATAACTACATAACTAAGTTCAAAAATAGTTTATAATTTAAAAATAGTAAAAGTTTGTTTTGGTTGCAATAAAATGAATATTTACATTAACTGGGGATATAACATCTTCCCCCCCTAAAATGGGACATCGTCCCGATGTTTTCCTTCTGAAAATAGACCTGAAAAGTTTTATTTCATAACCTGCTCATCTTCCCAGGTGGCCTCTTCTGGCCATAGTGATGCCACTACACTTTAACCTGGGTGATAACTCGTTTCTGTAACGCTACTTCTCTCCGATCTAGTATAACCAAAGGTTCGACCAATAAATCGCCTTCCATTTCGACCTAAACATAGCAACAAAATAAGTTAAGTCATTAACCAGTTTGTTTAATAAATTTATAAAAGAGAAACTATATATATTACCTGAACATCTTGTCATTTGATTACGTGATTAGCATCATAAACATATTTCTTAAGTAGAGAAACATGAATTTGACTTGGTAAGGCAAGTTGGTAAGCCACCGGTCCAGTTCGAGCTAGGATTTGGAAAGGCCGCAGAATGGGGGTGCTAATTTAGCACAGCCGGACCATTGCAAGGTGATTTTCTTGGCTCGTACTCTAATGTAAACATGATCCCCTACTTGGAATTCCTGGAAGATCCTCCTTCGATCAGTAAAGTTCTTTTGTCGGTCCTGAGTAGCTTTTAAATTGACTTGTACCTTTTTCACCATCTCTTTCATTTCTTCTAACATGTCTAGCCCTAGCATCAACTTATCCTCTGGACCACTCCAACTCAAAGGTGTCCTGCACTTGCATCCGTATAATACCTCAATGGGACTCATCTGTAAGGATGCATGGTATCCATTGGTATAGGCAAACTCTACCAAGTGTAGGTATTCCTCCCACTTAGTTGGTTGTTGCATTACGTAAGTTCGCAACATGTCTTCAACAACTTGATTTACTCACTCATTCTATCCATCCATTTGAGGATGATATGTAGTGTTGACGTGTAGTTGTGTACCCAATCCCTCAAAAAGGGTCTTCCAGAAGGCTAATATAAATTTTACATCTCGGTCGGAAATGCTCATCTTGGAGATTCCATGTAATTTTAAAATGTTTTGCATAAAAATGTTAGCAATTTGTACCGCTTTATAAGTTGACTAGATAGGTATGAAATGAGCAGACTTGCTCAAATTTTCCACCACCACCATGATGGAGCCATTTTTTTTTACTTAGGCATTCTGGTAATGAAATCGATGGATATGGTTTCCCATTTCCATTCAGGGATAGGCAGAGGGTGCAGTAATCTTGCTAGGTCTTGGTGCTAAAGTTTTACTTGCTGGAATTCCAGACATCTGACTAAATATTCTGCTACCTCCTTCTTCATACCAGGTTAGAAAAATTCCTTCCTTAGGGTAGAAATCATTTTCTGGTATCCAGGGTGGCCTGCATAACAAATCTTATGATATTCATCTAAAATAAAACATTTAAGATGTTTCTGGTTAGGCACATATATCCTCTTCCTATAAATCAGTGAATCTTCTGCATTTATTTCATATCCCAATTGTTGTTCATGGTTGTTTGAAATTTTTTCTCACTGCCATAAATTTTTATATATATTGAATCTTGCATGGCTGATTCATGAATCTGCTAAAAAAAAGTAGTTTGTGATTCACTAAAAGAAATTTCATATAAACAATTTACCTTTCGACTTAAAGCATCTGCCACCCGATTTTCTTTTCCCTTCAAATTTTTGATTTCAAAATTGAATTCACTTAGAAAATCCACCCAACTAACTTGCCTAGCATTTAAAGTGGGTTGTTTGAAGTAGTTAATTGAACTATGGTGATCAGTCATCAACATAAATTTCTTTCCCAACTGGTAATGCCGCCACATCTTTAAGGAATGAATAATTGTTGTCAGCTCCAAATCTTTCTTGACTTGTAGGCAACAACTCTTCATTCTTGCATTAATATTCCACCTACACCTTCTTTTCTAGCAAGCATACAAACCACGTACTCTTTATTGGGATCAACAATGCTCAAAATGGGTGCGGTGGTAAGTAGATGTTTGAGCTGATCAAAGCTCCTTTGACAATCAGGGGTCCATTTGAAGTATTTTCCTTTCTTTTGCAGAGAGGTAATAGGATATGCCACTCTAGAAAAACCTTCCACAAATCTCCGATAATATCCTGCTAGACCCATGAACGATCTTATGTCAACTACATCTTTCGATACCGGCCATTCCATGATAGTTCTTATTTTTTCTGGATCTACTGTGATTCCATCCTTGGTGATGACATGTCCCAAGTACTGGATTTTCTCTTTAAAGAAATCACATTTACTATACTTGGTGTACAGTTGGTGTTCTCTTAGGACTTGCAGAACAATATGGAGATGCTCCTTATGTTCTTCTATGTTCCGAGAGTAGATCAATATGTCATCAATAAATATTAATACAAGTTTGTCTAAGAACTGAAGGAATATATTGTTCATGAAGCACATGAAGGTTGTTGGGGCATTAGTTAACCCAAATGGAAAAACTACGAACTCATAATTTCCATAACAAATCCTGAACGCAATTTTTTAAATATCTTCCTCTTTTATTCTGATCTGATGATATTCAGAGCAAAGATCGATCTTTGGGAATACGGTCGCACCTTTCACTTGGTCAAATAACTCATCTATACAGGGGAGGGGGTATTTTTTCTTAATGGTCATCTTATTTAGTTGACGATAATCCATGCACATTCGTAGGGTTCCGTCCTTTTTAACAAATAATACGAAGCTCCCCAAAGGGACACACTGGGGCAGATATATTTTTTATCAAGCAACTCTTGAAGCTGCATTTTTAATTATGTGAGCTCCGGTAGGCTCATTCGGTAAGGTTCTTGAGAAACTGGGGCAGCTCCTGGAATTAACTCAATGGTAAAACCTATGTCTCTCTTTGGAGGTAGACCCATAATTTCCTTAGGAAATACATCTGGAAAATTTTGTATCACAGGTATATTCTCTAATGAAACAATTTTATCTTTAGAGTCAGCATACACTACTTGTATTACATAAACTTGGCAACCTTTTCTAATGCACTTTGCTAATTGGGAAGCTATTATAGGTCTTAATTGTAGAGGTTTTTGAACACCTTGAATTTCCTGTCTCTCCCCTTCCTCATCCCGGTAACTAATAGTTTTGGTTTTACAGTTGATGAGGGACCAGTGTTTTTCCAACCAGTCCATTCCTATAAGGATGTCGTATGACCCCAGGGGTAACACATTCAAATCAGCTATGATAGGTTGATTAGCTAATTTTAAAGGACAATTACTTACTTTAGACAAAACTCTCCTTTTTGCTCCTGTGGCTAGCTGTACTAACCAAGGATTTTTAAATTTAATAGCTTGCAATTTACATCGTTCCACTATCTTGAGACTAATGTAACTCAAAATGGCCCCAGGATCAATTAAAATAGAACAGGTTTGGTAAAAAACAGTACCTTCAAATTCAACCATGGTTGGTTGAAATTTTGCCTGATGATCTTCAAGGGCCGCATTAATTTTAGGAATTCTTCTTGCCACTTCTCCCACAGTATATGCCTCTTGTATTTGTGAGATCTGATCTGCTCCCATGCGGTGAGGGAAATTTTTGACATAATGCAGGTCTCCACATCCTCAATATTGTATAGGTGGTTTGTTACTTAATTCTGCTTCATTTCTACCAACTTGCTCATTTGTCCTGGTTTCGCCTAGTACTTTAAATCTAGGTTGATTCTTATTCATATTTTAGTTAGTTTTACCTTTATATAATCCTTTGTTTCCCATGCCCTTATTCCCCTTGTGGCTAGGAACAAATTTACTTCCCTTTTTGTCAGCCCTAATCTTGCTCATATCTCACTTTGGTTTATTTTGCTAGTAGAAGATCCATGCTTTACGAATAACTTTGTCCATGGTTTTTGGGTTGTAAAACTCTAGTCGTTCTTTCATGAACAATGGAAGATTGTTGATAAACCACTGCACCTTTGATTTTTCTTCACGAATATAAAGGACATATCACAGTAATGATGTAAACTTTGTTATGAACTCATCCATGGCCTTTTGACCCAGTTGGAGATCATGACATTCTTTTGCTTTTTCATCTTAACATCTTTCCATTAGATATTTTTCTTTAAAATATCTCTGACATTTCTCCCACTTTATGTTTTTCTCATTGACTCCGCGGATTGTTTTTACTTCCTCCCACCACAATGTGTGTTTCCCTTGTAGCTGGAAAATGGCCAGACGGGCCTTCATATTATGATCATACTTGTACAGCTAGAAATACTTGTTCATATTAGTGAGTCACGCTTTCGCCGCCTCTTCATATTCACCATCGAAGAGAGGAGGCTTGATTTTCCGAAACTCCCCTTGAAGTTCCATTTTATGCCTTTTCTGAGTCTTATGATCGGACACATTATTTGATTCTTCTTCATGATTTTCTTCACCACCTTCTGTTTCCACATTCTCAGTTTGAAACTCTTGTTCCCCTATCATATTGTCGTGCTCAGGGTTGGGGACTAGTGGCCGATGATTCTGTCTATCTGATAGACTTTTTAGGATATTTTCCTGCTCCTACATCAATCTTTCATTTTCTTCCTAGAGTCGGGCCATCTCACATTTCAATTATTGTACAATCACCCATATATCTGTATTGGGTTTTTGCAGCTAATCACGCAGCTACACCCAAACCTCACGATTGCCTTCCTGAAATGATGTTGGTCCTGTTCCCATTACGAATGATCCGGATTTAAACAGGAACACAATAAAATACAGAGATAACCATAAAGACAAATATGCAGCGGAAATAATACTTCATTTCGTTACTGTAAAATACTGAAATATGCTTACAAATAGAAATGGAAATAACCCAGCTAGGGCGATGGTAGCTTATCTCTGAGAAGAGATGTGTCGGCTACATGCCTCTGAACTGTTCTCCAAAAATTGTGTTACAATGAGGCTCGAGGGCCTATTTATTGTTGAGAAACAATGGAAAACCCTTCACATTCCAAAACCTAACCCTAGAAGATGAAATGCCAAATTGTGGGCCCCGTTTTTTGGGTAAGTTGGTACATCAACTTCCCGGGGTCGCGAATTGGTCGTACTATCTCTGTTTGATGCGCATGATAGCCCGTTGGAAAGATCTCTCTGAGGACTACGACGGAAAAGACGATTTTTAGATAGAAAATTCACTGGTAGTGGATTTCCCAAAAAACGTCGTTTAGGGCCTCAAAACGGCTCCGGAAGTTTAGGACCCGAAAAACTGCTAAAAATAGTAAACTGTGCAATAATTAAGGAAACAAAAAAATTGAAAGAGAAGTTGTGGGGGTCCAAAGGGGATAGGTGGGTGGCCACCAACATCCACCTGGATCAACAGACCCGTGTGGTAGATTCCCAGTTCTCCTCAAGCTGATTGCTCCATGTTTCCTATGTGCACATCATCAAGTTTTTTATTTCTTTATTCCAGAGGTCTCAGTTTGGAAACCTGAGTGCTCTGATACCACATGTAACACATCCAGATGTTAAACAAGATTAAAGTAATAATTTTTTATTTTATTTTCCTCCTTAACACTTTCACCATGCAAATATTAAGTGGTTACCATCCATATTATGATCTTAATCGAAATTTACATATTACAATACTTGGTATTTTTATTTGGCATTATTTACATGTAAGATGGTTCTGTCACATTTGATTAATAGATCTAGAATTATCTACCAACTAAGGCTTACGATAATTCATATTAATTGAGAGTTATAGCATTAAAATATTAACGGCCCATTATTATTGATTTGAAATGGACTTTATTGATGACAAAGGTCATCCGACAAAGTGGTGGGATTTTATGATTTAGTTGTGACTGATTGCAGTCAACCCTCTGATACATTTATGCCATCACTATGGCCTCCTTACAGTAGTATTAATGTTCATCTTATGTGACGACCTAGGTGGTGAGGTGGTTCAACGAAAAATTTCAATGGCAGGTTGTTTTGTCGTTGACCTTGGGATTCACCTCACATCTATGGTCTCCAGTTACTGTAGTGATTGAATGGTGGGAGCGAGTTTCAAGTTTCTATGCCTCTGGTATAGTCTTTGATACATCTTCATTGTTCTCCCCTAGAGAAAGGTTTTTGTCTGCTATGTTTCTTCTAGGTACATGTAACTCCTTTGTCTTCCTCTTGCATCTAAGTTGTAGTTGAGATCATTCTTATTGGCTACTGCCATGAACAACCTTCTAAATTCTTATGGATCCTTCGACAGTTACCTCGGGTTCTCAATTTTCGTTATTCAACAACAAGCATGAAAGAGGGTTTTATAGTTGGCCTAGTTCAGGTAATTACAATATTCTTCCTTTTTCTCTTGCCCAATTACGTTTAGTTTCATTTCGCCTAAACTGGTTATTATTTCGAGTTTTAATCTTTGTCACTCATCCTGCTTGGGTGGATATCCTTGTAGGTAAAATGATGGATGTCGAGGACATAAAAGAGGATTTTACTCCGTTCATTTGCGCACAAAGCCAAGCACTCAGTTCCCATTCGAGTACACAATATCTAGCCTAGGGTTTATAGTGAGGGTTTTTCTTGTTGTTGCCTTCAGTCTTCGAGGGAGGCTTAATTTGAATATGTTTAAGTTACCATCATATTTTTGTGATAATCATTAAATTAATTCTGGCCTTTAAACAGGGAGATAGTATTTAGTTCATGGAGGGTCGTAAGAACCGAGAAATCGATTGTCTTTAGTTTATTAGTTATTTTGGAAAAACCTTGCTCTGTTGTTATGAGAAAATGGACATTTATTTTGTTTACTATATAATTTTATGACTTATGTTCTGAGCAAACTTCGAGTTAATATATATTAACTCTTCAGTTTGTCTGATATTTCTATCTGGAGATCTGTATATATTAAATCGTTTGTTAAAGATGGATACTCTTCGACTGAATGTGATAAGATAGGGAATTCCATTCCTGCCTCAGGGTAAGGGTTTGCTATTATATATATTAACTTTTGATAAAAATTAGTTGTTTTGGAAAATATAGAAAGGTAAGTTGATTCAGCTTTATTTTCCTTCTTGATTTTCGCGCTTTTCCTAAACAGATTTTTTCAAATATGTAATCTTATTTCCAAGGTTCTTGTATTACTGCAAATACTTGGTTGACACCTAAATTTTTACATGAATACCTCTGTTTTCTTTTATCCTAGGTTCAGGGTTTTTTTCGTTACCTACTGAATGGTTTAGGCACACTATTCTTGAATTTTATTTGTAGTTTTAATATTACAATGTCGGAAATTTCGACAGTAATCTATTATCATTTGTATGTACTTTTGACCAGTAAAATATACTTAGGTTCTGGGTGATTTCCCTACTAGATGTTGACTATGTTTGCTGCATTTTCTACTTGACACAAAGAGTTCTTTATCCCTTATCTACAGTAGTCGAATGTACATACTGTTTAGCATAAGAAACTCACTTTTCTAATGTCTCTTTACTATGCCATTTTCTTAACAAGAATTTGATCTTCCAAATATTCAGAATGGCAATAAATACTTATAAAATATTGCATAACTTTTTACTGTATCTTTTACTTAACAAAAACTTGATCTACCAGATATCCAGAATAGAAATAATCACGAATAAACTATTGCATAGATTTTCTTGAATTAACTTGCTCCATTCTTAAAATGCCAAATCTAGCTTATGGAACCATTCTTAAAATGCCAAATCTAGCTTATGGAATATTTATCACGGGTTTCTATTTAACTGTATTTCTTACTTATCTGGTACATACAATATGCCAAAATTGGTCAGCAACCAGAGTTGCTTGATGCTTTTCCTCCCAACCTTGAGACTACAAAGTCAGTAGTCTCCGCCCAAGATGTTCCTGATCCCAGGAAACTTCTTCTCTCCCACAAGAACCTTGTGAACCCCCAAGATGTTCCTGATCCCATGAAACTTCTTCTCTCCCACAAGAATCTTGTTTTCATAGCTATCTGGTCTTAACCAGATGTAGCTATCACAGACTGTCTGACATTTTAGCACAACTCTCCTTTTTCCTTTGTTGACCTCACATACCCCTATTCTCTTATCTTCTTGAGTAAATACTCAAGAATTTAGTTTAGGGACAGATAAGTGTCTCTCACAACTAATTAACAAGTAAAACAATATTTACGAATAACTGCAAAATTCACTTTTCCATAACTAAATTCAAAAATAGTTTATAATTTAAAAATAGTAATAGTTTGTTTTGGTTGCAGTAAACTAAAAATTTACATTAATCGGAGATATTACACTCATTAAACTATAAATATATCAAATATCACGAAAGTCCATATCATTAGAATTCTCACCTTTATTATTATTTCATTACTTCATTTTGTACATCACAAAGAGAAGATTCCTTCTTGGAAGACCTTAACCACTCATAATCTAATGCATACATGCTTGGTTATTTCTCAAAAGAAAAGAAATAAAAGCGAGTGATCGACTTTGGCCTTCTAGACGAAGATCTTGTCCACTCATAATTTGGTTGTTTCTCAAAAGAAAATGATTAAAAAATAAGTGATAGATTTTGGCCTTCTTGGTCTCACTACTCAGACTTTTCATTATTAACTTTCTTACTCATTCACACCACTCTCTCAGTTAAATTTAGATTGTATTTTACCGATATACTTAATGTTTACATTACACATATTAGAATGGTAATCATATTAAAGTTAATTTAAATAAATTAGATTGACTCATTCTATGTTCAGTTCTATGTTCAGTTCAGGTAAGAGGAAAGGAATTCTAAGATATTAAGGTATTTATACAAATATATATATATATATATATATATATATATATATATATACATTTAAATTTAATAAATTTTTATTTATTAATAAGTATAAGAGATTTATTATAATATATATATATATATATTATTAAAAAATTTATCTAAAAAAATTAAAATTAAAATTTTATATGTATTATAATTTAATATATTATATATTATTATTTTTTATGTGTGGTTTACAAACATCATTAGGGTTGGAATTTCAAAATGGACTTACCTGTTAAATTTGTCAGTTTTCACACCTTCCTGATTTGTCTTTTCATTTTTAAAGAATGATCTCCTCACTCGTGTTCACAATTTAAATAAAGGATCTTGAAGGTTTTGGAAAATTTTAATTGTATTTGATGAGCAAATCACCCCGTGACGGAAAATCTCCTCACTCGTATTCACAATTTAAATAAAGGATCTTGAAGGTTTTGCAAATTTTTAATTGTATTTGAGGAGCAAATCACCCGGTGACGGACAATTTTCCTCTCAAATTTCATCCCTAGTGGTCACTACATAGACAGATCCACCTAAAGCTATCACGCCTAACCCTAAGAACATCAAGAAGAATTGACCCCGTGAACTCCCATTAGCAAGGTGCTTTAATGATGGAAACTAACCTTTTTTTTCCTAGAAAAAAAACCGTCTTTTCATTCATAAATTGGATTTGAAAGAAAGAAACAAAAAACAATTTTGTATATGCACCTGTAGTACATTCCCTGGGATTTGCTTCAATCCCGTGTGAGGTTACTATGTTTAGTCAACCAAACAACAGACCAACCCACATAACCAAAAAAAGGTCACGCATGCCTGACAATGAAAAACCCCAAAGGGGTCATCAAAAATATAGCCCAAAATGACCCTAAAGGGGCCATAAAAAAAATACAGCCCAAAGCAATTAGCTAGGCACAGGTTGCCCAACAGGCAGGGCCCAACTAAACAAGCATAGAGGCCTCCATGAAAAAAGTCTCCCAACAAAAACCCACAACAAAATCACTTAGGTAGGAAATAGTACAAAGGATCATCGAACGATCGTGGTAACAGAGGACCAACATGTAAAGAGGCACAAAACAAGGGCATTTGTGATAGGAGATAGAGACAACCACAATGGAGCTCGCTCCCTCAACTCCCCACATGCATCCCAACGAGCAAATCGACAAAGCCAAAAACCCCAAAATGAACCACACTACGAGTGAATGTAGCGCAACAACCCACCAACGACATCGACCAGTGAAAGGATGACCGCACCTAAGGCAACACCATCGAACCCAAGGGCGGATGCAAATAGGGAGTCACCGCAGCCACCGAACCCCAGAAAGACTAAACCTAAAAAAAACCAATCAACCAAAGGAATAGAAAATTGCCAAAACCCTATCAAAGTATTCCAAAAACCCTCTATCTAATCTCTTTTGTCCAATTAACTAACCCTTGAAAGTACACTTTATATATAAAAAAATAATATTAAATATATCACATTCAAATGCACTTCAACCTATTATAAATTTAATATGCAAGCTCAATTAATTTCCAATGCAAAATTAATACAAATATGTTTTAATTTAAATCAAATAACATAAAATTTTATGAAAAATGTAATATATATGAAATATTTTATAAAATATAGAGTTTGTGTACAATACATACTCCAATCCTTTTTAAACTATACATACACCAAACTCAAGTAGCCAGCGAAGGTGGTTAATGGAATGATCAGTTAATGTTATTGCAGTCAAGTAGTCATAGAAAAGTGAGATAAGTGTGGTTTTACGTTGTACTCCTAATGATGTCCAGCTTGCAACCAAGTATTGATAGAAAATTGAGGGTTGGTCGCAGATAGGACCTTTCCTTTAAGTTGTACCAATATTGACTTACAGATACAGGAAAAAATGAGACATTGGTGGTACTGAGATACCTTCTACACATTTTTCTTTGGCCATCAAGCTCCTCTGGTTTGTTGAAAACGGGGTGCAGAATAAACCCTCCAAACTTTGAACTAGAATTGCTTTGTGATAAAAGAATGTTAGGATATGTAATAATTATGTGGTAATAGGTATTATGGTATGACATTTTTGGTAATTAATACCATATTAATCAGAAATAACACAATCATAGTGAATATTGTAATTTTGTAATTTGTACGACCGGAAAGACACAATTCCGAAGATATAATGGGAATTTTTAAACTAAATTTATTAGGAGTTGTTTTTAATGTGAATTTTTGGATTTTTTAGTGTGTTGGAATTTGACAGAAAAAATTGAGGTGAAATATTGATTTGTGTTATTTAAATATGGATTCAGCACCCTGAAAAACTCCTAGGGCACTTTGATTGTGCGGGTGTTACCCATCAAACTTTTGATTTCAATACACTTTGATTGTGCAGTGGTTACCCATCAAGCTTGTGATTTCAATAAGTTCCTGCCAGATTTTTGAGAAATTCGACCTCAAAACCCATCAAAAAAACTTCCAAAAAATCTCACTGAAAACAACTCTAATTTGTTATCCTTATTGGTTTGGATTTTGACAACTGTTGCTTTAGATTTTGACCGATATCAAATAAATTCAAGTTTCAATCTGGCAAACTCTGTATTTTCTAGCAAGTCATACTTGACATGTAATTTTAATACCTATTTATCAAATACAAATTACAATAGCAAATACTTGCTACAAGTTGTCAAATTCCAAGGTTGAACCCCCATTATATGCAAAATATCATGTGATAGACAATTTCTGATCAAATTCCAACCTAAAATAAAATTTCTCACCTTTATTATTATTTCATTACTTTATTTTGTATTGTCCAAAGAGAAGATTCTTTCTTGGAAGATCTTAGCCACTCATAATTAAATGATTATGTGCTTGATTGTTTCTCAAAAGCATGGAAATAAAAGCAAGGACTTTGATCTTCTTGGTCCCACCACTCAAACTTCTAACTATTAACTTACTTGTTCACACTTCTATGTTGAGTTAATTTTGGATTATATTTTAGGAACATACTTAATGTTTAAATTACACATATAGTGGATGATTACCATAGGTTAATTTAAATGAATTGTCTTTCCTCATTATATATTCAATTCTCATATGAGAGAATGCATTTTAAGATATTAAAGTATTTATATAATTATATTTTTTAATTATTATATTATTTTAATTATTAGAGAATTGAAATTTAATAATATTTTTATTAATATATATTGAATATTTATTATAATTTTAAAAATTGCTTTAAATTAGCTATGTGATCAGCCTTGGAGTTTCGTGATGATTTTTTAGAATATGGAGATATTTTTTTTGGCAATAGACTAATATAACTAATAATTATGCTTGAAAATTTGACTTAATTATGTATCTTAGAGAAGATATCCTAAATATAAATGGTGAATTATATTCAAGGAACCATAAAAAAATAATCACCTCTTCAATTCCCAAATTCACAATTTATTTTATGGAGTTGTCTTTAGTGCGATTTTTTTTACTTTCCAAATCCAGCGGAAAAACTTTAGGTGAAATCTTGATTTGTGCTATTTAAACTAGTTTTTTACTGTATATATGAATTCATCACCCTAAAAAACTCCTGGGGCACCTAAATTGTGCAGGGGTTAACCATCAAGCTTGTGATTTCAATAAATTCCTGCTAGATTTTAGAGAAACTAGGGCACCTCAATTGTGCAAGGGTTACCCATCAAGCTTGTGATTTCAATCAATTCCTACAGGATTTTAGATAAATTAGACTGAAAACCCACAGGAAAAACTTCCAAAAAGTCTAACTAAAGACAACTAAACCCTGATATAAGACATATTTCAACGAAATTGACTTGTCAGTGATTAACTTGCTCATAATATTGATATTTAACATTTACCGCCAACACATATCCAAATTATAAAAAATATATATATTTAAATTTCTATTCAAATAAATAACAAAATAGTTTAACCATATATAATACGCAAAATACCAAGTGATAGACATTTTCTTGTCAAATTCCAGCCTGTTAGAATTCCCCACCTTCATTATTATTTCATTACTTTATTTTGTACCGCCCAAACATAAGATTCCTTCTTGGAAGACCTCAACCACTCACAATTTACTGCGTCAAGTTTGTTTGTTTCTCAAAAGAAAAGAAATAAACACAAGTGATGGACTTTGGTCTTCTTGGTCTCACCACTCAGAGCTTTAATTATTAATATTTTTACTCATTTATATTATTTTGTTGAGTTAAATTTTGGGTCGTAAAATTTACGGGCAGACTTAATCTTTACATTACACATATTTGGGATGGTTATCATATCAAGATTAATTTAAATGAATTGGATTTGCTCATTAATGTTCACTTCATGTATTACAAAAAAAAAAAATATGTGCATGAGGAAAGAAATTATAAATATTAAAATATTTATATTTTTATATTTTTAATTATTAAAAATATATAATTTATTAGAAGTATAATATTTATTATAATTTAAAAATTTATATATATTATATAAAAAAATTAATGTTTTTTATAAATTTATTTTATGTAGTATTATTTTTTATGTCTAGTTTATGGAAGGGGATATATATATATATATAGTCTTTGTTATCAAAAATTATTTTGATTTAGTCTTGACAACAAATTAATTATGTGTTAAGTTTGGGTGTTGTTTGATTTGAGAAACTAAGACATTTCTTCTTGAAAATAGATTAATACAACTAATAATTTTGCTTGAAATTTTGATTTAACTTTGCATCTTAGGGGAGATATCCTAAATATAAATAGTGAATTATCTTCATAGAATCACCAAAAACCATTATATAATGAATTCCCATAAACCCTCATATTTGTCGATCATTAATTTGCTCCATAAAGCTGGTACTTCACATTGACCTCCAACACATATCCAAATTATAAAGGTTTTACCAAATCTATTACCCATCACAGATATGCTCAATAATTTTGTTTTCTCATTCAAACATATCCAGATTATAAGGGTTTTACAAAATATTTTACCCATCACAGATATGCTCAATAATTTTGATTCCGCATTTGTAAAAGAAACTTACCTCAAATGAAGTGGTATGGTTCACGATTTGTGTCCCAAGTAGCATGAGTTCAAGCCCGAATGTATCTAGTCCACAATTTGGATTGAAAGATGAAATTCTCACCGAAATCTCATTAAAACAAAAAATTTAATTTTGAGAATGTATTTTAATTAAATTTTCTTAAAATCTTATCAAAATTTCCATTATTTTCTAAACCAAATTATAACCTCATTAAACTATAACTACACAAAATATCATATCATAAACATAATCTTATAAAATTCCAATCTCATTGAAATTTCCACCTTCATTATTATTTCATTACTCTACCTTGTATAGCACAAAAAGAAGAGTAGTTAATGTAATGCGTACTTGCAAGTGATAGACTTTGGCCTTCAAGAAACTCCTCATAATTTAATGCCTACTTTAATTTAATGCATATATATTAAATTATTAAAGATGTTTAAGTTTAATAATTTTTTATTTATTAAGATATTTATTATAATTTTAAAAATTATATATATTATAAAAAAATTATTTAAAAAAAATAAAAATAAAATTTTATATTTGTTATAATTTAATATATTATGTATTATTTTTTTTGAGTGGTTTATAGATATTGGAGGCAATGTTTGTTAGGGTTGGAATTTCAAAAGGGACTTCCTCATTAAATTTGATGGTTTTCACATCTTCATAACTCATTTTCACAATTTTAAGGAAGGATCTTGACGGTTTTGCAAGTGTTAGAGCTAAGACTTTTGTGATCCATTATGTAGAGAATAGTCTTTCAGATTAATCGCATTAGTTGGTTTTGCAAAATTTTAATTGTATTTAACTGGAAAATCACCCTGTGATAGGCAATTATTCTGTCAAGGAAATTATTCTGTCAAATTCCATCTCTAGTGGTCACTACACCCATGAAAACTATCTAGACATATCCACATAAAGGGTTCACCTCTAACCGACTCATTAGGAAAATCTAACCCCAAGAGCATCAAGAAGAATTGACCATGTGGCCTCCCATTAGCAAGGTGTTTTAACGATGGAAACTAACCCTATTTTTCCTAGAAAAATACCATTATTTTCATTCATAAACTGATTTAAAAAAAAAAAAAAAAAAAAAAAAATGCACCTTTAGTGCATTCCCTGGTGATCCCACATGAGGCTAGTATGTTTAGTCAATCAACCAAAAGGCCAACCTATATAACCAAAAAAGATCCCACATGAGGCTAGCATGTTCAGTCAATCAACCAAAAGGCCAACCCACATAACCAAAAAAGGGCAGGCAAGCCTGACAATGGAAAAACCCCAAAGGGGCCATAAAAAATATAGCCCAAAATGATGCCCCAACAAAACAAGCCTAAAGGCCTCCATGTAAAAACGAGCAGTTGCCCAACAAAAACTCACAACAAAATCACCTAGGTAGGAAACGGTACAAAGGATCAACTAACGATTGTGGCAATAAAGGACCAACATGTAAAGAGACACAAAACATGGGTGTTTGTGACAGGGGATCGCCACAACGATTGTGGCAATAAAGGACCAACATGTAAAGAGACACAAAACATGGGTGTTTGTGAAAGAGATCGCCACAATCAAGCCCACTCGCTCAACTTCTCACAGGCACCCCAACGAGCAAACCGACAAAGCTAGAAACCCCAAAATCAACCATACCATATAGCAACACAAGGGTGAATGTAGAGCAATGATCCACCAACATGACATCAACGAGTGAAATGATGACCTCACCAAAAACAACACCATCAAACCCAAGTGCTAGATGCAAAGAGAGAATCATGATAACTAAAATTCCAACTACCATATCCCAATAACAATCAATAAAAAAATAGAAAATTACAAAAACCTAACAACGCACTCCAAATACCCCTATCTAATCTCTTTCATCTAATAAAACTAACCCTTAAAATTATACTATATAATTATTACAATTTTTATATAAAAATAATAATATTAAATATATCCATTCAATTATAATGTATAATATTATAAAAATAAATCTAATTGATAAAAAAAAATTAAAAACAATTACCCAGCTTTATCAATATATTATCTACAACTACAAATGCACTTCAACATGTTACAAATTTAGTATGCATTTAAAGCCGAATTAATTTCCAACGCAGAAATAATGCAAATGTTTTAATTTAAATTAAACAAGGAGCCACTGTCGTGGCGGTAGTCCCTGCCGAGGTGTGCAAGGACAACACAAATGGATTGTATACTGTCAGATTTGAAATGGGATTTGAAATGGAACTGAAATAGTTCACCTAGAGCTGTCAAATCGACGGTGATGTTCGGAATTTGATATGCAATTGGGTTTTATTCGAAACCTATGGATTTTGTTTTAGTTAGACCTACTGATTAGCTGAAACAGAGCTTATGAAGGGTGCAATTTTTCTTTTTCCTTTTGCTTTTGCAGTCACAGGGTGTATTTCCATTATATAAGCGTAGGGTTACTTATTGAAAAGACAGAAACATAAATAAAATAATACCAAATACAATACAAACCTCTGCGGTGTTGTGTCCTCCTTTCATGGCTCGACGTTTGTGCTTCATTTGAGCTTCTTCTCATCCGAACTCATTATTCCTACCAGATAATTAACTACTTATTACTCTGGGATCACCCTTTTCACCATAGCTACCAAATTCGTCCGGAGAAAAAAATACGGAAATTCAGGAATTCGATTCGTGCATCGAATAATTCGATGAAAATTCGATTCAGTTCGTGTAGCTTTGTTTAGAGTTAGTTTAGGTAGCTTTATGGTTTTTAGTTTATCTCAAGGATTTATTAATTTGGGTGTCTGAGAATTTAAAATAGTACAAAATAGATAGCTGCGGGATGGGAGGCAGGAAATGGAAAGATTGCAAAATTGAGAAAAGAGTTTAAAAAGCTGAAAAAAAAGAAATAAGGAAAGAAATAATTTGAGAAAAATCTTGAAAATATTAGCTGTGGGCAGGTAGGAAATGGAAAGGTTATCAGATTGAGAAAGAAATAATTTGAGAAAATTTTGAAGAGTAATTTTTATAAAAAATAATTGATTTTTTAAATATTATGAAAAAAATTTAGGAGAGATACCAGTCAGATTGCACGTAGGAAATGGAAATTTTAAATTTTAGTGTTATCTTAAAGAGTTTAAAAAGTTGAGATAATAGAAAAAGAAATAAACTGAGAAAATCTTGAAGAGTAAGTCATGAGTAAATTTTATAATAATTAATTGTTTTTTAGATATTATAAAAATAAGTTTTCAATATTTTATTTTTAAATATGTATTAATTATAAAAGATTTTAGATGAAATTTGAAATTAAAGAACGATAGCTTTGAGTTTTAAATATTATTTTTTTAAATAAATATTAATTATAAAAAGATTTTAGATCGGATTTGAAAGTAGGAGGGAATTTTGAATTTTAAAACAGAGATAGATTTTGGATTTAAGATAAGTGTGGTTCTAGTTTTGGTAGGTAAAGACTAATTTTAAAATTGTTTATATTGATTAAAATTATTTAAATATCAAAATGAATGGGAAGAAAATGACCAGACATTATTGTTATAAGAAAAAAAGTACGTATATATTTAAATGCTTAAGATATATACTCTCGAATTTTTTCCGAATTGAAAATTTTCCATCCGAATTTTTATCTTATCGTATCGTATCGAATTCGAATCCGAATTCGAATTCGAACTTGGTAACTATGCTTTTCACTGGTTGATATCTCTTTTCAAAATTCAATTTCAATTCGATCGTTCCATGCAGTTCAATTCCTCCCACCAAACGTTCAATATGTCAATGAATGTAGAGTTGTCTACCAAGAGAGAGAGAGAGAGTTCTTTATGGTTAAATACATGATTTTTGTGTTGATGAACTCCACTGTTGGAAGACAACCCATTAACCAAAGCCAAAGAATATGAAAGGTGAGATACGATCATGGCGATTTTGTAACACTTAATGAAGATAGTAAACAACATGGATAATTAACCAATAGCTTTTCCCATCTGTTATCTTACTATGAAATCTACTTCACACAATCCAAACATCGCCATCTGCTGTTTACTATGAAGTCTACTTCACAAAATCCAAGCATGATGAACTGTACGTACTATGCGTTGAACTGAAAATAAGGTTTCTCGTTGTTTGATTTCAGATAAGTCTAAGGGTTTATGTTCAAGGTCAATAATTGGACTAGCCGCTGGTGTAGCAGTCTCGTTCCTTGGCATTGTTGCCCTAATATTTTACGCGTTACGGAATAGAAAGAATGCAGTGAAGGATTGTGAAACAACAAATCCATTTGGTAAGAAATATTCATACAATTTGTTTTTCATTTTTTCATACAAATTTCGTGTTAGATATTCTTATTTGACTTCCTGATTTTATCATGTTCCACATAAATTCCGTGTTAGAGGAGGAAACTAATTCAGGTTGGTTTTTCGTTAGCTTCTTGGGGTTTAGCATACGGTTGAGATAGTCGAGATGCTCCCAAACTAAAAAGTGCCAGATTGTTCTCATTTGAAGAACTGAAACTTGCTACTAATAATTTCTCCCCTGATAACGAGATTGGTGGAGGAGGTTACGGGAAGGTACGGGACTCCCTATGTTATTTTACTTAACCCAAAAAAATGCAATGAGTATATTTAACAGTGGATTACGTTAATTATCTTTATTTTTAAATCAAGATTTAATTTATTCTAATTGATTTGATATTTTTCATAGGATTATAATTTTTATTGTTTAAAATATATTTTGAAATATCTAAATAAACTCAATACTTGTAAAAATGTTTAAATTACTAGACTACAGAAATTATTGAAATTACATTATTCCAAATTTAACATTTTTAAGAAATGTTCAAAATATTAATCTCAACGACGTAATAAATACGCTGAGAGCAGTCATATTTGTCAGAGGTATTTTTGCATGTTGCCTCTTTGTTTGAAGATGGAAACTCTGAGAGCAGCCATATTTGTCACAACCTCCCATTATATAACCTACATATAAATTTTAACTCATTAAGAAATTGTTGTTTCCTTGTTGCTGTCCTTAATTTGAATAGTCATACAATGCTTGCAGGTATTGGATGGTCGACAGGGACTCCTATTGACTAATTATGCCAGACCACATGTAGGTACATTAATGGTTACTACGGGATCAAAACTCTGTCAACATGTATGTTGTCTTACTAAATTCTTTTCACTTTGCATCTTCAAAGCAATCTATGTATGAGTTCTATGATTTTCTTTCATTTAGAATCCTCTTAATGTGTATGTACATGGCTTCTTTTTCAATAGTTTACTTCTACAAATTGTTTTGCGAGCCATGAAAACATTATTGGTGCAGAGGACTGGCCCTGTTTGTCTTTTTGTTTAAACCATGTGTTTACTAAATATTACTAAATGTTTATAAAGATATGCTTAGTTGATAAACCAGTTAGAAGTGGATCAAATGCAAACCTCAATATATGTTTAGATAGACCAATGTTGGAAAGCTAGAAACGAGGAAACATCAAAAGAGTGTAGTCAATCAAGTCTACTTAAGAAAGAAAAGATTAGACAAGCTAATTGAGCACCAGTGCATCACATATTCACTGTTTGAGCTAGCATTTAGGAGGCTAGACAGAATCACTTGAAGTTGTACTGCTTCTGTGTTGATTTTATGAAGGCCTTTCACCCTACCTCTTTATATGCTTCTAAAGTTTCACTCTTCAAATTGCTGTCTGCAACATGAAATTGATTGGGGGAAAATATCTCATCAAGGGGTGTGATGCTGAAAATAAACCTTTGAATCTCTCTGAAACAGGAGAATTTCTCTCTGCACTAGACAAATCTGGACATGGAACTCATACTGTGTGTACAGCGGGGGGGAATTTCGTGAAAAATGTAAGTATATATCGACATGCAAAAGGGATTGCAAAAGGAGGAGCCCCTCATGCTAGAGTTGCAAGTTATAAAGTTTGTTGGCCTATAGATTCAAGCCGCTACAATTGCTATGATGCATGTGTTCTCAGTTTCTCCGGGAGGTCAACCTCCCATTCCGGATTATTTTCAAGATTCAATTTCAATTGGATCGTTCCATGCAGTTAAATTCCTGGTTCAACATGTCAATGAATGTAGAGTTGTCTACCAACAGAGAGAGAGAGTTCTTTATGGTTAAATATATGATTTTTGTGTTGATGAACTCCACTGTTGGAAGACAACCCATTAACCAAAGCCAAAGAGTATGAAAGGTGAGATACGATCATGGCGATTTTGTAACACTTAGATGGAGATAGTAAACAACATGGATAATTAACCAATAGATTTTCCCATCTGTTATCTTACTATGAAATCTACTTCACCCAATCCAAACATCGCCATCTGCTGTTTACTATGAAGTCTACTTCACAAAATCCAAGCATGATGAACTGTACGTACTATGCGTTGAACTGAAAATAAGGTTTCTGGTTGTTTGATTTCAGATAAGTCTAAGGGTTTATGTTCAAGGTCAATAATTGGACTAGCCGAGGTCAATAATTGGACTAGCCGTTGATGTAGCAGCCTCGTTCCTTGGCATTTCTGCCCTAATATTTTACGCGTTACGGAATAGAAGGAATGCAGTGAAGGATTGTGAAACAACAAATCCATTTGGTAAGAAATTTTCATACAATTTTTTTTTATTTTTTCATACAAATTTCGTGTTAGACCTTCTTATTTGACTTCCTGATTTTATCATGTTCCACATAAATTCTGTGTTAGAGGAGGAAACTAATTCAGGTTGGTTTTTCGTTAGCTTCTTGGGGTTTAGCATACGGTGGAGATAGTCGAGATGCTCCCAAACTAAAAAGTGCCAGATTGTTCTCATTTGAAGAACTGAAACTTGCTACTAATAATTTCTCCCCTGATAACGAGATTGGTGGAGGAGGTTACGGGAAGGTACAGGACTCCCTATGTTATTTTACTTAACCCAAAAAATGCAATGCGTATATTTAACATAGTGGATTACATTAATTATCTTTATTTTAAAATCAAGATTTAATTTATTCTAATTGATTTGATATTTTTCATAGCATTATAAATTTTTATTGTTTAAAATATATTTTGAAATATCTAAATAAACTCAATACTTGTAAAAATGTTTAAATTACTAAACTACATAAATTATTCAAATTACATTATTCCAAATTTACCATTTTTAAAAATTGTTCAAAATATTAATTTCAACGACGTAATAAATACGCTGAGAGCAGTCATATTTGTCAGAGGCAGTCATATTTGTCAGAGGTATTTTTGCACGTTGCCTCTTTGTTTGAAGATGGAAACTCTGAGAGCAGCCATATTTGTCACAAGTATTTTTGTAGGTTGTGTATTTGTTTAAAAATAGAAAGACTATAGCCAGAATACAAGTATCACAAAGTACTTAAGGGGAATATACATCAAGGAAAGAATACAAGTATCACAAAGTACTTAAGGGGAATATACATAAAGGAAAATACGACTTGTTTAGTACCTTATGCACATGCCTGAGTGGTATTTCCTTATGGTTCTTTTGTCTACATCATGTTTAGGTTTCTTCGTCGTCCATTGCACAGTAAATTAGGAAGGCACTTACCATGACTCTCTAGTAACATTGTTTTTTATCACATACTCAAGCATCTTGGCATGGACAAAATGGGGCACATTATTCTATCAAAATCTTAATGCCTACTAGCATGAAAACCCACTAAACACCGATCCAATTCGAGAAGAGATGGAAGGGAAATCTATGTTGATATGGATACTTCAGGTCCTAGGAGACTCCAGGCCAGGCTGCACTCTAGAATCTATACCCTTTTTGGTGAATAATTTGCAAACTTGTCTAGTAAATTTGAATTGTTTGATTTACCTCTAAAAAATGTTAGACTAAATTAAATAACTTATATTAAAGAATAGTTGTGTTTGGAAGTCTCTTAAGTACCATATTCTATTTTGGTTTAAACTGGAATATAAGAAGTGACCCTAACTACAATGATTAAACGAATTTAGTTCTGGATATATATCCAACCGTGAAAGAAACAAGCACCATGATTCAAACAATTGAAATAATATGTTTACTAAATATTACTAAATGTTTATAAAGATATGCTTAGTTGATAAACCAGTTAGAAGTGGATCAAACGCAAACCTCAATATATGTTTAGATAGACCAATGATGGAAAGCTAGAAACGAGAGGAGGAAACATCAAAAGAGTGTAGTCAATCAAGTCTACTTAAGAAAAATATTAGACAGGCTAATTGAGCACCAAATTACTAAACTACAGAAATTATTCAAATTACATTATTCCAAATTTACTATTTTCAAAAACTGTTCAAAATATTAATCTCAACGACGTAATAAATACGCTGAGAGCAGTCATTTTTGTCAGAGGTATTTTTTCACGTTGCCTCTTTGTTTGAAGATGGAAACTCTGAGAGAAGACATATTTGTCACAAGTATTTTTGTAGGTTGTGTATTTGTTTAAAAATAGAAAGACTATAGCCAGAATACAAGTATCACAAAGTACTTAAGGGGAATATACATAAAGGAAAATACGACTTGTTTAGTACCTTATGCACATGCCTCAATGGTATTTCCTTATGGTTCTTTTGTTTACATCATGTTTAGGTTTCTTGGTCGTCCATTGCACAGTAAATTAGGAAGGCACTTACCATGACTCTCTAGTAACATTGTTTTTTATCACATACTCAAGCATCTTGGCATGGACAAGATGGGGCACATTAATCTATCAAAAGCTTAATGCCTACTAGCATGAAAACCCACTAAACACCGATCCAATTCGAGAAGAGGTTGAAGGGAAATCTATGTTGATATTGATACTTCATGAAAACCCACTAAACACCGATCCAATTCGAGAAGAGGTTGAAGGGAAATCTATGTTGATATCGATACTTCAGGTCCTAGGAGACTCCAGGCCAGGCTGCACTCTAGAATCTATGCCTCTAGAATCTATGCCTCTTTTGGTGAGTAATTTGCAAACTTGTCTAGTAAATTTGAATTGTTTTATTTACCCCTATCTATGTTGATATCGATACTTCAGGTCCTAGGAGACTCCAGGCCAGGCTGCACTCTAGAATCTATGCCTCTTTTGGTGAGTAATTTGCAAACTTGTCTAGTAAATTTGAATTGTTTTATTTACCCCTAAAAAAGATTAGACTAAATTAAATAACTTATATTAAAGAATAGTTGTGTATGGAAGTCTCTTAAATACCATATTCTATTTTGGTTTAAACTGGAATATCAGAAGTGACCCTAACTACAATGATTAAACGAATTTAGTTCTGGATATATATGCAACCGTGAAAGAAACATGCACCCCTAACTACAATGATTAAACGAATTTAGTTCTGCATATATATGCAACCGTGAAAGAAACAGGCACCATGATTCAGACAATTGAAATAATATGTTTACTAAATATTACTAAATGTTTATAAAGATATGCTTAGTTGATAAACCAGTTAGAAGTGGATCAAACGCATGAGGATTATTACAATGAAAATTTGATAATTTTATTGTGGACTACAGGGTTTCGATATGGGAAATCCCTTTTCCTTCACTCTCCCAAACCGTCATTTGAAATAAAAGCATGAACACATTCTTAAATTTATTCGTCTAGGTAGCTGGTCCACCATTACAACAGTTGAACCTCTAAGGTTTTGTTTTCAATTAATTCATTTAATTGCAGAGGCATAGACTTCTAATGATGGAGTTGTATGGTTTTTATCTAGTATTGTATTGCAGCCTGTAGGTGCTTATTATTCTCAATTTGGGGATTAACTGAGAAATTTCCAGCATGTGATTACTTGATAGTTAATTTCTCAACCTACTTGTTTTAATCACTTTAAGTTCTACTATCTAGTTTGCGTGATGGAAATCCTTGATTTATAAAATAAATTCATACATGTATATGCTTTTTCGTTTCTATTTTATCTTAGTTGCCTAGCTAATATGTGATGGAGTTAGTTATCACATGCAACTATATTTTCCTTGTGGGTCTTCCCAGATTTTATTAATTTATGATTGAGATAAATGAAATTGCTACACATTTTATCCTTTTTCATCGGTAGTAATGTATACTAGTTTTCTCTACTGAAAACCTTATTCTATCACACTTGGTAGATGTTAATACTGAACTTGTTCCATTATCGGCTAGGTTCCAGCCAGAGAAATCCCCCTTAAGAGTGGAATTATATTTACCTTGCATAATCAGTTTAATTGTGCCCATTTTCTACCGTTATTTCAGAATTGAACAGTAGCATTACTATTTATTACTCTAATATACATTAACATTTTAATTTAGAAAATTCCCTAACCTTTCTTTCAGATCATGTTATTTAAATGTAAAACATTCCCCCTCCTAATAATCACTCATAACAACTTCGGACTCATTCGACCATCTGATCCTTGTATGCATTCTCGTAAGACCTTAAAATCAGGTAAATGTACTCTTCATGTTAATAAAAGTTTGAAATACCAAAACCACTAACAGGAAACCTACCAAGATAATCCCAAGGTCACACAGTATGTTTCCTCGGTAATTTTTTTTATTCTGTAGATTAAAATAGAATATATCTTTCAGTGGGAAATTCTCCCAACCCTGAGAGTATTCATAATCCAGTCCCAACTACTATGTTTAATTAGCTAGATTTATAGTAATACGGTGCACACCTTCTAATAGGCATATAACCCAGCTTGCAACTAAAGCTCATATTTAAAACAACCAGGTACCCACATGCCCACAACAATGTAGGAAACCATTTACCAAAAATTACCTTAATTGTTCCCACTTCTACTTGCTAACCATAAAATCGGGCTAGAAATAAATCTCTAATATTCATGATCTTCATATGCATGAGAAAAAACATGACGAGGTCGGTATATGGAAAGCTAGAAACGAGACGAGGAAACATCAAAAGAGTGTAGTCAATCAAGTCTACTTAAGAAAAAAAAGATTAGACAGGCTAATTGAGCACTCATGCACTTAGGTCTGCAATCCTAGAGTGGAAAATTAAATCTGAATTCAACAATGCAGATTACGACACTAAACAATACTTGGAAAGACTCATAAAACTTCAGATAAAACCACCAAATTTCAGAATAAAAGATATTTTCCATTCATAGTCAGGCTTGCAAAGGTTAATAATGCCTATTTTCAATAATAACTCTTTTCGAAATAGAAAGATGATACTATTTACCGCAAAAGGCTTGGGATTTTGGAATGTTTGATACATTGTTTGCTATGATAGAAGGTTAGAAACAGAAGCATATGGACAAACCTTAAATATGAAATCAGAAAAACCACCTCCGAAGCACATAGCGAAGAAATAATAATGAAATGAGAATGAAATTAAATCCTGATGAATTAAGAAAACACTTTATATAGTGAAAGCTTGAGTGATAGAAGCAAAATTATTACCATGAATAGACAAAGGGAACAGTGCAAAGAGTTACATGCCATCAAATAACCATGTTAAACGTTTGTAGAAATTCAACATTTTTTTATGGTGAATATTGCATTAAATGGGGAATGCTTCGTTCGGTCTGGGAACTTACAAGTTGTAAAGGTGAAGTTTCAAGTTGTAAAGGTGAAGCTTCTCGACGCTCTCTGCTCCTCTGCTCCTCAAACTAGCTTCTCCACACTCTCTGCTCTGAACATACTTTGGAGAATTAGCTACTCGACACTCTCTGCTCTGAACTTACTCCGCACTCCAGACAAGGCATTTGTAGACCACGGTGGATGCCTCTGCATATGCAAACAGCTGGCACTTGCAGGATGCAGGACACTGCATGCATGACACGGAGAACAGGTAGCAAAAACTTAGGACAAACTAATAATGCATGATATTTTAATTTATTTTAATACTTGATTTGCAATGAAACATTATATAATAATAACATGACATATATGTTAAACTACGCTATCTTAAAATATATGTAATTATGAAATTTAATTTTTGCATCCTTGTATGCCATTTAAAATATGCTTGGTTATTTATAATTATTTATTTCACATATTCACATTGATGTTAAAATAGGAAATAAATTTCCTAAACCTTGAGGATCAACCATATTTCTTCGGCTTACTAATGGTAAAAATAATGGATAGAAAAAGATCAACTATTATTATCAAATGTATACATATACAATAAATTCTCATTTTGCATAATAATTGAGAGATATATTAGTTTGGTCCTATAGCACCAAAAATATATTGAGATTTAAGTGATTCTTGAAAATCACCACAATTTATAAAAGTGATGCTCCAAACATAAATTTATGTCAATTAGAGAAGGACAACACCTAAAAATAAAATAATAATGAATGGTATTTTAATTTACTTCAAGACTTGATTTGCAATTAAACAATAGAATAACATGGCATATATGTTAAATCACACTATCTTAAAATATATGTAATTATAGAATTTAATTTTTGTATCTTTACATGCCATTTAAAGCATGTTTGGTTATTTATAATTGTTTATTTCACATATACACATTAATATTAAATAAGGAAAAAATGGAAAAGTTTATTACTAAAGAAATAATGAATAAGAAAAATTCAACTATTATCATCAAATACACTTAAATATATAATAAATTTTCATTTTTAATAAAAATGAATAAAACACATTTTCAAAATTATATACAATAAATTTTCATTTTTAATAAAAATGAATAAAACACATTTTCAAAATTTTATAATTATTAAAGACATAGTTTAACAAATATATAACAACAATGTAAAACTAGAACCTGACACTACGAATTTTCTTACGTTTATATAACTTCCATTATCTTCGTCTATAAATTACTTATTAGCAAACTACTTATATAAATTACTCAATCTTTATCTATAAATTACTTATTGGCAAACTACTCATTTATGACACGCACCCTAAATAATTGGACCTCAAATTTAAAGTAATTTTTGTTCACCCTCAAATACCTTTGAGAATAAAAAATTGTTCCACAAAACGTCAAATTTCCGTGACCCAGACTCCAATTTTCACATTACACCGGGTATTCCGGTCCACCGATATGGCTCTGATGTACATTGCGCATTGCCTCAATAAGTCTGTACCCGTATATGATTTTCATGGAAAATGTTTTTTCTTCCACTATTGATAGCACGAAGCACAATGTATGTAAAACTTTGGATAACAAAAACTTTTCATCTGTAAAAACTTTGGATATCTTATATTTACCCCGAACATAATGTCTTGAAATCTGGGAAGCGCGCAATAAGACCCCAACTTTATTGTCCAATCAAAAATTACATAATAAATTTTATATTATTTTGTAATATGAAAACTTTGGCTAAAGTTGTGATGTACAGCAATATCAACGCACAATCGATTGCTAAGAGTCCCAGGCAGGGACTAATAACATAAAACTTTATGCAAAAATATAATATATATGAAATATAAAGCTGGTGTACAATATTTACGTGGTTGGTGGAGAATGTCGGTTAGTGGGAATGAAAATGTGTATGGATTGGCATCTGCTCGGTCAGTGGGGAATGCGTTTGAGGGAAGTTTACGTGACGGAAGGATATTGCCACGTATAAATGACTACTTCCAAGAATGTCGGTCAGTGGGAATGCAAATGTGTTTGGATCAGTGGGGAATGTGTTTCATGGAAGTTGGAATTAAAATTTCTATATATATATATATATAATCTAATTATCATTTTCATTTTTTTATTTAGGTTTTTGTGATTTATATTAAATCTTAAGAAAAAGATTTAGTAGTAATTATATAAGGAAAAGATTTGTTGGGTTTCTAACCATCCAGTGTGCTGTTTGAAAAGTTTCGATAAATCTTTTTCCTATCTATACTGGATGGTTTGAAACGTTTCAGCAAATCTTTTTCCTATATGATTACTACCAAACATTATTTCTTAACTATTATCTATATTAAATATGAGTTTTTATTCTATAATTTTGCAAATATATTGATTCTTAAAACTTATTATTATGCTACTATCTATAATTTTATGACTTTATTCACTTTGAAAATTTATTATTATATTAATTTATATTACCATTAAAATATTTGTTTACAATTAAAAATTATTTTCAATAAATTATGGATATGCATGTTTATTTTGAAATAGAGCTTCCATAATTTTAATTTAATTATTAATAATTATTAAGTGGATGGTAGATATTTACGTTGTAAGGCGTTTTTACGCCGTAAGGCGTTTCCCTCTGAAGTGAACTCCCCCAAATGCCTTTCTGTCCTAATCGTAACCGTTAGATATTTTGTTAGACGATTGAACAAAAATCAACCGTCTGATTAGCTGTCTGATTTAATAAATAAAAAATGTTTTAAAATATTAAAAACCTTGAAAAAACGTTTCACCTTTCACTTGACATCTGTGGGCTCACGGCTGAGCTTCAGGAAGAAGTTGCAACTTCCTGAGAGCATGCGAAAAGCCCCCCTGATTTTACAGTGTCGTCTGGACTGCATATTCTTGCAAGAAATATTTGCCTAGCCTTCACAGTTTGCAGGTTAGAAACTGTAGAATTTTCAGAGAGAAACAGTATTCAGAAACAGCGTGTCCGGGACAAACAAATTTCAGGAAATGCTTTTACAAGCAATTTGGCAGAGCAAAAGCCCGTCATTTTGTCATCTGCGTAGAAAAGGTATTCTGATATGCTATATCTTTAGAGCAGTTATTTTTTCTTTATATTTGTTTTCGTTAAATTGAGAGTTAGGGCTGTATAGCTAAGGATTTCAAATCATATCAAGTTGCAAATTTTAACTGAGATTGACAGGGCTGTTTTCAAAGATTGATTGTTTTGAATCATGTACATGCACATTTTCTTTAATTTTATAGCTGAGATTGCCAGGGCTGTTTTTCAATATTTTTTCAGTGTACGCTGTTTTTCTGCTTTTAAAGTTCAGTGTATTCTTTTTTTACAGTATTTGCATACTGGCATGAGTCTCCTCCGTCAATTCCACGGTTCTTAACTAACTTCCTCGGAATGTGCGATGTACTGGCAACTCTTTAACTTGTAAGCGATTTGTTAGAAGCAGTAGCGGGATTCAGTTATGTTTTGTCCGATTTGTTAGAGGCGGTAGAGGGATTCAGTTCTATTTTGTGAGATTTGTTAGAAGCGGTAGTGCTAATCAGTTATATATTTGTTTTTGAATATTTAGGTATGGTAACGAAACAAGAAAGGTGTTTTTAATCGTTTGTCTCAGGCAGTTCACCCCAGTGGACAAGATGAAGAGGTGGCAAAGAACTACTCAGACAACGGATCTTGAAATTCTAGACGGACGCGCTTCCTCGAAAGAATTGAGTTCTCCAAAGATAGAAGATGATCAGATATCGAAGTTGCAGAATCTCAATCAAATCCTTCTTAATGAAATCAAAAGCTTAAGAGATGAAAAGACTATTTTGTCAGATAAGTCGAAGAAAATTGAGAAAGATTTGAGAAAAGAACTTGCAAAGAAAGAGATGGAACATGAAGCTTCTATTTCAAAAGCTGAGACTCAATCGCAGGAAGGTCAGCACAAAATTCAGGCGATATCTGCAGAGTCAGAGGCAACACGTAAAGCTTGGGAACTGGAAAAGGCTGAGCTTTTATCACAGATTGCAGCAGCAAGAAAAGAGATAGAGGCCATTACTGAAGAACTAGTCCGAAAAAATGAACAAGCCAGAGTAGCTCCAACGGCTAAGCCATGGCTTACCTATTCTTTCCAACCCTTGGATATGACTGCTCTTCCTGGATATCCCAACAAGATGCCTGATGGATTTAATATTTGGCTGACCAAATTTTCAGGAAATAAAGTAATCACAGCGGTTGAACATATAGATAAATTTTGCAATTATATGGTTGTCTTTAATATTGAGGAAGAGGATGTGTTCATGACACTTTTTGCTCTTTCCTTGGAAGGGGCTGCTTTCTCTTGGTTCAGGGTTTTACCTGATAAAGACATCAATAGTTGGGAGCAATTCCGCGATTGTTTCATTTAAAGGTGGGCAACTAGGAAAAGTGAAACATCATTGCTTAGCCAGTTTTATAAGATAAAGAAGAAGAATTTTGAAAATGTTCACGAATTTAATCAAAAGTTTTTATAGTTTGCTCAAGATTATTGCCAATGACCTTAAGCCTTCACAACATCATGTTTTATTACAATATCTTAGTGCATTCGATGGAGATCTTGGCTACTATCTAACGAATAGACGTACTACAACTCTGGCTCAAGCCAGAGATAATGCTATCGAGCTTGAAGAAATTCTCTCTCGGCAAAAGGAGATTGAACCTCTATAGGAGGGGGTTTATTGTACCCTGAACCAGGGTGAAGCGCAGAAGCAAATAATTGAAAAAGGGATGGTTGAATATTGTAAATTTAACAATCAGGTTGAGTAGTCGAGCAGAAAAATTCAAGAATTGAAGCAAACACATGTCAGCCTACCGTAGTTAAAGGGAAGGGAAGCAGCAGAGCAAACTTGGATCAATTTATGCAGAAGTAAAGTATCACACTGTCAGTTGTTGAAAGAAAAAGGAGAGAAGCGAAAATCGTTGCACCGAGAGTGACATTATTCCATGTACATTTGATCAAAACTAGTGATGTTCTATTATATTTATAATGCTACTTATTCTGGGATGCTTATTGCTTGTTTCTGTGGTGCATTTCGAAAATATATGTGGCTTAAGAATTTGGTTTGATTGAATAGAAAACATAGAGAATAATCTGATAGTGTTAAACATCAATATTATGCGGGTTCAGTGTTAAAAGGAAGTAGTTTCATGATTCAACCGCTCCTCCTATTGGGAACTAGTACATATAATTCTCCAGCACTAAATGTCATCTATTTATATCAGAATCTTATATTTCCTTTGGTGGATACTGCCATTGACATGAATGTCTAACAATTTCCATGAGAATTAATCATATAACATTCAATTTTATTTTTTTCCATAAATTTATACTTGTCTTTGAGAATGTGCTGCACTTTCTATGGATCTATATAATAAGTCAATGTGTTGGCCAATAAATTGTAATAGATAGGTCAATATAAAGAATATGTTTAAAGATTGGTTTTAATTTCTTTGACTTGAGTTATGATAATTACCATTTATAGAGGTCAAATTTGGATACCTATTAATGATTTGATTTGACCTATGCTTAAAAAAGTTTTTAATAATGAAGATGCGGGTGATCTACTATTCAAGGTAGTTTCGCGAGTAGGGTATCTTATGTAGGACAAAGGCATTTTGAGGGCTAAGTTTCTCCATCTTCTCAAATCTATATGGTCAAAGCAATGTGGTTAGAAAAGTTAAAATTCCATACACTACACAATATTTATTGTAGTACTAGGATCAATTACTCTCAATGGGAATTCTTGTATAAGGACAACCCACACTGGAACTATTCATGCCTTTTAGTTGAGTGACAATAAAGGTTGCGAGTTAAGTTACAATGAATTCTAACATTATTGATTGGATTGGAGGCACGGTGGAAACAAGTGATTGAACCAAATAGTTTTCATAGTTTGATATTGCCCTTCTCTTTATTTTATCGTTGTGATGAAACCATACTATTACCAAATTATTATTTGTACTCCACAGTTGTGATTACACAATATTTATCTTGGTTTTCTCATGCATAAATGGATTACTTCAAAACATGAAATACATAGAGTTTTTACAATAAGAGGATTTCCTCCACTTTCCTCCACAAATAACTTCAAGATTTGTTATTGAAAGAGAAGAATACACATCTCCCTTTTCAACAATCTATTGGTTTTATAGTTTTCGGATCAAATGCAAAAAAACCTTTTGAATATGTTCATACAATTGTTTTGGCTTTTTACTTTTAGTTGATTTACAGTTTGTGATGAGTTATTTTTTTGATATGAGAATTACTTAAGAGATAAAGTAGTATATTATTTTTATATTACTAAAAATCAGTTTTGGGATGGATCAAATCTATTTTTCTCAAACTTCCTTTTTTACTATGAAACTTGAGAAAAGATTTGCACATCAAGGGATTTGACCCCTGGTGCTTGATTAGATCCATGGTGCTTGATTAGATCCATTCCCCTGGAAAAGATTTGCACATCAAGGGATTTGACCCCTGGTGCTTGATTAGATCCATTCCCCTAGTGCTTGATCGATCGTAAGTTTAGATGGATCTATGTTGGTTATATTTGCGGTGCTTCATAGATCCTAAGTTTAGATAGATCTAGGTTGTTTATATTTGTATTGTTTGAGAAATGTTAAAAATTTAAAAGCATTTTATTAATTTCAAATATAAAAATATTTTAAAGTGTGTTAATTTAATATGATTGTATATCTTGTTTGTTTAAACAATAAATAAAAATATAATGTTAAATTTTGATAATTATGATGAATGTACTTATTGATGTAATTATTTTAATATTCAATTTCTATTATTTTATTATTTATTATGAATATGTTAATTACGCCGTAAGGCGTTCCTCTGAGAAAGACATCCCTATAATGTGACGTGTGCGATCCTGAGCCATTGATTATGTGTGTTAGATGATTGGAGTGTTTTCTCTCGTTCGTTTAATCTGTTTTTTTCATAGAAAAATGGTTTTTTTCCCATGGTAATGGGCCATGAAAAGCCAGGACTGACCTGCTCGCGATGAGACTCTTCTGCTGGCGATGAGACTCTTCGCAGAGACTCTTCATGTCTTTCTTCCCTGCATGCGTAGCCTTGTGCTGTTATATCAATAGCAACCCTGTGCGCATGGAAAAAAATGACCTGTCTTGAGTTTGACAGAAACTTGGCCCACCGTTTTCCAGGCTCGTCCAGATCATTCAAATTATATAATTCGGACAATTACGTTGCAAATCGTCTTTAAAAAGTTTTATATTCAAGCACTGTTATTTGCTAAGCTAAACAATTTTGTCCTGTTTTCATACGATTTTAAGGCACTTTCAATTCTTGTTCTTGGCAACTGTTTCCATTCCTAGAGTTGGGAAGCCCGAGGGTATTACAGAGGTATTTATCGTCTAAACTTGTCAATTTACGAATCAGAATGTATTTGTCTTCTGTAAATGTAACTTGGTTAACTATACGTTGTCTGAATTAATCTGGGTTTCTTAAGACATTGGGTTAATCACCACTCTATTTTGTTAATCATCAACTAATATGCTCAAGATTCTTTAATGAAGAGATTCGTTTTGGTTTTTACTTTTATCTTCAAATTTAAATTCATTAACCTTTGAGTCACAGCGTGTCACCGTAAATTAGAATTGTAATCACAATGTATGCCGAATGTACATTAATATTTTAAATGGAGTTTCCTTGACAATATGAAACCCCATCCAATCTGATACGGCGCTCACAAGCATAAGCATCTTGAGATTTTGCTTTTGTTTGGACATATTCTAGATTTTTTTTAATTACTGTAATTTGGGTATAATTTTTATGCTATTTATTTTATAGCTTCTTTAATTCCTGTAATTTGGGTGTATTCTTCATTCTAGGTAATTAATTACTGCACTTTATATATTCTTTAATTACTGTAACTGGTTATAGTTTCTATCTTGTCCTTGTTCTGTTTTTTTTCTTTTATAATCTTGGATGTATAATCATTTCTTAATTTTCCTATGTATCAATTTTCTTCGATCTTGTATTTTATTTGGTTGATTTTCATTTTTCCTATGTTTCAATTTTCTGATTTTTTTAATTTTCGTTGTTTCAATTTTCTTTGATCTTGTGTTTCATTTGGTTGATTTTCATTTTATCCTATGTGTTTTCTATTTTTATATCAATTGTTTGTAGTTGTATGATTGAAATTTGATTGTAATATATGCTAGTGAAGGTTTCTTTTGATCGTGCTTTTTCTTTCACATGAATGGATGAGAAGTAATTTTCAAAATGTATATACAGATTGTGCATTGCTGTGCTGGAATGCTATGTTATGGATATATTTAAAATCTACTGATCCATACTCTTGGGCCTTGGCTGTAGGGTGGAAAAACAATAATCGCAGATGTTTGCTGAGAGGAGATATGTTGAAAAATGAAAGGCAATTTGGTAAAGCTTTTCATCCGACAAGTTACTATGTTATGTTATTTTTTAATCTGTTTTTTCATAGAAAAATGGTTTTTTTCCCATGGTAATGGGCCATGAAAAGCCAGGACTGGCCTGCTGGCGATGAGACTCTTCTGCTGGCGATGAGACTCTTCGCAGAGACTGCCTGCTGGCGATGAGACTCTTCGCAGAGACTCTTCATGTCTTTCTTCCCTGCATGCGTAGCCTTGTGCTGTTATATCAATAGCAACCCTGTGCGCATGGAAAAAAAATGACCTGTCTTGAGTTTGACAGAAACTTGGCCCGCCGTTTTCCAGGCTCGTCCAGATCATTCAAATTATATAATTCGGACAATTACGTTGCAAATCGTCTTTAAAAAGTTTTATATTCAAGCACTGTTATTTTCTAAGCGAAACAATTTTGTTCTGTTTTCATACGATTTTAAGGCGATTTCAATTCTTGTTCTTGGCAACTGTTTCCATTCCTAGAGTTGGGCAACCCGAGGGTATTACAGAGGTATTTATGGTCTAAACTTGTCAATTTACGAATCAGAATTTATTTGTCTTCTGTAAATGTAACTTGGTTAACTATACGCTGCCTGAATTAATCTGGGTTTCTTAAGACATTGGGTTAATCACCACTCTATTTTGTTAATCATCAACTAATATGCTCAAGATTCTTTAATGAAGAGATTCGTTTTGGTTTGTACTTTTATCTTCAAATTTAAATTCATTAACTTTTGACTCACAGCGTGTCACCGTAGATTAGAATTGTAATCACAATGTATGCCGAATGTATATTAATATTTTAAATGGAGTTTCCTTGACAATATGAAACCCCATCCAATAAAAGAGGAGTTTCCTTCACCAAATAAAGAGGAGGCTCCTAATATGTAGCCAAACACAACAATCAATTGAAATTCAAGATGTTTAACATTTATGAATATCAAGCTGTCATCCTAAGATATAGCTGAGGAAGTTTTCACAAATAAAGATGACAACATAAGATGTGGCCAACAACATCAATCACTTCAAAAAATTGTTAGAGATGCTAGCACCTATTGAGGCACCAATTCAAAATGTACATGCAGTCATCGCCTTGCTTGCATTACTAGCCTAATCTTATGACAGTCTGGTCACTTCATTTGACATAGAACTCAGATCGCCATAATAATGCAAGAGAAGACATGAAAGAAATATTCAAGGTTGATAACAAAAAACACAGTTTTCTTTCCGCAAGTAGGAACAAGAAGTTCGAGAAAAAGGTTGTTGATCTGACACAAAAATGAGATTCACTTGCAATTATATTTTTTGTTGCTAAAATAGCAAGGTATAATTCATTGATTGAAGAAAGCAATGGCACCACACCAAAGGAGTATTGGAAAATGTTTTCAGTTGAAAAGGAGGATAAAGCAAATGTGGCAACATACTTCAGGTAGTCTGAGCCACTTCTTACATCAATGCTCCACCGATTGGCGCCCTTGCATTTTTCCGTGGTCATCCTTCCTAGCAAGCATGTGAAAATTAATGTGCACCAAATTCCTCTCACAGAATTGAATATATTTGTACTCAAAACCTCACCCCAATGAAAAGCCCAAATAAACCATGCGCCTGGCAAAGTGCACAGGCAGGCACAGTGGATGCAGGAAGCTTGCAATGGCAGTGGTTTAGGATTATCTTATTTTCATGGCCTCCATGGCTAAGTGGGTAGAACACAATCAAGCACACTGGATGCAGGAGCTTGAGTTTGCAATTGTAATGGCGGTGGTTTATTGTTTTTTTTTCAACTAAAGAAATTGTGTTTGGAGCAGTTTTCAGATATATATAATTTTTCTTGAGATTGGACCGCGTTTGGAGCAATTTTCAGATATATATAATTTTGTTTGAGATTAGACCTCCCTACTTAACTATTAACCATTAAACCACGTCCTAAAAACTATTGAAGATGTCTGAATGGCTAAGTGGTTCGTTATAAATCTGGTAACTGACTACGATGCAATGGGAAAACACCTTCAATGTTGCTTGAACCTGCGCCCAAATGGAGACCTTGAATGTATATGTTTTGCAAGACGCTGGGAGTTTCCAATGCAGAATATTTATAGCAGCACGGGGTGGGATTCATATGCATGGGCCTTCCGGGCACCTGCCAAAATGGTGGACGTCATTGTTCACAGAGTATAATTTACCTTACGCCTAGGGCACAGCCTGCTGGGATTCAACACCGCGAGCGGACCTGCGAGGTGAGGAAGCACCGTGAGCAGGAGAAACGAATGCTCGAGAGGACCTGTTCCGGTTGTGCGAATGGAGCAAATGAATGTTTGGTGCGAGGGATCGTTTGAAATTGCGTGGGTGTTGGTTGCCAAAATGGTGGATGTCATTGTTCACAGAGTATAATTTACCTTACGCCTGGGGCACAGCCTGCTGGGATTCAACACCGCGAGCGGGCCTGCGAGGTGAGAAAGCACCGTGAGCGGGAGAAACGAATGCTCGAGAGGACCTGTTCCGGTTGTGCGAATGGAGCAAATGAGCAAGCACGTGAGCGGGAGAAACGAATGCTTGAGAGGACCTGTTCCGGTTGTGCAAATGGAGCAAATGAATGTTTGGCGTGAGGGCTCGTTTGAAATTGCGCGGGTGTTGGTTGCCAGCGCAACGGGTGCCAGCTCGGAGGTGGTGGGTAAAAAAAGCATTAATTAGTGTCATATGTTATTGATGGCTTTACATAGTGTTATATGTTATCCATTGCCTTACGACGTTTTCTTTGCAACGTCTGGTGCAAATGCTAGTTAACATCTTCCAAATATTCTAGAATATTTATACAAGTATACACAAATTAAATGTTGAGATTTACCTCCAAAGTAGTTGTCATTTTTCCCTTTTAACCAAATTGATTATTTAAAAAAATAAATTGCATATGAACAAGTGCTATATCAAGTGAGTGATGATATTTTGGGTAAGTAGCCATGATAATCCATGGTATTGGCCCATGGTATTGTAACAAAGCCTATTTACAGAGTAGGAATATCCATGATAATGTGAGAGTAAATCTCCATGGTTAAGAATATTTTTACATATTATTTTAAATGTATATATGTTTAGCTTATATATTAATTCTTTTTACTATTTATCAAGGAGGCCATATAAATTAAATGGTTGGTAAACTAGGCATCAATTCATAATAAGAATCAAAACTAACTAAATTATAACTTTATTTTAACTTAAATCCTTGTAGGTATATATCCATAATAAGTATCAAAACAATTACTACATGATACATCTTAAGTTGCTAAAATTTTAAAAATCATAAAAACTAACTAAATTTTAACTTTATTTTAAATATTTATTATTAATAATGACGCAATAGGTTTGTTTATTTTTGAATAGGGCTTCCAGAGTTTTAATTTTATTATCAATACTTATGCCAACACGCATGCCTATTTTGGTATAATATCCCCAAACAATTGACCCTAGTCTAACCAATTTAAAAAATAAATAAATTAATAATAATAAATAAATAATAAAGAGCGAAGAACACATGGTTTTCGCCCCAAGTAATTATCCACCTAGGGTAATTTCCCATAGTTTCTTCCGAGTAGCCAAGCTCTAAAAGGAGGAGGAGAATCGAGAGCAAGACATGGAATTTGGGTCTTCTTCATTGGTATTTTAAGAGCTCAGGCGAGTTTTCAAGAGAGGGTTTCAAGTGAGGTCCTTAGCCTATCTTCGGTGGGATTAGTGTTTTTTGGAACACTAATTTCATTATTCTTCCATGGTGCAGAGGCTAGGTCGAGAGACCACGAAGGCAAAGGAGGCGCCCATACCACCCAATCTAGAGATCGACCCTTCAGTTCAGTGTTATGGGTCTCAACGTTGATTTGACTCCCATTGCTAAGTAATCCATTCACTAGCTTTATGATTTGGCTAATAGTGTTCCACGACAGCAAGATCGAGCGACCACTGATTTGGTGCGATAACAACCCAACGAGAAGGGGAGAATTTCAGAGGAATTCACAAGGTTCGTGGAAGCCGAGGTAAGTTGTCTACAACACTAGATAGCTCAGGTGGTAATGTACAAAGGTTGCGCTGTGGACTGTGTGGACTGATAACACTCTAGGCATGGAAGCTATGACAGGGAGACTACATTGTGATTGCGCTGTAGAGTGAAGTCGATGAGCAGCGCTAGGAAACCGTTCATTACCGCCACAAACTCTTCCCAGTTGTATCACCATCAGAGGGAGCGCATGCTAGAAGGCCACAATGCCATTGCGCCGAGAAAAGAAAGAGATCACTAAGTACGAGATCTAAAGAATCATTGTCAAAGGCTATGAAGCATTACAGTGAGCGCCAGATCATTGTGTGCCTCTAGATCTTCACGATCATGGACCACAGAGGTAGAGAACGAAGGTCGTTGACTTCTCACAGTTCATTCTCACAAGCCTACGACGGAGTCACCTTTTTCACGTTCGTTGATCGGATGACTATTCGTAGGTGGAGAAATATGAAGTTTAAAGTCTTGTTCATTCTCATAAAGCGAATGAATTTTTGTGGGTGAATAGATCAAGCATTTAGAGCCCTGGTGATTACTTTATGTACATGTGCTCCAATTTTTTTTAATGAAATATTTTGCCTCTTTCAATGATCTGTAAACTACCGTAGATATTCCACTGGAGAGTTTGTCAAAACAGATCTGATAATATTATATTAAAAAGCTGAGATCCTACACTATCACAGTTTTATTAAACTTTAAGATCTATGGATTTAACTGTAATTAGTTCATGCATGCGAATGGAAATTATGCAGAAAAGTAGAGAACGATGAATAAGAACACACACATACAAGACACAAGATATGCTCTTTAGGAAACTCTTTTAGGAGAAAACCCATCTGGAAGGTGAGGTCGCTTCTCTCTCTTTCTCTGTCTGGAAATATGGCAACAAGTACAAAGAAGTAATGCTTTTTGCCCATGGGTTGCTACAATGCACATATCCTCTCTGTGTGCTCTACCTCTTATCTCTCTTGGCTATCTTTGCTAAGCTATAGAACAAAATTCTCTCGAAAGAATGGCATGCCTCTTCCTCCTAGTGGCTTGATTATAACACAACCCAATAGCCTACTAGTGGTTAATTTTGACTACATCAACTCTTAACTAGAGTTACAATATATGCTCTTCTAGAGTCTTTTACATAATAATCACATGGCTATCCCATTTTCCATGAATAATGGAAACTGATGCGGCATCCTACCAAACTATAGGTGTGAAAAAAGGAAGGTCAACTTCTGAGTGGCATAACTTTTTCATACAGACCCCGATTGACGCACTTATTGCACCGTTAGAAATATATTTGTGTGTAGAATAAAATGAAATGATGATGCATTAAAGTGACAAATTTCTACCCCCAAAAAGCGTCGCTTAATGTCTCAAAATTCTCCTAGAAGGTTTAAGACCCCGTTTTTCCAAACTAGTTCCTACCAGTAAAAATGATCTTGTGAGCTGATTCCTCCACTTTTTCCACTCCAAATGCATTGAGATGGATGACAAACAATATAATGATCCAATTCAAATTATTTAAAATAATGGTCTATCTCTTGTTATTGTTTGGATGAGGACATCGTAATTATTGTTGGGCAAATGTTTAATATAAAGTTTTTACATAGTAGAATCTTACAGTGGTATCAAAGCCACAATCTTGGCCAATTATGGGATGCCAAGAAAAGAAAAACAAAAAGGGATCGCTCTCAATTTGAAAGGAAGAGAGGATAGAAGTCAAGGAGGAAAAAAAAAGAGACCATCATTAAGGACCAGGAAGAGCTAGAAGAGTTAGACGAACCGATGGGTGATCACGAAAGTACCAAGCTTGAAAATGAATTACAAAATATCGTCACCACTCAAGACACAATTGTGGAACTTCTCAAATTGCATATATGGAACCTAACTTGCAAATAAATAACAGGGAAGGTGCCTCTCATTTAGGTAGGGATGGTCCATCACATGAACATGCCAACATTCGAAGCAACCCATTCAACAAATGAACTATGCCTCCATTCTTGGATGATTCCTCCAGGGAGAAAGACTCTCCTTCACCAATTGTGTAGATAGTTGGATACTCCATATATGAGAGGTGATGGATACAGGTACTATTCTAGTTCTGGTTCTAGTAGGCATCACGATTGTCATCATTATCATCCTTACAAGAGGAGTGATAGGGGATACTTTCCATATGAGTTTAAGAAAGAAAATCCACCTACTTTTGATGGATATGTGAAGAAGACAGAAGATGCAGAGGCTTGGATACTTGGGATGAAGAAGTTCTTTGACTTGCATAAGTACATAAAAAATATGAAGGTCGGAATAAATATCTTCAGCCTGAGAGGTAAAGCATACATCTGATGGGAAGATGTGAAGCAGGTTAGAGACATTTGGACAAATGACTTGACTTGGCACGAGTTCTAGAGACTTTTTAGGAAGAAATACTTTTCAGAAAGGTACTATGATAGTAAGGCCAAAGAATTCTATGAGCTAAAGATGGGATCAATGGCAAATGAAGAGTACCCGAATAAGTTCCTAGAGCTATTGAGGTATGTAGTGTATCTTAAATATGAGAAGGCTAAAGTTCAATGATTTTTTAGTGGATTGCCATTAGCATTTAGAGATCGGATTGAGTATGATGAGCCTCGGTCACTTGACGAAGTCATTGGGAAATTGAAGCATTGCTATGAACAATCAAAGCATAAGAATGAATCTCGGCAAGGATGGAAAGGAAAAGACAAAGGTAAAGGTAAATGGCAGTTGAAAAGAATAAGGCCTCAGAATGCAGACGAGAAAGAGAATGTTGCACCACAAACAAGATTTAATACAACTAGATAGGGACATGGGTCATAACAATAGCATATAGGTGAGGATATTGGTCAGTTGGAGTGTTGGACATGCCGTAAGGAGCACATTAAGAGATATTGTCCACAAAATTGGGGTGGTGTGCCTTAGATATATAGTGCACAGGAGGCACAGACTGTTGGGTATGTTGGTAAGAGCGTTCCTCATATTTATGCAGCATTGGATAACAAACAGGTAGACCATCAAGAATCTATCATTGAGATGGACGATAAGCTTTGTGATCAATTTATTTCTATTTTGGTTGGCCATGGATCTAATTATAGTTATGTTAGTCCTGACTTGGTGGATAAGTGTGGTTTGAGTAAGGAATTGCAAGAATAATCTTGGTTAGTGTAGATGGCTATAGGTACAAAGAATCAAGTTCATGATTCAGTAAGAACTTGTGCATTTGCTTTGAATGGTATGCCTACCATAATACATTTGAATGTATTACCGTTGGGATCATACAGTTTTTTTTTAGGCATGGATTGGTTGTACCTGCATAGAACCAAGGTGGATTTTTATGACAAAACCATTGAGTGTGTGGATGACAATGGGGAAGAAAGAGCCTTACAGGGAAAGAAGAAAGCCTCATAAGTTAGGATGGTGACAACTATGGAGGAAAAGCGCAATAGCATGAAAGGGTGTGTTGTTTGTCGTACATATTTGTAGTGACAAAGGTAAGGAAGTTGAGGATGCAGGTTTTTTGAGCAGGTACCTAGTTTTACAGCAGTTTTGGGATGTGTTCCGTAAGGATATTTCAGAGTTTCCACCTCAAAGGAGGTATAATTTTCTATTGAGTTAGTGCTAGGGGTAGCTCCAACGTCAAAGGCACCTTATAGTATGAGTACACCTGAGTTGGTGGAGTTCAAGCTACAATTGAAGTAAATGTTGTACAAGGGATACATTAGGCCAGGTGTATCGCCTTAGGGTGCACCAATATTGTTTGTGAAGAAGAAAGATGGAACTCTTAGATTATGCATTGACTATAGGCAGTTGAACAAAGTGACTATCAAGAATAGGTATCTATTTCTGAGGATTGATGACTTGTTCAATCAGTTGAAGGGAGCAACAATGTTCTCGAAGATTGATTTGAGATTAGGATACCACCAGGTACGCATCAAAGAGGAGGACATTTACAAGACAACTTTTCGGACCAAGTATGGGAATTATGAGTTTGTTATAGTTCCATTCGGTTTGACTAATGCTTCAGCTACATTTATGTGCTTGATGAATAGTGTGTTGCATTTGTATTTGGATAAGTTTTTTATTGTGTTAATTGATGACATATTGGCATATTGTAAAAATGAGGTAGAGCATGACGAACATTTAGCAACAGTGTTGAGGTTGTTGAGAGAGCACCAGTTGTATTTTAAGCTCAACAAGTGAAATTTCTTTCAGAATGAGGTATATTACTTAGGACATGTTGTCTCCAAGGATGGCATTGCACTACATCCGAAAAAGATAAGGGTCATCATGGAGTGGGTAGCTCCAAGGAATGTGGATGAGGTGAGATCTTTCATGGGGTTGGCAGGCTATTATAGGAGGTTCATCAAGAACTTTTCACAGATTGCTTATCCTATTACATCATTGAATAGGAAAGGTAAGAATTTTGAATGGACAAAGGAGTGTAAGGCCAATTTTGAGCAGCTTAAGTAGTTGTTGACACATGCACCAATGTTAAATATTCTAGAGCTAGACAAAGAATTTGCAGTATGTATAGATGCTTGCAAGAGAGGACTTGGTGGAGTCCTTATGTAGGAATGACAAGTGGTATGTTATGAGTCACCAAAACTAAAAAAGCATGAGCAGAACTACCTCACACATGATCTTCAGTTAGCAGTGATCATACATGCATCAAAGAAGTGGAGGCACTATCTTCTTGGCAGGAGTTTTGTAGTGATGAGTGATCACATTGGGTTGAGGTATTTGTTTGACCAACCAAAGCTGAACGTTCAATAAGCTACATGGTTGGCCACGATCAGTGAGTTTGACTTCGAGATCAAGTACTTCAAAGGAAAGTAGAAAACGGTGGCAGATGCTCTTAGTAGGCATGTACAGGTAAATTACTTATCAACTATGAGATCGTATGGGACAAACTTACAGGATATGATCTTGTAGGAAGGTCAATAGGATGGTGGCTATATGGAGATTGTGCACAGGTTGCAATAGACTACAGGTGCAGGTACAAGTACATGTAGTGGTACAAGTAAAAGTATAGGTAGTAGAATAGGTACAAGTACATGTAGTGGTACAAGTATAGGTACAGGTGCATGTGCACAGGATGTCGACTATTGTCTTGTAGCATATGAATTGGTTAGATTTAGGGACAGGATATATGTGCCAAACAGTAGTGAGCTTAAGAAGGTGATCTTGAGGGAGTTTCATTTGAAACCATATTCAAGTCACCCAAGCTACTAGAAGACATTGACCACAGTGAAGAAATTTTATTATTGGCCAAATTTGAAGAAAGATGTAGTAGAGTTTGTGGCTAGATGTTTCGATTATCAGCGTGTGAAGGCAGAGTGTAAGAATCTAGGTGGATTACTATAGATGATTGTGATTCCATAATGGAAATAGGAGGTCATTTCCATGGTCTTTATCACAGGTTTGCTGAGGACAGTGAGACAGGTTGACAAAGGTAGTACACTTCATTTTAGTGAAGTCTACATTCTCAACTAGCAATGTAGCATAGGTATTCATCATAGATGTGGTCATATTGCATGGAGTTCCAAAGAAGATTGTGTCAGACATGGATGCAAGGTTCACTTCCAAGTTTTGGAAGGAGTTGTTTGTAGGTTCGGGCACAGAGTTGGGCTTCAGTACAACTTATCATTCACAGACAGATGGAAAAATTGAGAGGGACAATGGGATATTGGAGGACATGTTGAGGATGTATGTGATGCATCAACAACAAAAGTGGGAAGATTATCTTCCACTTGTAGAGTTCGCTTACAACAATGGGTATCAAGAATATTTGAAGATGAGTTTGCTTGAGGCATTGTATGGGCAGAGTTGCAATATGCCCATTAGTTGGATTGATCCAGTTAACAAGGTGTTGATTGGACTGGACATGTTGGCGGACATGGAACATGAAATACAGTTTATAAAGAAGAATTTGAAGGCAGTACAACTATGCAGATCAGAACATGTTGTCTAAGGAGTTCCAAGTTGGAGAACAGGTGTACTTGCGCATCAAACTAAATAAGAGCTCCTTACAGATTGGATCATGTGTCAAGTTGGCACCACTGTTTTGTGGAACCTTTCAGTATTATTGAGAGGATTGGGCCAATAGCCTATCGAATTGCACTACCTCCAGCAGTGAAATTTCATGATGTTTTCCATGTATCATTTCTTAAGAAGTATGTTAAAGATGTTGATCATGTGATTGACTAGTCTGTATTGCAAGTGGAACCAGATGGATAATTCTAGTCGGAGCCTTAGTGTATATTGCAGAAAAAGGTGCTCGTTCTCCAGAAACGAGAAATTGAGAGGTTAAAGTGCAGTGGAAGAACTTTAGGCCCGATTAAGCTACATGGGAGATGGCGGATCAAATGTGGGCTACGTATCCTTCATTGTTTTCTGGGTGAGGAAAAAAAGTTTTGGTATGGTGTTTTTGTATAATTTTTTGTACATGTTTGATGATGATTGGTATATGTACATATGTATATGGATGTTAATACCGCCATGAGATATGTTATAAAGCTCCACTAAGTGGTATGAGTGTCATGTCATTCATAGCTATCACGTTTTTATGTTATCATGTTGGTTTGCTTCTCAGTAGGGTGATCTTTGTAAATATTGCATCGAGCTATGTTATAAATCTCCATGGGAAGTATATTTGATTTTCAGGGATTTTGCTGAGGTATAGGTGTGGTTGAACGCCGAGGAAAGTATCCCCCAAGGGGGGGGGTTATGTAACAACCCTGGTGAAAATTCCATGTAATAAAAGTTAATAAATGCAAAAATAATAACCACGGTTGATGGGACACTTAGTCCAAGTTGAATGTTGGGAAAAACATCCTAGTGGGTGTTCATTCAGTTATTATGGCTAAGGAAATTGGCAAAGGCAAATGGCAAAGGCTTTGGAAAGGCAAAATGGAATTCTTGGCACATTTATTTATGAAAATAAAGGAAAATAGGAGAAAAGGGAGGTGAAAGGTCATAGGTTGCATGTGAGGAGGAAATTGAAGGAAAATAATGGAAAATGAAGAAAATAGAGGCCTAATTGATAAAAAGGCTTCTGAGGATCAGTTTGTAACCTTTTGTCATTTCAGTTTTGGAGCTCTCTCATTATTCTCTCTCTCTCTCTCTCTCTCTCTCTCACTCTTGACACTTAGAGTTTTCTTGGAGCATTTTAGCATTGGATCAAGAAAGGCAAAGAAGGAAAGAGGAAGGAAGGAGAAACCAAGGAAGAGCAGGATCAAGCAGCTATAACAGTATTCTTTCCAGGTATCAATTTACATGTGTATTTTCCTTGCTAGATTTGGCATGCATGGTATCGCATGTGGTTCTTTTGCTATTATGGTATGGGTTTTTCTAGGTGTAACAATGTTTTCATCTTAGCCTTGCCATTTCTGGATAGCCATGGTGTGATGGGGTTCTCAAGTTTTGGTTGAGCTAGATTTCCGGATGGATTTGAAGCTGAGTGAGGTGGATCTCCAAATGATAGAGCACATGGCCTAGTGGTCCTTGAACCAGATCGTGGATCAAGATAAAACCATTTGCCTAGTAACCTGATCCAGATTTAAACAGAAACGTAAAAAATTACAAATATAACCATAAATACAAAGATGAAGTATAAATAACAGTTCATTTCATTAATATCAAACACTGAAATATGCTTACAAACATAATGGCAATAAGACTAGCATGGGTGATGGTAACTTATCTCTATGAAGATATGTGGCGGTTACATGCCTCTGAACTATGTTACAATGAGTCTCAAAGGCCTATTTATTATTGAGAAACAATGGAAAACCCTAAACATCCAAAAACCTAACCCTAGGAGATGAAGCGCCAAACTATGGGCCCCGTTTGGGTAAATTGGTACATCAACTTCTCGGGGTCATAACTTTGGCATACGATCTTCGTTTAACGTGCATAATAATTCGTTAGAAAGATATATCCGAGGACTACAACTTTTAAATGACCAACAACTACTTACTTTTAATGTTGGTCCCTGTTTTCCCAAAAAAAAATCATTTATGGCCTCAAAACGGTTCTATAAGTTCAGGACCCGAAAAATTGCCAAAAATAGTAAATTGTGCTACAAATAAGGAAACTAAAAAATTGAAAGAAACAATGGTGGGGGTCCAAGTGGAATAGGCAGGTGGCCACCAATATCCACCTGGATCATTCCTCCACCCTTAGGAAGCAATGGTCCCCATTGCGTTGAGTTCCTCCATGAGATGAGGAAACTTCTGTTGAACTTGGTCCCTAGTGAGCCACTTGCCCTGGTGAAGGAGTTGGCCTGCTTTGAAAAATAGATATAGTTGGATCCTTTACTATCAGGTGTTCTTGATCTACATGTCCATGATTTGATCAATTGTGGCTTGTTCCATGCAATCTAGATTTAACCCTATAGGTTTGAGTTGTTCTACAATGTCTGATGTGTCTAGCAATGGTGGGAAGTATGGTCGAAGGCAGTCCACATTGAACACTGGGTACAAGCCAAGGAATGGGGGAATGTCGAGCTCAAATGCATTGTCTCCCACAGCCTTGGTAATGGTGTAAGGACCATATCAGAGTGGTATGAGTTTTCGATAGGCTCTGGTAAGGCGTTCCTTTTGCAATGCAACCAGACTTTTTTCGCACACCTGAAACTTGTGTAGCACCCGATGTTGATCATGTCGATACTTTTACTTGACATTTGATTTCTCCAAAATGTCGTGCACCTGCTGGCAGATATGTTGGATGTGTTCAATGAATTATTTTTCCTTATCAACTTTGGACTGGACATGAGCCGAATATGCCTGAGTAGCTATAAATGGTAAGGCCACATCAATTAGACATAGTGGTTGGAATCCCAAGCCCACCTGAAACGGGTTGTGGCTAGTTGAGTTGTGGAGAGCCTGATTATAGCTATTCTGGACATAGGGAAGGCTCTCATCCTATGTGTGTGGATGCTTTTAGTTGTACATGTATAGAATGTGTACAATCATCTTGTTGATGACCTTTGTCTGACCATCAATTTGGGGATGGAAATTTGTGGACTTAGTGAGCTTGGTGCCCAACATCGACTAGAGACTAGACCAAAATGTACTAAGCAAATTGTTGTCCCGATTTGAGATGATAGACTGTGGGATCCAAAAGTGTACCCACACTCGTTCAAAGAAGAATTTAGCAGTGGCTTCTACTATGATATTCTTCTTGCAGACTGCCATAATGGCCATCTTCAAAAATATGTCAATGACCACAAAAACACAGTCATTGCCATGCTTAGTAGAAGGAAGGCCCGACATGTAATCAATGGAGATGGATTCCCAAGGTCTACTAGGGGTAGGAAGTGGAGTATAGTGGCCTTGCTTCTTGATAGTCAGTTTGGCAATGGCGCAGGCATTGCAGGATCTGATGTACTTCCCGACATCCTGTCAAAGATTCGGCCAATGGAAATACTTCTGTAGTACTGCCACCATTTTCTCGACCCCGAAATGCCCAACGACCAAACTGTAGTGTGCTTCCCAAACCATCTTGGCATGCTCGCTTGAAGGAACACAAAGGTGTCCTAGGTGGCATAAAAAGGCATCCCGAAGGTGAAAATTTGGAACTTGTTGACCCTCCAAGAGCGTCTGGTATGTGTGGCCAAATTTTGGGTTGATTTTGTAGAGAAGTGGCCAATCAGAAGTCTTGTGCCCACAAGAGTTGAGCACGGTGGTTAACACCATGATCGATGGTCGGTTGAGGCAGTCTGCAACATTATTGGTGTTTCCCTTCTTATACTTGATATTCAAATGGAATTGTTGCAGATATGTGGACCACTTTTGATGGCGATCATTCTACAACTTCCCTTGCATCTGTATGAACTGCAGGGGCCGATGGTCTGTGTGGATGATCGTTTCCTTCCCCAAAATGTAATGCTTCCACTGTCAGCAAACCTACACAATGGAATACATCTCATTGTCATAAGTGGGATACTTCCAGACTGTATCTGAAAGTGTCTTACTGTGATATGCCACTGGATGCCCCTGTTGAGTAAGGACTGCCCCAATAACATAGTATGTTGGCTTGATGGGACCTGACCCAGGTTCAAAGTTATTTAGCCAAACAAATCCCTACACTACTATCCCTTTCGGCATCACCCCGCGGAGCACGGATTGAAGTATCACCCGAAGTAGTATGGGGGCATGTTGGAACCAAGTTTCTGCACCCTTGAGATGTCTGAGGTGTCTATTTAGTCCAACCGTGCCTACCTTTGCGCAGGTCACTTCATGCACTATTCTGACCTGTGAGACCTTTGCGATCTATTATAATTGCCTTTGCGCAACCCTAACCAGGGTCTAAGATGCTTTTGCACTACTAAGGTAGCGACCTGCACTATTTCCCCAAACTACACAGTGTATCTTACTTATCTTCTTACAAATTTTAGTTAACTTCGCGTAAACAAATATTATACCTTGTATTCACTTAATCAACATAGTCATATATGTTCGCGCATCATATAAACAAAAGAAATGTAATTTATACCCAATATATTCAAAGCAAAAAACATGAAATAAATACATAGAATTGGTATGAAAACTTCTCTTTATTAATGCTCCAACGGTTGCAGACTCGACCCGGCCTGTCCACTCAGCTGCAGGGGTTCACGCACTCAGCTGGAGACTACTAGGCCTTTATGTACTCAGTTGTAGAGTCTTCTCCTACTCTACGACCCAAAACTAGACTTTACACTTTAGATCTGACTCAATTCTTCATCATTCATTACCTTTATTCTTCGATCCCCTAACTACTTAGAGCCTCACTCTATTTATACAATCCCATGGTCCACAGACCATGAGTAGATCTCTATAACTGACTTTACATTACAAAATTAAGGGTGGACAACCCTATGACTCATTTACAAGCTACGTGCTCTGTGCCCACAAAATGCGGAGTCTTTACATCGGATTTACAACTTTTAACTAAAATCCGGGCTTTAAGCCCCAAAAATTCCCTTGGGGGATCCCACGCCCAATAGGCCCCCAACACAAAAATTGTGACTTGCCCTCGAATCACTCTGTTAGTGCAGAGATATTTGTGCGAAGACCTCCCAACTCTACCCGGATCACTGCAAGATTGATAGTGCACTGAGCAGTTGCCTACTGCACTTCCTGGACACGCTGTTCAGAGACTATTGTAGCTGAACTAATTCCTTGAACCTGTTCTTGTGTTCCCTGCATCTGCACAAGCTTGGCTTCAATAGAGGTGGTAATGACGTACACCTCATCAATCCATGGTTGTAAATGTGCCTTCAAAATTGTTTCCTTACGTCTACCTATTACTTGAGCAATTTTGCCTGCTACATCGCGAGCCTCTGTGTAAGGCCCACCGTCTGCGTGGTCCCTTTTACTTCATAATACTTCTATTGTAGCTCGCACGCCTCTATTTCTAGGCACTGTATATTCGAGTCCTGTTGCAGAGTAGTGAGAACCTCGAATGACTCTTCAAATAGCTTTGTGCAATCTTTCACTACACTGTTGACCTCCACTACTACCGCTGTAATCGTGTTGGCACTCTGTTCCTTAACCTCTGGCAGTTTTGAAGGCTACACCTTCAATTGTAGCTCAACTATATGAAGGTTCAGCTCCAGCTGAACCTTGGTCATCTCTTCCTTCACCTCGCGCACCCCTGCTACTAGTTTTCAGATGCGTGCCTCCACTGGTTCCTCTTCTTGGATGGCTAGCTCCGGGACCATTTGGCAGGCTTCATCAACCACCTGCACTAGCTGTCAGTTTTGTGCCACTACCTCGTCGTGCTGCAGGCTCAATTGTTTAATATTGATGCGCTCCTCGCTCATCACTTGGAACGCACAACCTTCCTTGGCTCGCAATTCTACAGTAAAATCCATCCTGCAAAACATAGAATGTCTCCTGAGGGATCGCAACCATATTTATTCCAACTCCCTTCAGCCCGCTGACCATAGGCCTGTTGGCCTCATTTTCTATCACAAGTGCTCCCTCTTGCAGCACTATAGTTTTGGTCACCCAGGCACGCAGCATTTCCTCGGCCACGACCGTGCCTACTGCGAGGCTAGTTGACACAGTCCCATCCTGTGGAGTGCGCACCTACAACTCATGTATCTGCACTTAGAGAGCCCCCAACACCATCTGGTGTTCCTCTGCAAACTATTGGAGGGCCTCTGTGGTGATGTCCCTCACCATCTCCCCAATTTCATGCAGATCCCCCTCAGTGAGGGTGATCAAATCGAAAGAAGTCTTTGAGGTCTTTGACTTCTTTCGTGGCCCCACCTACTCTCTTGGGCTTTGTCATTTCAACTGTGTGGATGCTACCTGTGGGTCCTTGCCACCTTGCTCGGTATCTGTTTCCTATTCTGGAAAAGGTGACTTTTCTCCCCCGCACTCTTCCTCAACTTCCTTCTACTGCTCTTCTCCTACCTTCGCAACATCCCACGCTGCCTAGGCCTTTGTTGTTGCTGCTTCGTTCTATTGCTTCTCTGCCAACTGTGTCATCCGCAGTTTTACCTCCTCCATTTTCCTTTGTGTAACGGAATTCTCTGCTTCCACCGCGGATCTAGCTGGAACACGCCACTCCCGTGGCCACGGCTCAAGAACGACGAATATGACATCCTCCATTGCCAGATAAGGGAGCTCATTCCATGTCTTCGCAGGGTCTTTCTGCACACTGATGTACACGTGGTGGAAGTCTGCCTTGAACTCCATGAAGCTCTGCAGACTATTGTAGACAATGGGCGATAATCAAAGCTTGTGATTAATCCCCATTCTGATGTTCATCTCCATGAACACCCAGAATATCTTATTGTCCTTGGTTCTTTGCACATCTCCGGTTGCCCACAATGAAGCATACTTCGCTGCCTCCGGAAGATCCTGTGCAATCATTGGGAACTGGTTGTCCTCGAGCAATTCCCAAGCCACCAGCACTATGGATAGTAGAAGACATGCATAATGGAAAGTCTTCCCCTTTTCTTGTGCCTCGCATCAATTTTCCAGGTACTCTCTGCATAAGTAGTATGACCAGTTAAATTGGACCCTTTCTGTGCATTGCGCGGTAAGTGTAACCACCAACGCGGGCATCTCATCCATGTTGCACTTCCGTATAATCTTCCCGGCCAATATCTGCATTGCAATTTTGACCGCAACGTTGTTAATGTTGGAAATCGCATACCCCCTCTTCTTCTTCTCCAGCTTGAACTTCTTCCTCATGGCCTTCGCGATGGCCAAATCATCACTCTTAACCTCTGAGATATTCGTTGGGCCCTCCCCCTTGTAAGGGAGTCGAGTCATTCTATGAATTAGGTGGTCAGTAATGGGGATGGGCTCCTCCAGCCACAAGCACCCATCATGCACCAGGTAGAGCAGTTGTCTGATGACGAAAATAATTGTTGGGGCACGATGGTAATGTGGCACCCAGAGTAGGTTTAACAGTCCTTCCTTCTGCACAGCTCACAACCATTGGCGCGGCTCCAACTCTATAAATCTCGACATTGTGTTTTTCTTCTGGCGCATAAGCTACGCAGTTTCCAAATGTGGGAATTTCTCGTGGTTCGTGAGATCCCAATCTTAAAATTTTAGAACCGACACTCGTCCCAAGTGCGCTCCATAAAAAATGATGTCGTCGAGGAGCATCAGATTCTACAGAGAGCTTTTCCTCTCATCTAGGTCTTTAGGCACCCTTGCTTTCCCCTTTCGTGGAGGAACATACGCGAGAAACCTGGTCAGAGGGTCTACACCCTGGGTTTCTACCTCCATCTCTACATCCTCCTGCTCTTCTACCAGGATTTCTTCAAAGTCTTCCTCCTCCTCATCGGCTTCCAAATTGATCACCTTCCCTTTTTCTTCCTTGGTGAGCCTCGTCCATAACAGATTCCTAGGAGACACGTGCACCGAGACCATAGGCTACTTTTCTTTCTTGGGTCTCAGCGTGTGCGGAAATTTAAGGATTTCTACAACTATCCCGACACTTTCTAGGGTATCTCCTACCCTCATGGCTTGCGCGGCCTCCTCAGCGGTCACTGCTTCGGTATCCATGGCTTCCTCAGGCACTGTCATACTATTATTCCACAATTCTCTCAATGGCTCAGGTAAGTGCTCAAACAATGCTTTTGACTTCAAAAGATAAAAAAAATCTGGGTTCATGAATCTTTGGGCGCGCAATAGCTCAATTCAAATTTCCAAGTGTTGTTTTCTGGACAGCCCTTGTAATTTATATCTCCTTTTGAATTCGAATTCGACCGTTCCTCCCACTTTTGGTCCATTAATGTTTACTTGGCGGAAAATTTTCCCAAATCTAGCCCATAAAGTCCGCCTTAATTTCCTGTCTCCCACTCCATTTGGTCTCAAACCAAGCATCACATCGTGAATAGTGATTGTAGTGGCCACTTTCTAGTCAACCCGCATGGCAGTGCAACTACCCTCATGCTGTCATGGACCCTGTGACTCTTCGCTACTGCATGCAGTCCTGACATCGTGCAGCTCCCAGGCAGAGTAGTTTATAGTCGCGTGCCTCTTTTCAGTTGCCTGGAGTTCTAAGACTATGTGTCATGCGGCTAGTCAGATGGTTGGACCACCTGTATTTGGTTTCAAATGACTACCATTTACTTTTCCTAGTAAGAGTTTGCCATTTAATTTCACCAATTGCACTGCGCCACCATCTGTGATTTCCTTAATAACATACAGTCCCATCCAATGCATTATGAGCTTCCCTGGGAATTTATCAAACTTACTATCATATAACAACACCAAATCGTTCACCTTAAAGGTGTGCAACTTGATATGTTGATCGTGCCAGGAATTTTCGCTTTGCTTTTGTACTTGTTGGTGGAATCCAGCCAAAAAACATTCTTCTTCAAGCTCCTCCAACTACGCAAGCCTCTCCTCTAGGGCTCCACAGTCCGTCATACCTATGAGCGCTGCTATGCGCAGACTAGGCATGATGTACTCCATAGGGATTATGGCTTCTACCCAATAGACAAGCCAAAAAGGTGTCTATCCCATTAATTTCTTGCATGTCTTCCTATAAGCCCATAATACTGCGGGTACGCGCAGGTCCCAATCACTTCGCTGCGCATTGCATACCTTGGTCAGCACAGTCTCTAGTACTTTGTTAAACACTTCTACTATCCCATTAGCTTGTGGTTGATCTATTGTGCTTTTCTAATGATACACTTGAAAATTTTCCGTCAATGCGCTGATCGTCTCGTTTAGGAAATGCATACTGCGATCACTCATCAAGATCTTCGGACATCCGAATTGCGTCAGTACATGTTCAAACAGAAACTTTGCGGCTGTGCAATCTTTACCGACTGCGCTTCTACCTAACACATTAGGTACTCTGTCACAGTAATAATATATCTTGCGCCTGTCTTTCCTTGAGGTTTGATAGGTCCTACAAAGTCGATCACCTACTTTTCGAAGGGCTGCAATGTCATTTGTGGATTCAAATCCATCTCGTCCCTCCGTGATGGCTTACCCATTCTTTGACATACATTTCATGCTTGGCAATGTGCTTTTGAATCCAAATGAAGGGTTGGCCACCACAACCCTACACGCAGAATCTTCTGCGTGGTTGCTCTCCCTGCATAATGACCTCCCGCAGCACCCCCATGAGTGTTCGCGAGGATGCTACTTTGTTCAAACTCAGGTATGTACCTACGCAGTATCTCATCATTCCCCATCTTGTATAGATTCCCTACAATGACAGAAAAATTTTCCGCGCGCACTACTAGTTCCTTCTTCTTCTGGATAGACAATCCTTCCAGCGCAGTTCTATTTGTTAAAAAGTGAATTATATCTCCAAAATGTCCTTCCTCTACGCGCACAATGATAAGTTGCACGTCAGGTAGTGCTTCCTCCAAACTAGTAGGTTCCTCCCCTATCTCGATGTGCAATAGGTGATCAGGTCCTGCGTTTAGTTGTCCAGGCTTCACAACAACTTCAAAATCGTATTATTGGAACAATAAAAGCCACCCGCATATGTGCCCCCCCAACACAGGCTTATTGACCAAGTATTTCAGCACAGAATGATCTATATACATCTTGACATGTCCCCTTAGAATGTAGTGTCAATACTTCTCGAGCGCATACACCTTAGCCAGTCCCTCGCGTTCAGTGGTGGAATAGCTATTTTTTGCTTTAGATAATTTGCGACTCGCAAATGTGATAGGGTGATCCAAGCCTTCTCCGCCATCCTGTGTGAGTACTACCCCCAGCGCTATACACGACGCGTCAACATGAACATGAAATTCTTTCTTCCAGTTCAGAAAGACAAGAATCGTTGCAATAATCATCTTCTCCTTCAATATATCCAGGCTTTTCCTACAGTCATCGTCCTAGCAGAACGTGACATCCTTCTTCAACATTTTTTTCATCAGTGCGGGAACTCCATCCTATCACAATTCCACATGTTTTGGATGTGATTGTTATGGATTCACGTTCCCAACAGACAAGAGATAGGGAGGGAAGGTAGTTTCATTCATGCTAGTCCAGTAGTGGCATTCACGCTAGTCGGGCGGGTAGTTACATTAAGGGAGGTGATTTAGTGCCCAGCGTTAGGAGGTGGTAGCACCTATTCCCCTAATTCCTTCCTACACCCATTGCGGCGTGCTGATCCGCGATTACTAGCAATTCCAACTTCATGTTCTCGAGTTGTAGAGAACAATCCAAACTGAGGCAATCTTTCCGGATTTGCTCTGATCTGGGCATAAATTTTGATAAACTTTCTGTAGTGCCCCGTATGTCCCAAGGTAGCGTGCCACTATTTCACACTGGGCGGTGCTTCCAAATTCAGAATCACTGCGATTTTCGCAGGCTCTACCATTAGTCCTTGTTTACAAACCACATGCCCCAACAAGTTCCCAAAAGGAATGAGGAACATACACTTCTTTAGGTTGAGTGTGATTTTGTATCTTCAGCATGTATCCAGCGTCAAGTGCAGGTTTGCTACATGGAACTTAACTAGCCCAAATACATTCCAGTCATCAAAATAGACCTCCAAGAACTTATGAATATATTCCTTGAACGCCGCAACAACCACGTGCGAAAATATAGTAGGGGAATTCTTCAATCCAAATGGAATGACAGAATATTGAAAGCAACCTCACTCAGTCGCGAAGGTTGTCTTGCTCCTATCCTCTGGCGCGATTTCGATCTAGTGGTACCCTGAGAACCCATCAGTGAAAATGTATGCTTCCTGACCGCCTACATTGTCCAACACCTCATCTGTGAGTGGAGTGGGGAATGGATCATGTACACACGCGTCATTCAACTTTGTAAGATCCACACATATTCTTATTTCGTCCTTCTGCTTCTTCTCTTGTACCACCATCAGGCTTAGCCAATCGGATTTCTCTACAGGATCAATAATGCATGTTGTGAGCATCTTGTCTAATTCTATGTGGACCTTCTCCTTGTGTTTTAGATTTAGGTGGTACGGCCTCTGCTTAACTGGCTTCGCGTCCGGTTTTAACGTGATCTTCATTACCCCTAAATCTCTGATTATTCCTTTCAGATCCATGAATTTAGTCGGGAATAAGTCTTGAGTAACTCAACAACCTTACCCACCATTGCATTTTCCCAGTAGTCCCCAATCTTCATGAATTTAGGTTCTGCCTCTGTACCAATATTCACCTGCTACTGGCACGGTTATGCCAGGGTTCTTGATTTGTGGTCCTTCAACCTTACATTGGCATTATGTCTCTAGAATATTAATTTTCCATGGATCTTAATCCACTTCCCCAGTAGTTCCATTATGACACTCCAACGCCTAGCTTAACTGAGCAGCCCATTCAGGCTGAATCAACTCTACCAGCTCCTGTGGTATCCTAAAGATGGTTGCTTTCACTTCCTGTAGCACTTCATCAATACTATCCCACCCATCCTCAAAATTGAAGGTCATCACGAACCCTTTGTGTAGAACATCCCATTCACCTGTCCCATGATGGAGCTCTGTTTCTATATACCAGTTCATTGGTATAACATACAGGGTATGGAAAAACAGGTGCACCCACTCAGGTTATGGCTTTTCCCCATAGGCCTGCGTCCACATAGCCAGATGTGTGCATGGATCATCCTGCCCATTGTACTTGTCTATCAATCGCACCCTAGGCTTCCAAAATTGTGTGCACATCGTTCTCCTACATTCACGCCAGTTTTCAAAGCTCCTTTTGCGCATACCCCACCGTCTCGTGGGTGTAGCATGCAATACCCAATTCAAGGCCTGGAAACGTTGCTTTTTTGGCACCTCCCTTTCAAATTTATCCAAGAAAGTATCTACCTCACTTAACCCATCATAAGTAGGCATATCTATTACTTCTATCGATAAGAAGCGTAGTGGCCTGGTCATCATATTAAAATTCAGCATGGTTATTTCATCTAACTGATTCTGCCATCACTCTATCTCCTCATCAGAATCCAAAGTATATGAGCTCTCGCGCTCCCATGAAATCTGCCCATCCACGGTGGGATTTACCCAATCTTTCTCTCGCGTTGTTATCATGTAGATGCAGTCCAAGTCGTTATCACTTTCACAGTCGCACATTGGTTCTGTATAGCGTGATCCTTCAGCAGGGTCCAGGCGTATAACTAAGTGTAGTGACTTTTTCTCAAAAATCATCATGCGCTTCTTTAGATTAATCACCTCGTTCTTGTCAGTGGCCCAATCTATTCCCAAGAGCACGGGATAGGGATTATTGTCATCAACAATCTCTATCACTTCAAAGTCTACTAGTGCACTCACTCCCTCAATATCCACAGTGATTCCCTACAATCGCCCCATGGGTATTATTTTCTGCTGGTTTTCCTTTCGCAGCTGAATAGGAGACCACTGCAGTGTAGGTCTCCCCATTCACTCCCATGTCTGCTTCAGCAGAACATTCACATCTGATCCTAAATCCAAAATTACTTGGTCCATTTCATATTCTCCAATCTGCACGGTTAACCTCATTTCTCTTCACGTCCTCGTCTTAAGCTTTCCAATCTTCCAGACTACACGCGGTTCTCCTGGCACGGTCCCAACACATCTGTTAATGAGTTCCTGTAATCTTTTTGCAGCGTTACTGTCACACAATAACTTCATACATGTTTCGAGGAATGTCATGAGCATAGATGGGTCCATCTCCGGCTCCAGTCTATCTTTGCTTCCTGAAGTGGAGGCATTAGCGAAGCCCTTCTTAGCTTCCATGAAGGTTTCTCGAGTGCACTCGAAATCAAACTCTACTTCTTTCACCAGAGCTTTGGGAACCCAAGTACTGTCTTCTAGTTGTTTGCATTTATCATCTCCCATCACGATTCCACTTCGGAGCACAATGTTCACATTCAGGTTCTGAGTCGGGGGAGGTGGTAGCGCTCCCTTGTCGCATATCCTAGCTATCAACATAGGACAATCTTTTGTCTCATGATCAAACAAGGTGCAATACAAACATGAAGGGCACATTGGATTCATACAATCGTGGGCATAATGTCCTGACCCTCCGCAATTGTAGCATATCAACTGACCGCGACCTCTTCCAGGTCCTCCTCCGCCTCGGCCTCATCTGCGCCCTTGAAATCTTGTTCGCACCATTCCTACATTCTGGTCTAGGGGCCATGTTTTGGCCTAAACTCTGTAGGTGGGAGTTCTATCCATCATCAGCTCATATCTTCTACAAGTGCGCTCATCATGTCCCACCGACCTACAAAAATTACAGAACAACTGTTACGAATTCTACATGTACCTTTGTAACAAATGGCAGTTGTCTGTGGAATGTTTTCCAACTATTTGACAAATCGCACACCACAAAGCAGGCACCGCACTAGGTACTTCTTATGCTTCCAGTCTTAATGGCATTGGTCCTCCTCCCACAAGATAATTCGCGAAAACCGGGAAATGGTCCTTGTCATGTCCCTAACCCTTGCATTTTACGCACCACACTTCTTCATGCACTTCTAGTCAAGTTGTCCTATCCTGTTTCAAACTCTGCATCTCAAGGCATAAATTCTTCAACTGTGCGTGGATCTGTTGAACTCCTAAGTTAGGATCCTGCATCGCGGTCTTATGCAGCCTCATCGCAATCTCTAAATCCTCTGCCTAAGTCATTAGCTTTTGTTGCGATAGCGCACTCCTTAAATGTGGTGTTAGTGATGCTACAAACCATTCGCGATGCTATCCATCCGTTAGATTTATATTAGCTTTGCGAATTGTACATTTCAACCTCCGATCCAACTCCTAAGGAGTCTCGCCTAGTTGCATCATAATCTCTTTGAATCTAATGATCAACTACACTTCAAACTTCGGCATGTTGAATTCCTTATTTAGTGCAATTTGGATATCCGTGATTCCCGCATTCGGATTATCATTAGAATGCTTATATAACCAGGTCAATGCATGATCCTATAGAGTGCTAACCAGCATCACTTTCTTTATATTGTCATATGTAACTCCTTGTGCTTCCCATACAACTCTTACAACGAACCAAAATTGGTCTCAATCCTCATTTCCCAATCCCTTGAACACAGAAAACTTTATTGTACTTGCCATATTGAATCGCGGTTGTCACGGAGGTGGTATGAGTCAAGATGGGGGTGATGGCAATGAAACTGGTGGAAATGTCAGTGGGGGTTGTATGCGTAGAATTATTTGCCTTATCAAATGGATCACACTTCGTGGAGAGACCTTTGCGAGTTCTTCCTCGTCCCCTTGCAGAGGTGAAATAAAGGTGTTATTTTTTGGTCCCTTACTTCCTTCATTTCTGTAAGCTTTTCCACTTCGCGTACCCCTAAACATCAATGTAACTACATAATCCTCTTTTCGCACAATAGCATTTTAATCCAAGTATTTAGATATTTTACATACTTACCTCATGGTCCTTTGAGGAAGCTTCGCTCTGCTTCACTATAGATGATTGAAGTGTCTACCCCGAACTCAGTATTGAATCCTCCTATAATTTGATCGAGCCAATGATCAATGATGCACACAATATTATCCTCTGACGCTTCTAACCTGCGCACTAACTCTGGGGTACAAACAATAGGACCGTCAAGTTTCCACCTTCCTTGGCTATCTGCTAGCTTCATGATCCACTCGTACAGCTCAGTAGGGAAAGATGCGAAGAAGATTTTGTGGATCTATATGTACAGGGAGCAGTCTAACTACTCTTCTTTTGACAGTCGCGGATTCCTATTCTCCTACTCCACGAACTCGTTGGCTTGATGGGGCTTGACCCAGGTTTGAATTTATTTAGCCAAACAAATCCCTACACTATTGGCCCTTTCGGCATCATCCCGCGGAGTGCGAACAGAAGTCTCACCCGAAGCAATATGGGGGGATGTTGGAACCAAGTTTTTGCACCTTTGAGATGTTTTAGGTGTCGATTTAGTCCAATTGTGCCTACCTTCGCGTAGGTCACTTCGCACACTGTTCTGACCTTAGAGACCTTCAAGATTTGTTATAATTTCCTTTGCGCATCCCTAACCAGGATTTGAGATGCTTTTGCGCTACTAAGGCAGTGACCTACGCTATTTCCCCAAACTACATTGTGTATCTTACTTATCTTCTTACAAATGTTAGTTAACTTCACGTAAACAGATATTCTACCTTGTATTCACTTAATCAACACAGTCATATATGTTCACGCATCATATAAACAATAGAAATGCAATTTATACCCAAGATATTAAACGCTGAAAACAGGAAATAAATACACATAATTGATATGAAAAATTCTCTTTACTAATGCTCCAATGGTTACGGAATCGACTCGCCCTGTGCACTCAGCTGCAAGGGTCTGCGCACTCAACTACAGAACCTTCTCCTACTCTACAACCCAAAACTAGACGTTACACTTTAGATATAACTCAATTCTTCATCATTCATTACCTTTATTCTTTGATCCCTTAACTACTTAGAGCCTCACTCTATTTATACAATCCCATGGTCCGCAGACCATGGGTAGATCAAGGGCAGACAACCCTATGACTCATTTACAAGCTACGTGCTCCACACCCACAAAATACAAAGTCTTTACATCGGATTTACAACTTTTAACCAAAATCCAGGCTTTAAGCCCCAAAACTTCCCTTGGGGGATCCAGCGCCCAACATAGTCGGAGGCATCTGTCTTGATCTCAAATGGTTCTTGCAAGTCTGGTAATGTGAGAATTGGTGCAGAGCAGAGGCAATGTTTCAACTCTACGAATGCTTTCTATTGAGATTCAGATCAAAAGAAATTTTCTTTCGCTCCTCCCTTTGCGACTTGACTCAAGGGCCAAGTGATATGAGAGAATCCCAACACAAACCTGTGGTAGAAATTGGCAAGACCCAGAAAGTTGCAGAGCTCTATGAGAGTGGTTGGGGCTAGCCAATCCCGAATGACTTGGATCTTGGATGGATCCACATGCACCCCCCGTTCATCAATAATGTATCCAAATACTAAACCTAGGTCATGCCAAAAGTGCATTTCTCCAAATTGGCACACAACTTGTGTTGTCGCAGTGTTTGTAGAACCTATCGGATGTGGTGGAGGTGCCCTTCCCAACTCTAGTTGAAGATCAAGATGTCATCCAAGTATACCACTACAAATGAGTTGGTGAATGGACACAAGATGTCATCCATCAGCCTCATGAAGGTTGCAAGAGCATTCGTCAACTCGAAAGGCATAACTAACCATTTGAAAAGGCCCTCTTTGTCTTTGAAGGCAGTCTTACACACATCGAAGGGTTCGATTGGTGCCTGGTGATATCCAGACTTCAAGTTGATCTTGTTGAAATATTTTTCCCCATTGAGTTGGTCCAAAAGGTCGTCAATCTGTGGGATCAGGTTATTCTGGACAGTGATCTTGTTCAATGGCTGATAGTCAATTCACAGTCTCCAAGTCCCATCCTTCTTCTGTACCAACACGATCGGGCTCCCATAAGGCGATGAACTTGGCCGAATGTGACCTTTCTATAACAACTCTTGAATCTGCCTCTTGATTTCTTCATTCTCCAGAACAGAGCGCCGATAGCTTGGTCCATTGGGAAACGACGCACCTAGGGTTAGATTGATGGAGTGCTTAACCTAACAGTGCAGAGGCACCCCTACAGGGGAGGTGAAGATGTCCTCGTACTCCTCCATGACCTTGTTCATTTGTTGTTGTTGTGCGAAGGGGCCCTATTTTAAGGTAGTGGCCACCGTCTTCTTCCTTCCTTGAGGGTGTATCATCAGGAAAAAAAATTCCCAGTTTTGGAAATGAGCTTACTGCATTTTTTGTAGCAACCAAAGAGATGGCGGTAGGTGGTGCTACCTTCGGTATCCTGTACAACTTATTTCTGAGAGTAACAATAACAACGTGAGGCCTTGACTCATACACAACATGTCGCTTCCACAAGTATGGTTGGCCTAATAACACATCACAAACATCAAGTGGAGCAACGTCACATAATACCTCATCCGTGAAGGGTTTGATGTTGTATGGAAGATGACACTACAAGCTCACACGAAGATCCCGTCTTTGGTGAAGCCACTCGATGGTGTATGGTTGTGGGTGTGTTGTGGTCGGTAAGCCTAGCTGCTTCACGACCTATTCTGAAATGAGATCTTTTGGTTCCCGCTGTCGACAATGAACTGTAGCAAGGAACCCTTTACCCACATCTAGGAGTGGAAGAGGCGCTCCTCCTCCTATGGATACTCGGGTTCGTCCTTCTAGATCTTCGTGGTGGAAATGATGGTGTTGGGCTCCACATCGATAATCTGCTTCCTTTTGTTAGGTTTTGACTCAGAGTCGAAACATGCATCTGATTTTGAAGCCTTTAGCTCAGCCACCAGTGACTGCTTGGCCTGACACTCACTTGTGTTGTGAGTGGAGCTCTTATGGAACTCACACCACTTTCCTGTGTCCTTCTTCAGCTTCACTGTGGTGTTCTTTGCTTATGGCTTTGGCGGGTTGTCTTGGGCTGCCCCGCCTTGGATTTTTCCTTTATTCTGTGATTTGGGGACACCTTTCCCTTGCTTCAGATTCACAGATCCAAAGTCTTGCTTCTTCTGTTTAAACTTTTGCTCAATCTTGACGGCATATCAGTATGCTGTGTTGAGCAAGGAAATGTTCAAGAACTCCATCTCGTCCTGGATGTGCCTGTGTAGGCAGTCACGGTACTCGAGTACCAAATGTTTCTTAGAATCCTTGATACCCAACTTTGTGCGAAGGGTATGAAAAACATTGGTAAACTCCAGCACATCTTGGTCCCTTCCCTACCGCAACATTGTCCACTATATGTATTTATCCTCATAGCTGCTGATAGGTTAGTATTACTCCTTGATGGCATCCCAGAATGAGTTTTAAGTGGGTGCGGTTGAAAATAGTGAGGTCGTACTTTCATCCTTCTGCTCATAGTAGGTTGCCCACTAGTCCTTGACGTGGGGGGAGCTTTGAGAAGAGAAAAAGTAATCTTTTTTTGGTTGGAAAAATATCCTCCTAGTATTTTTAACCATTTGTCTATGATGTTTGCATCTATTTGGCCCTCAAATATGGGAATGTCAAAGTTTATTTGTACCTTAAAAGTAGTGAAGCCTCCAGAGTGGCTATTGGATGTGGATGCACCATTGGTGGGCAACCGTTGAAGAATCTGGGTAAAGTTATCCATCATCGCGTTCCTTTGTTTCTTGAGGGCCTCCTCGAGCAATATTTTGATAGGATCTCTTGCCCCTCATCTTTCTTTTTTTCCCCTGTGGGCATCCGTCGGGGTTTTTGAGGTTGATCTTGCAAAGGTTCAACCAGATCGAGCCCTAGCTCCTTATATCCCAACCTCGTTGTGGACATGCAAAGAAAAATAGATAAAGAGTAGACCGATCCGACACCACTGCTTTGGATTTAAATGGGAGCACAACAAATTACAGATATAACCATAAATACAAAGATGCAGTAGAAATCAAACTTCATTTCATTAATATTAAATATTGAAATATGCTTACAAACATAATGGAAATAAGACTAGCTCGAGTGATGGTAGCTTATCTCTGAGAAGAGATGTGGCGGCTACATGCCTCTGAACTGTGTTGCAATGAGGCTCAAAGGCCTATTTATTATTGAGAAACAATGGAAAACTCTAAACATCCAAAAACCTAACCCTAGGAGATGAAGCGCCAAACTATGGGCCCTGTTTGGGTAAATTGGTACATCAATTTGCTGGGGTTGTAACTTTGGCATACGATCTCTGTTTGACACGCACAATACCTCATTAGAAATATCTATCCGAAGAATAAAACTTTTGAATGACCAACATTGATATACAATCCAAGTTGGTCGTTGTTTTCCCCGAAAACGTCGTTTATGGCCTCAAAATGGCTCCGGAAGTTTAGGACCCGAAAAAACTGACAAAAATAGTAAATTGTGCTAAAAATAAGGAAATTGAAAAATTGAAATAAATAATGGTGGGGGTCCAAGTGGAATAGGTGGGTGGCCACCAATATCCATCTGGATCATAACCCCTGAGCCAAATTGTGGGTTGTGGTAAAGCCAAGATTGTGTTGCCTCTGTGGGCGTAGGAATCCTTGCCGATGGATGGCAGGATATACAGTAAAGCCAAGAGGTGGATTGCTCTCCGTTGGGCCTAGTAATCTTGGGTTGGGATATGCGGCAAAGCCTAGAAATTGGGTCTCAGTTTAGGGCCTAGTGATCCAGTGTGTATTGCGGTAAAGCTTGAGAGACTACGAGACAGGAAAATTCCTCATGGTGTAGGTGGAGAGATCCGGTGGCATCCATGCTTGTTTGGCCTAGTGATCGAATGGAGATCATTGATCTGATAATCACCCTATGAGTGACCTCAGTTAAATATTTATTGATTAAAGGTATTACGGACTCATGTGCTAGTGTGTGTCTATGTTATTTAAGCAACGGATCAATCATATTTCAAATACACAGACAATTTAAATGGAAAGAAAGCAGAGAAATACAGTAAAAAATATAAGAACACAAGAAATTAATAAGGATTTCACCCTATTCTCTAGGGCTACATCTCCAGTCTAGCTTTCAGTGGTGGCCTTATTTTATTGTGTCTTAAGCAGAGAATTACAATGTAGGAGCTCAATATGAGTCACCTGAAACAGATTTGCTTGGCAGGGTGGTCCTTGGATTCCCCAAGCCACTGGAGTGCACAGACTCTGCTTTCCTACCAGCTTTGTGACCTTCTAGTCTACAATGGAAAGAGCCCAATATGGTGCTCAGTCCGAACAAATCCTCTCTGGGATGGCTTGAATCTCTCAAGCTATTTGGTGCTCGATGCTGCCTCTGGTCAGCTCAGCCCTCTATCTTCTTCTGATTTTACTTCACTGTCTTCTTCTCTATATATCGTCCTCCTCTCGGGGTTCTGGTATCTCTATCTCTCGAGGTTCTCTATCCCTCTTTGTCTTCCTGACTGTGTCTTCTGTCTCTGTTCATGGCTTTGAAGCCATTCGTTCCCATGTCTGTTCGGTTCCTCTTCCGCCTCCGTCGAATCACCTTCTGTAGTTGCGCTTGGAGTTCCATGTTCAGCGTCATCATCAGCTCGCAGGGATTGACCAGATGTCCTCCTATAACTCGCACCAGCCTGCTTCGTCGGTTCGATTCTTCAGTTTCGTCATGGAGTGAGTCTTCCTCCACCATGGCAGTCAAACGGACCTCAAATGTTTACAAACAGCGGCTTAATCCTTCGCCGATTCCCCTTCTCCATCGAGCGCAATATTAGTTGTTAGATCTGGGGCCTTCGGATCTGACACCATATGCACGTTTCGCGTGGTTGACTTGCTCGACCATTAGCGCACGATCAACGACGGTTTTCTCTCTCCTCTGCTTGCCAGGTGTCGATCATTGAGTGGGATCGCTCCGCTTCCATCCAAAACCACTTACCATTTGAGGGTGCCCTGATCAATTCCGCCGGTTTCCAGAGCACGGGTCCCACCTTGTCCTTTAGTGATTTTCACCTTTTGTCCCGCGGTTCTCCAGCTTCCCATGCGACCAAGTGCTCGGGGCTACTCCATTTCGAGCCTGTTCATCAAGTGCTAATCGTGCATCAAAATCCACCTCCGTTTCCCGATCCAGGCCTCCCAAGGGCTAATTCGGCCTCCCGCACAGTCTCCATGGGCCTCAGTCAGCACACTTTGACTGAGGTGCTTTTCGTTCCACGCTGGCTGCCATTGCCACTGGTTCAGGGTGTTTTTGATCACTGTTTTGGAATTCTTTAATGTTTGTCCTGACCTAATACAGTCATGGTTCTTTGACAGTTCTTCATGGATCCAATTCGGATCATGGCCTTCCCACTAAAAAATCTTTTGGACAACCAAAAGTTTGTTTTCAAGCATCAACTAAGTAAGGGTATTGCTTTCTCACTTGTCCAATCTCAATCCACTTTGCACTGCTTGGATTTGAACCTTTGAGCCCAATTCTGAGGTACTCAACATCTCCCCTGCACGTTGTCCTCACCTTCTTGTCCAACATTGTGTCTTCCTGCAACTCATTAAGATACTCAAGTAGTAGGTCATCAATAGAAGGAAATTGACTCTACTCTTCAAGGTCCTCAATCATTGAAGGTTCAAACAATCTGAAGCAATCTGCATTTTACGACTGAGTAGATGTGCGTGTAAGCTGGTAGATCAAGGTGAAAAGCATTTTCACCAATCTTCTCAAGTATCCTAAAGGGTCCATACCTGATAGGCTTTAGCTTTTTACCTTCACCTTGCATCCTGTCCTTGCTAATATACAGCCAGACTTGGTCACCAACTTGAAAACTATGCCCCATCCGATGCTTTTCATGCCTAGCCTTATATTTGGCTTGGCTCTTTTCCAGCTATTCCTGTACTGCCTGGTGGATCTCCTAGATCTGTTCAATGAACCTAGTTGCCTTGTCCACATCACTGTGTCCATCAACCATGGTATCTTTACCAAAGACAAAATCCAAAGGAGACCTTGGTGTGAAACCAAAACATGTCTCAAAACGAGATCTCTGTGTAGAAGAATGTTTGTCTCTATTGTAAGCATGTTGCACATAACACAAGTGTTCATCCCAAAGCTTAGGATGTTTGCTGCAATAACCTCTCAGTAACTGGATCTCCTACTAACTACTTCTATCTGGACATCTATTTGTGGATGAAAAATTGTGCTTTTCTTCAGTTTGGTGTCCATCAATTTCCACGGAATGGACCAAAACTTCCCCACAAATCAGGTGTCTCGATCAGATACAATGGAAGTGGGTAATCCAAAATGAACCCATACATGTTCAAAAAACAATTTTGTAGTCTATTCAGCTGTAATTTGTTTATTACAAGGTATTAAAATACACATTTTTTTGAACCTATCCACAACAACATATAGATAATCATGACCTTTCCTAGATTTAGGCAATCCTCCAACAAAATCCATGGCAACACTTTCCCAAGGGTGAGAAGGAACTGGCAATGGAGTGTACAAGCCTAGTTTTCTATTGCTGGGCTTAATTTTAGCACAAATAGCACACCCTCTTACATATCAGGCAGGGTTTTGAACCAACTCTTGACTTTGCCTTGCAAATAAAGAGCAAAAAGCCTAATACTAACATCTCCTTCATCAACTTCAAAAAGGTCAAGAAAGGACTCAAAATTCAACACATGTCTCTCAGCAGTGATATTGTCGTGTTCACCATCAAATCTTGGTAGATATAGATCATGATTTTTAGGGAAAGCATGGGATATAGGAGGTAAAGTCAGAGGCTTGTATCGATTTGGAATTTTACAAGGTATAGGGCTATGTACAGAAGCTGTAGAATCAATCTTGGTCTCTTGGGGCTCATTAGTTTGAAGACGGTCATCACAAGATTAAGAAAAAAGGTCTTGATCAAGCTCAAAGGCATGCAATTCCTTGGTATTCACAATCTTCAAAAGGAAGGAATCAAATGCAGGCCGAGGATCTTTTCTCAAATACAATATACTTTGCAAAGCCTTCTTGACATTCTCGGGAAAAGAGAAGAAATAATTTATAACAAAGAACAAAATGTCTTGGATGAAATTCCAACTTGAATACCTGATCTTTCCATATTGTCCTTTCATGTTTCTGCTGGTCAGGTTCATCCTCCAATGGAGTCCTTGGATATGATCTCGAAAATGATTTGGAATCGTCAGGTGAATGATTTCAGCCTTTCCGGTGTCTGATCGTTGTCCACCATTGTTGGGCCTCAGTTTTGATCTCATTTTGCTTTGAGAAACTTACCTAACTATCCATTTATCCTTCATTTTCACTTCATCCATTTCATTTTAATGAATATTTGATGTCTAATAAGGTATTTAGCTTTAATTTGTCAATTTCTAAAGTTTTTATAAAAGTTTGATTTTAAGTGCAATTTTGGCAATTTCAGAAATTCCCGTAATCACTTCATGGTTGATATGGATGCAGGCCACTTCAGCACGAATGGGATGCATGAATGGAAAGCTTGGGAACTAGGACCAAGCCACCTATGCTTGGTTCCAACAGATCGAGCTTTATTATGCCTTTTTGGAGCTAGTCCATCATGACTAGTCATCCAGAAATCCCATCTAAATAGGGTTGTTTTGGGATTCCAAGATATTAGTCATATTTCTTGGGATAAGGAAGGTGGATTCGAATTGGATAGGTGGATTAGAGTAGATATGTTTGTTAGAGTGATTTTAGATCAGTTGGTTTCATGAACTCCTTATTTAAGAGCCACACTTTGATGGCTCAACACACTTGACATATGATACTTTTATGCTGTAATATTTTTGGTTTGAAGACTTAAGTTGGAGACTTGTGTTACTTTCATTTTTCTGATCAATACATGGATGTTTTGCTGATATAAAGCTTCTGATATCATCTTCATAAGTGTGCAAGGCAAGGGTGGAGGGCCCCCACTCCAAGCTAAGTACACTTCCAAGTTAGACTAGATTTATTTCATTGCAAATCTGGTTGATGGTAGCTTTAGTTTTTCAAAGTCTTATTTCAGATTGCATCATGGTTATGAATAGTGATTGATTTCAGTTGTTAATGGTTTATTCATCATCTAATTGATTTGGGAAACAAGTGTTCAAGTTGGGCATTCTCTCTATGAAATGGTGAATTAGAATTAGTCTCTTTTGTTTACATGCAAATAGTTTGTTTCCATTTAGATTTATATCTTAAGATGAATAAGTTATGTTGGAAAATTTTAAGTGTCTCTTAAGTTAAGAGCCTTTTTCATGTATGATTTATGCATCTTGAGTTTCTGGTTATCATCTCTAATTCATTAAGTAATAACTGAGGTGGAAGTAGACTTCTTGAGTTCAAGAACTCTTTCAATGTTTCCTCTTTTAACCTGATTGAATCAAGAGTTTTAAGATATATTTTCTCTTAGTTTTTAATCATTTATCTTTCAAAGTTTGATTGTATTTTATCTTCACAAATAGTGAATTTTCCTCCAAGAATAAACAACCCGGATTGATAGTAAATAATTGTGTTAGTTTAGGAACATAAATTAGCTCAACATTTTGGCGCCGTTGCCGGGGAGGCAAATATCGGCATAGTCAATAGAGAGATAAAATCCAAAATACACAAAAACATTAGTTACATTTCATTTCTTTAATTATGTTTCTTTATGCCTAGAGTTAGAGATCCTCAAGGTAGATTTATCAAAAACCTCCCACAAGTAGAGATAGGATCATCACATACACCTGTTACTGGTAATCCAATCATTGAAGAGCTGATTGAAAAACAAAGGAGTGGCCAAAGATTAACCTTGATTGAAAGGCAAACTTTGTCAGCTTGGGAGACAAAGCAAAAATTCTCCACTTCCGGAAAACTAAAAGAAAAAGGGAAACAAGTTGTTTTTCCATCCATCGATCCTCCTGTCTTCCCGCAACTTGAACCTCCACCTGAAATTGAAACAACTCCACCAATGGCAGAAGAAGAAGGACATGGATCCATTCATCTTACTCCCGAAGAACAAAGAGCTGAAAATGAAAGACAAGAAAGAGAATGGAGAAGGAAGAGAGAGGAAGAAAGGAAACACGAAAATGATAGGAAATTAGAAAATGACAGGAAAAGACAAGAAGATGGACTTGACCAAGAATCTACTTTTGGTTTCCCAATAATAGATACAAGTGCAATACTAGGAGAAGAAGTAAAGATGAAAAACATTCCACCTTCTGTGTTGCCAAACTTCTATGGAATGTCTACAGAAGATCCGGATTCATTCATGTTTGAATTCGATATCTTATGTAGAACATATGGCTATACTGATGATGTCCATAAGCTCCGTCTTTTCCCTGCAACATTAAAAGCAGCAGCCTTAAAATGGTTTATGGGTTTAGGAGAACAAACAATAGCCTCCTGGGATGATATGCGAACTGTCTTCCTTACGAAATATCAGCCTTATTGTAGATCTAGAGATTCAAAGGAAGATGTTTTTAGAATGACACAGCAAGAAGATGAAAATTTAGAAGAATATTTAGAACGGTTTGCATATAATCTGCAGAAGTCTAAACAACATTCCCTAAACCAAGAAACTGTTCGAACAATCTTCCTCAAAGGCATAAGAGATGAGTACCTTGACATTTTAAATGTAATGGGTAAAGGAGATATTTCAAATCTTCCATTTGATGAAATTGTCGAGTTATGTCAGAAATATTCTAGAGGAAGATCAAAAGCCGGAAGAAGGGAAGTGAGTTCCAAAGCAGCAAAGTCAGTTGCAGGAGGGATAACAAGGGCTGAAATAGGAAGTCTATTGGAAAATTTCAAAACAGATCTTTTGAGTACATTAGGGACACAAGTAGATGTGCTAAAGGCAAACAAGAAAAAGGAAGAACAAGAACAAGCCTTAGCAATATTTTGTTCAAAATGCAAAAAGAAACATCCTTTGAGAGATTGTCCTTTAGATAGCATTCAAGTGTGTGGTCTTTGTACAGGCAATCATTCCACTGAAAATTGTGTAACATTAAAAGACTTACAAACTAATTCAATGGAAGAAATGCAAGGAGCAGAAGGCTTCTATTATGTTGCACCAAGAAGACCATGGCCACCTAGAATCCCACAACCGAATCAGCCACAAGTCCCTCAGCAAAATTATGCTTATCCATCTTATAATCCTTGGACCCCTCCAATGCCATGGCAAGCTTGGCCTCCACAACAATATCCACAACAACCTGCACAAGGTTGGAGAGGATATGGTTATGGAAACCAACAGCCACAACAGTCTCAACAATATCAACAGCAATACCAGCAACAGTACCAACAGCCATTTTCATATCCGCAATATCCTCCATCCATGCCATTTCCGCAACAAAATTCTGCATATCCATTCCAGCAGCAGAATCCACCGCCATTACTATCACAACCACAACAGTTACAGTTACCTTCAAACCAACCCAGACCAACGCAATTACCATCCCAACCGGTGGCAAATCCAAATAACAAAGCGGACAAATCTGCATATACAGTAAAGGAAGCAGCATATTATCCTGCATATTCAATTCTTCCTCTTGATGATGTCCATTTAAGGTCTGGAAAAGTACTTAAGAAGGATTCTCCTCCAATTATAGAAGAACCAGCTGAACAAGGGGAATCATCTGAAACAACACAAACTAAGGTACAAAATCAGAAAGGAGCAAATATTACACAAACACCACTTTATCCTGAAAGGCTGGTAGAACAACAAATTCAAAATCAAATAACCCTTCCTGAATTTGATATCTTAGATGAGTTAAAAAATGCATATGTTAAGATTCCTTTATTAAAAGCCATCAAAGAAATATCGATATATGCAAAGACAATAAAGGAACTGTGCATTAGGAAAGAAAGAAAGAAGAAGGATCCTGCAACAATCCAAGTCATTGGTAAATTAGCAAGTCTCATGTCTCCTCAAACTGTAATAGAAAAATATATTGATCCTGGTATCCCAATGGTTACCATATCAATAAATAATTTCTCTGTACCTAATACATTAATAGACTTGGGAGCAGCTATCAATGTAATGACAATGGAAACAATGAAAACTTTGCAATTAAACAACATTAGATCGACCTCAACAGTATTGGAATTAGCAGATAGATCTAAGGTTGTTCTTGAAGGAATGTTAGAAGATATCATAGTTTCCTTGGATTCATGGGAATATCCTGTTGACTTCTTGATCTTGCAACCAAAGACAAACTTGGGAGGACATCCTCTGATATTAGGCAGACCATGGTTAGCCACTGCAGATGCCTTCATAGGATGCAGATCTGGAAGTATGATAATTTCACATGGAGATGAGAGGAAGCATGTCACTCTTTATTCACCTGCACAAACCACTTCTTTAGAATCAATACTTGAAACCCAGGAAAAGCAACAAACAAAAGCAGTTTTAAGTATCAATCAATTCTTTGATTTTAGAGAAGAAGAGGAGAATGAAGATCTGATGGACCTTTTTATCTCAGAACCAAGTATTTCAGAGCAGCTTAGGAAAGTTCAATATGAAGCTGCAAATGAACTTTTGAATCAATGTTTTCAGGAAACATGTACTATTAGAACTTTGCAGCATTCTTTGGGAGACATCTTTCCTGTAAACACAATTAGCAACCCAATAATCAAAACAATTGAGGTACATCCTGGAAAACATTTAAATATTGGAAACCAGCTGCAATCAAAACAAGAACAAGAGGTAATTGCATTACTACAGAAATACTCAAAAGCATTTGCCTGGGATTACACTGACATGCAAGGAATCCATCCTAACACATGTATCCACCACATCTATACAGATGATAAACTTAAACCTGTTAGACAACCACAACGAAGAATGAATCCAATGATGAAAGAAATAGTGAAAGAAGAACTGCAAAAACTGCTAAATGTTGGATTCATCTATCCTATTTCAGATAGTCAATGGGTTTCACCTCTGGTTGTTGTACCAAAGAAAAATGGAAAATGGAGGGTATGTATAGATTACCGAGAATTAAACAAGGCTACATTGAAAGACCATTTTCCTCTACCATTCATTGACCAGGTACTAGATTCTTTGGCTGGAAAGAAATACTTCTCTTTCTTGGATGGGTTTAGTGGGTACAATCAGATTAGAATAGCAACAGAAGACCAAGACAAAACTACATTTACTTGCCCTTGGGGAACCTATGCATATAATGTTTTGCCTTTTGGTTTATGCAATGCACCTGCAACTTTTCAAAGAGCAGTGCTTGCGATATTTGCTGATCTAGTCCATGAATGTGTAGAAGTTTATATGGATGACTTCACAGTGTATGGAAACACATATGAAGATTGTTTGAACAATCTTGAGAAAGTCTTGAAGCGATGTATCGAAACAAATCTGTCATTAAGTAACGAAAAATGCTATATGATGTTAACAGAGGGTATAGTTCTGGGACACCATATTTCCGGCTCCGGAATTAAGGTGGATCCAGCCAAAATTCAAGTCCTAGTTAACTTACTGCCACCTACAACTCAAAAGGAGGTTAGAAGTTTCTTGGGCTATGCAGGCTATTACAGAAGATTCATAGAAAACTTTAGCAAATTAGCTCAACCCCTGTTTAAACTTTTAGCAAAAGATGTTGAATTCCAATGGACGAATAGCTGTCAGAATGCTTTTCAAATTTTAAAAGATAAATTGTCAGTGGCACCCATACTTCGAGGGCCAAATTGGTCTTTTCCTTTTCATATTTCCACTAACGCATCAGACACTGCAATAGGTGCCTCTTTGGGGTAGAAAGAAAATTTGTTCAACTATGCAATATACTTTATCAGTAAGAATTTGACACCTGCAGAAACAAACTATACAGTCACTGAAAAGGAAATGTTAGCCGTCATACATGCAGTAAACAAATTCAGGCATTACATCACAGGATATCAAGTTTTTATTCACATAGATCACTCAGCAATAAAATACTTGATGAACAAACCCATCACTAATGGACGAATTACTAGATGGCTCCTGTTATTGCAAGAATTTAACATTACAATCCAAGACCGGCCAGGTAAAGAAAACCAGGTGGCTGACTTTCTGTCCCGCATCCAATCACCTGAAGACCCAAATCCAGTTATAGACAACTTCCCTGATGAACATCTGTTTGCCATAGCAGTTAAAACACCTTGGTTTGCAGATATTGCCAATTACTTGTCATCTGGAAAATTTCCAACTCAATTCACTAGCAAGCAAAGAAAGAAAATTGTTAGAGAAAGTTCTAGATATAGCTGGGTGAATGGTGATTTTTTTTATACAGGTTCAGATCTAATGATTAGAAAGTGTGTGCGTGAAGATGAAATACTAGATATTCTCAGGGCATGTCATGACGAACCATGTGGTGGTCATTTTGCAGACAAGCGAACAGCATATAAAGTGCTGCAATTGGGCTATTACTGGCCATCTATCTTCAAAGATTCTAAGGCATATGTCAAACAGTGTGACAGTTGCCAAAGAATAGGGAGACCCATCATGTCAGATGAAATGCCGCGCAAGCCACAAGTCCTCATTGAGCCATTTGAACAGTGGGCACTTGATTTTGTTGGACCCATTAATCCACCATCAAGTGGAAAAAGATACATCCTAGTGTGCACAGACTATGTAACAAAATGGGTGGGAGCCAAAGCAGTGAGCAGAGCAACAGAGGACACAGTGGTTACCTTCCTCTTTGAAGAAATTTTTGTGAGATATGGAGTCCCAAGACAAATAGTGACAGATCAAGGAACGTAGTTTACCTCAAAGTTAGTGCGGGACTTGACAGAGAAATATAAGATAAAACACAGGAAGTCTACTCCATATCATCCTCGGGCAAATGGTCAGGTAGAATCCACAAACAAAGTCTTAGAAAATATCATGACTAAGACAGTGCAGCAGAATAGGAAAGATTGGTCAGAAAAGCTGAAGGATGCATTATGGGCCTACAGAATCACATGGAAAAATACCACATGGAAAGAGGCCTTGTTGCCTATTGAATTTCAGATACAAACCTATAGACTAGCAGCAGAATTGGGCATGGACCTGACTGAAGCACAACAACAAAGGATCATGGAACTTAACCAATTGGATGAACATCGTCAACAAGCAATGGAACAGACAGCATTAGTACAGCAACAGAGAATCAAATGGCATGATAGATACATAAAGACAAAGACATTTCATAAGGGAGACTGGGCTTTATTATTTGACTCCAAATTCAAGGATTTTAAGGCGAAGTTTACAACACACCGGCTAGGGCCATATGAAATCGAGGAGATCTTTGATAACGGAGCAGTGAAGATAAAGACCATTGACCAGGCCCCCACCTCATTTGTTGTAAATGGTCATAGGCTGAAAGTTTATCATCAGCCTATTAGTAAAGAGACATTCATGAAACAACTGGTAGAAGAATCAGGACTGGAAATTATGGCTCTACCATCTTCCAGTTCAGAAAAAGAATAAAAAATAGTAAAAAAATATCTAAAAAAAAAAAAAAAAAGATATATAAAAAAAAACAAAACAAAAAATAAATTGTTTGCTGGTGAAAACCAGGCAACTGGCACTAAGCAAACACGAATTCATAGGGGCAAACCAGGGAAACCTGGACTCTATGAATTCTGTATTCTTGTTTTACTACTCTCACACAATTTCAATGCAGGACCTTTCCACAATTGACTCGAGGACAAGTCAAACATTCAACAAGGGAGAGTCTTGTAGCAAGCTTTTAGCTGCCACAGCTAAGGGATTGTGTTGTTCACTTTGGACCTGAAGCAAATTTGTTGCAGCAGAACCAGAAGGGACCTGAGAAAAAAAACATTATTGAGTGGGACCTGAAGCAAACTTAGTTGCAGCAGATCAAATCATTCCAGAAGCATTGCAGAAGGGACCTGAAATGAAAGATTATTACAGTGGGACCTGAAGCAAACTTAGTTGCAGCAGAACCAGATTAGAGCTGACATAATCTATCAGAAGCATTGCAGAGGGACCTGAAAAGAGAAACATTATTCAAATGGACCTGAACAATTCAAGAAATAGAGCATAGTAAACAAGGAGCAGTAATAAAAGTCTACTTTTTATCCATTCCACCTGTACAAACAGCATTCAGCATTCCACCTGTACAAACAACATTCAACATTCCACCTGTATAAACAACAGCAAGGGAGTATATTCATAGCCATTTTGTGCTTGAAATTCAATTTTTTTTTTAGAAACTTCTAGTTTTGATCTAATTGAAGTTAGTATCTGCAAATATTCATTGATATTCATTCCCAGTATATATACCCTACATTCCCTATTCATATTCCATTTCATTCACATAAATTTCCCTAGGTATTTTCCTTAAAAGCAAAAGGATCAAACTGGGACCACTCTTTTCACCTGCACATGAACTCAGAGCATTAGAATGATTATAATTTTAAATATGACCCCAATGGTCATTTTAAAATTATAAAGCTATGTTATAAAAGATATGCGCTAAAGTATGAAAGCATTGAACATATACATCATAGGTTATATGGGCGCTAAAGTATTTTTCAAAAGTGCATAAGCTAATGATGTTGCAAAAGAATATAGTATGCGCATATATCAAAGGTTGGGAACTGATTCATTCAGTTGCAAACTACCTTTTCATGGATGAATCTACCTCTATGAGTGAAAATTTAGCATAATTACATCAAAATCCATCAATTCACATTATATTATATCATGAGTTTGACTATTAGAAAGATAAAAGTCAAATTGTGAAGAAACTAGGCGAAAAACAGAGTTTTTTTTACCAAAATAGCAAATTTCCTCCTATGCGCTGCGTTGATTTCCCTATGCATAGTGCCTTTTTGCAGCTGATATTGGAGGCATTTCCGTGCACCAAATTTGCTCCAAGTTGGTTTTTTGGAAAGGTCTATTTGTCTACTTTCCAGAATAAGTGGAATTTCTAAATTTGGCCTCCATTTGCCCCTCCAAAACTGAGTTTTCCCAACATTGCTTCCTCTGTGTCCAAAATTGGGCAAAAAAGTCATTTTTGAGGTGCTTTTGACTTTTTTGGAAGCTCAAAACCTATCAAAATTTCTTGGCGATTTGTGGGAATTCATATTTTTCCATGACAAATCCGAAAATGCTGAGTTTTCCTCAAAAGGAGGTCCCTAGAAAAAGCGCACACCAGGTGGCGCGGCCCATCAGGCAGGAAAACCTGTTTTTTAGGCCAAAATTTTCAAAATTGCAAAAGGTGTCCCAAATTTCTTGAAATTTGGGCTAAGTTTCCTTCATTAAGTGTTTTTTTGGGCCAAGGAAGCCTCAGCCAAGATCTGGACCCTATCTTTCTCTTTTCACTTCCTCGATGCTTTCTTCAACTTGGCCTTCAAAATCCTAATTCTTGCTTTGCACACCTTGTTTCTCGCCAAGTAGTGGTATGCCATGTTCCTCAACATATTTTTCTCTTTGTTGGCTTTCTCCAGCATATTTTCCAAGTGCATGTTTGTCACCTCGAGCCAAGATTCATGTTCAACTTAAATTTCCTTTTCAACTGTTGTCAATTTGGTTTTCCTCCTCTTGGCAACTTGCCGGTTTTTCTTTATGTTTTTGAGCTCCATGAGGTCCTTTTTGTCGGTAATTTTCTTTTTTTCTTGTTCAAGGTCTCAGTCTCTTTGACCTCTTGCTATCCTGAAGATCCTCTTTCCTCCTGAGGCACTGGTGAAAATATCTGAGGTCGCTCTCCATAGGTTTTAATGATGTAGTAGCTGATGAGGAATGAAGGGATGAGGTGGGGACAAGAAGAGTATGAAAAGATTTTAAAAGATAAGATGAGTGGAATGCATGGGAATGATGAGTGCTTGAGGGAGTGGATGTTTTTAGGTTTTAGTTAATGAGGGGAATGAGGGGAGTGAATAGGATTTTAGAATGTAGGATAAGGGTTTGATAGGGAAGTAGGAGTAGTGAAAGAGTAGGATGTGGGAGTTAGGGTTTGGGAGTAGGGTATAGGGCTAGGGTTTTTAGGGTTTTGGGGAAAAAGGAGTAGGATGAGTGTGAATGGGAGAGGGGTAAGGGAAATGAGAATTGGGAAACGTAGTGGAGGGGAATGTAAAAATGATGCAGGGGAATAACAACAAGAATGACAACTTTTGAAAACCCTAGACAGTTTTTGTAGTGCAACTGAGCAGCACAATAGGTTTTGATTTTGCACCTATCAAAACACCATCTAAGATGATCAAATCTCTTGTAATGTCACTTAGGAATGTTCACTTACTTGTAGAGAGGTTTTTTGCAAATTTGGAGGCTTGGAAAGGTAATGAAATGTGTTTTGAGCTTAGTTGACAAGTGCGCCATGCCAGTGCACCTCGCCTTTTTGCAGACCTGTTTGGAGGGGCTTCGCGGTGTCAAAATTTGACGCATGATATCTCAGTGGAAATATTATTGAGTCTACTTTCCAACCCAACTTGAATTTTTCAATTTGGAGTTCATTTGCCCTGTCAAAAGTCAAATCTCCCAAGATTGGTCAAAATGTGCAAAATGAGGTTGCCTAAAGGCAGAGTGCTGTTGCAGTCAACTTTTGAAGGCCTTCCTCAACCCCAAATTGAGCTCATGATAGCTCATTGGAAATATATTTGTGTCTAGTTATAATTTGACTCATCAAGAAAGTCATTTGGCCAACCAAGCTAGGAGAAAGCTTGAGTTTCCCAAGGTCACTACAGAGGTGCATCAATTCTCCTGAGGCAACTATATTTTTGACATTTCTCTAAAACCATGACACCTGTGTAAAAAGTGAAGGAGGTTCTTCTTCCATGCCTTATTTTGGACAAAATAATCTCTTAGTTTTCCCAAATTCATCTTTTCTTACTCAGAAACATCATTGGAGTAAAACCTATCCCGATGTGTGCAACAGGGGATTAGTCGAAATGAAGTGAAATGAAGGGGATAAGGGGCTTCTAAATTCTTGAGAAAATTTTGGGAAGTAGGGCGTGATGTTAGGAAGTATGGAAAAGTGGAATTTCAAAGGTTGAGTGAGGGGAAGGTGTATGAACATCAGGATACAAGTTTTGCTGATGATTTGACCATCCAAGAGAAATTACCTTCAAAACCCTAGGAGAGGGAAATGAACCTTACCTAGGCACAACTGAAGCATGAAAAAAGTGTAAAATGACCCATTGGAACCTGACATGATGATGAAAACCCTTGGAATGATGGTACACACAGCTGAATGGTGACATGGACCGACATTTGGACAATTTTGAAAGGAGTGAAAGCAAACCCTAGAACTAATACCTAGTGACCAAATTTTACTTGAAGACTCACTGAAATGACAAAATTTGACCTTGAAACCTTAAAATCACTTTGTAAGAGCATGTTTGATCACTGGAGGAAGGCTGCAAAGATTGACACTAACATTGGCTCCAATGGGGATGGTAGCTCCTTGGAGGTGCCAAGAATGGCAGATCTTTGGGAGAGCAAACCAGTGCCTCCTTCCATAGGGCTATGGAGTCAAAAACTCAAGCTGAAATTCATGACTGAAAACTGAAGACTTAACGACACAAACTGACTCTCACTCAACTAAAAACTGACTCGATACTTAAACACAACTAACAAATTGGAAATGATGCTCAAAGTAGAGCTTATTCATCAAAACCTACTCTAACAGTTTCATTCATCATCTGATCAAGTGAAATGAAACAACCAATGCAACCAAGTAAGTATTCTGACTGTTGTTTGTATTCTTCGCAAGTGCTTTCTTATGAAAAACAAGAGAGAACTACTAATAGGCAACTCCCATGAAAACTTGTGAACAGATCCGTTGAATAATATGGATTCTCTATCCGCCTCCAAAAACACTGCATAAGGATCTAGAAATTCATGCACACTGGGACTTAGCTCATCCAATGGATTACTTCTCTTCTCTTCATACCATGAATGCAAACTTTGATCTGAGCTTTGTGACTACACGCCTGCTAAAAATGACAAAGAAACCAGCTGTCAGATCAAATTTGTATCAATACTTTTGTCAAGCTCACACATAGGAGAAGGACTTTGACTACAAACATTATCCAACACATCAGCTATTGGATAGTGAAAAACTTGAAAAGACTGCTGCAACCCATTTTCTATTGGTTCCGATGAGATTGCATGACTTTCTACAGGCTGCTCATTTGAAGATATACGATGCAATTTACCCTTTAAAAACTGAAATGATTCAAAACAAAATGGTACGGAATCATCTTGTATCATTTGATCATATGTGCCAGCTTCCATGTCTTCATCTGTAACTTCATAATCGATGGAATTCAGAGGCTGCAACTCTGGATAAGAGAAGTCTTGAACAAGGTTTTCATTGCCCTCAAGATGGTCTAGATAAAGACTTGTCGATAGTTGATCTCTAATAGCACAAAGGTTGTCTCTGATGAGCTGAAACGAAGCAAAACAAAAAGGCAAAGATCCTTCACTTACTTCAAAATTTGCTGCACTTTCCTCATCATTTCCATAGCTGATATGTGATGGCTGAACATTGTATTCGAGCTGCTAAAAGTGAACTTCTTCCTCCCACAAACTAGCTACTGATTTGTCTGCAAGATTAGCTTCTGTTTGGAGAACATAATCATCATCATAGTGATCAAACTGAGGAAAATCATCAGTATAAAAGACATCATCAAACATACATGTCATATCAACAGATCTCTCTTCTCCAAGATGATCTATAAAACAATCATTATCAGATCTATGACAACTGGGATAAGAAAGAAAATGTTTTGGAGCAGCCATTTGTTCTTCTTCAATCAATGAGCCATGGGCTTGAACATTATACTCATTCCTTGTGATGATCTTTTGCATCATCTCTTCCACTGCACTTACCAAAATGTCCAGCTTTACTTCTAGAGATGTCGATTCCTCCGGATCTGTGTTTTTCATCTCTTCTTCCTTCAACTTTGCCCTTCGGATCAGCAAATTAGCCTCTACATCTATTGCATTGTTTTGCATCTCTTCAAGTGTTGCAAGGTTCCTTTCCCTCAGCTGAAACTCCATTTCCGGATCAAAAGCACCCGGGTAGTGCAAGAGAGCGGATCGAAGAGGAGGTCTTATATTAACAGGCATCGAATAATAAACTTAGTTAAATCTGGCAGAAAATTGTTGTACTGTCTCTCTTGGTTGTCTTTTCAGTTGGTTATACTCTTCTATAATCAAGAAAGGTGTTTTCCTGACCACCCACTTGTCGAGAAAAACTTTGACGAACTGCTGGTAATCTGAGATGCTTGCATCAGGCAGGGTTTTGAACCAACTCTTGACTTTGCCTTGCAAAGAAAGAGCAAAAAGCCTAATACTGACATCTTCTTCATCAACTTCAAAAAGGTCAAGAAAGGAATCAGAATTCAATACATGTCTCTCAGTAGTGATATTGTCGCGTTCACCATCAAATCTTGGTAGATATAGATCATGATTTTTAGGGAAAGCATGGGATATAGGAGGTAAAATCAGAGGCTTGTATCAATCTGGAATTTTACAAGGTATAGGGGTATGTACAGAAGATGTAGAATCAGTCTTGGTCTCTTGGGGTTCATTAGTTTGAAGACGGTCATCACAAGATTCAGAAAAAGAGTCTTGATCAAGCTCAAAGACATGTAATTCCTTGGTATTCACAATCTTCAAAAGGAAGGAATCAAATGCAGGCCGAGGATCTTTTCTCAAATACAATATACTTTGCAAAGCCTTCTTGACATTCTCAAGAAAAGAGAAGAAATAATTTATAACAAAGAACAAAATGTCTTGGATGAAATTCCAACTTGAATACTTGATCTTTCCATATTTTCCTTTCATGTTTTTGCTGGTTAGGTTCATCCTCCAGTGGAGTCCTTGGATCTGATCTCGAAAATGATTTGGAATCACCAGGTGAATGATTTCAGCCTTTTCGGTGTCTGATCGTTGTCCACCATCAACAATCGGATCTAACTTGATACATGTACTGGGGCAATTTTCAAGTCATATGTTCAGCTTATAAAATTAGACCGGAGATTGACTGAAGCAGCTTTTATCTACTTATGCATTCGCAAAGCAATGTGCAGTTCGAAGGCTTCCTGGCATAACTTTAGGCTCTGTCTGTAGTTTATAAAGCAAAGAACACTAACAAACAAATAAAATTTTCTTCCCCAATATGGTCGCCACTATGTTAGAGCCTGAATCTACCTCAGGCTGAGAAAGGTAGGATCTAGGATAACATCAAACCACGCTTAACCTTGTAGCTAGCCCTACTAGGTTGGGAGAGGGCTCTCTCCTTGTCAATCTCAAGAAAATATAGCAATGATGCTTGAGATGAATAATGTAAAGACTAATTTTAGGCTAGGTATATGCTCAAAAAAGTGTTATTGAATTTGATGATGTTTTGTTGGCTCAAATGTGAAAGACAAATTTGGGTCCGGGGAATGAGGCTCAGTTTTGCAGAGATCTCTATGGGGCGAGGTAGGAAAATGGTTTGGTACTTCAAATTGAATGAGATGGAGAGATTTTAGACAGGTGAGGATTTGAATAGGGCAAGAAAGTGTCAGGGGTCCTCTTCAAACAGCTAAAAACATAAATAACTAAACAAACCCTAGGTAGAGCACTACAAATCAATGAATTCTACCTTTATCCTTGTTTGATTTAGTTAAGATGAAGCAAAGAGAGATGATGACATACATAAAACACATGTAAAATTACAGTTACAGAATGAAACACAATAGCAAATCAAGATTCCACAAGAATCCCATAAAGTGCTGCAAACCTTGGTCTATTCCTTAGCCAAACTGCTGAATGAGTATACAATGAAGCTCCAAGCTTTCCCAAAAGTCCAACCTTTGTTAATGACTGAAAAAAAAGTAGATATAGGCAATAAACAACTCATACTAGCATTTAAGGGTCGAGTTCATAAGTTTAGGAGCTTTTTCAACAAAGTCTAAACTGAGAACTAAAAAGTAGGCAGTGGAAAAACTTGCCTCTAAAAACTAGGGAACTAATTCATTCAGTTGCAAACTACCTTTCCATGGATGAATATACCTCTATGAGTGAAAATTTAGCATAATTACATCAAAATCCATCAAGTCACATTAAGTTACATCATGAGTTTTACTATTAGAAAGAGAAAAGTAAAACTGTGAAGAAACTAGGCGAAAAACAAAGTTTTTTGAGCAAAATGAGCAAGTTTCCTCCTATGCACCGCGCTAATTTCCCTATGCGTAGTGCCTTTTCGCAGCTGATTTTGGAGGCCTTCCTATGCACCAAATTTTCTCCAAGTGGGCATGTTGGAAAGGTTTGTCTATATACTTTCTAGAACAAGTGGAATTTCTAAATTTGGCCTCCATTTACCCCTCCAAAACTGAGTTTTCCAAACACTGCTACCTGTGTGTCCAAAAAGGGGCAGAAAGGTCATTTTTGAGGTGTTTTTGACCTTTTTGGAAGCTCAAAACCTGTCAAAATTTCTTGTCCGTTTGTGGGAATTCATATGTTTCCATGAAAAATCCAAAAATGCTGAGTTTTCCTCAAAAGTAGGTCCCTAGCAAAAGCGCATGCCAGGTGGCGCAGCGCATCAGGCAGGAAAACCTGTTTTTTAGGCCAAAAATTTCAAAATTGCAAAAATTGCCCCAAATTTCTTGAAATTTGGGCTAAGTGTCCTTCATTAAGTGTTGTGTTGGGCAAAGGAAGCCTCAACGAAGATATAGAGTCTATCTTGCTCTTTTCGCTTCCTCGATGCTTTCTTCAACTTGGCCTTCAAAATCCTGATTCTTGCTTTGCACACCTTGTTTCTCGCCAAGTAGTGGTATGCCATGTTCCTCAACATATTTTTCTCTTTATTGGATTTCCCCATAATCTTTTCCAAGTGCATGTTTGTCACCTCCAGCCAAGATTCACGATCAGCTTAAATTTCCCTTTCAAGTGTTGTCAATTTGGTTTCCCTCCTCTTGGCAGCTTGCCGGTTTTTCTTTATGTTTTTTAGCTCCATGAGGTCTTGTTTGTCGGTAAGTTGCTTGTCTTCTTGTTCAAGGTCTCAGTCTCTTTGACCTCCTACTGTCCTAAAGATCCTCTGTCCTCTTGAAGCATTGATGAAAATATTTGAGGTCCCTCTCCATAGGTTTTAATAATGTAGTAGCTGATGAGGAATGAAGGGATGAGGTGGGGACAAGAAGAGTATGAAAAGATTTTAAAAGATAAGGTGAATGAGGTGTATGGGGATGATGAGTGCTTGAGGGAGTGGATGTTTTGAGGTTTTAGGGAATGAGGGGAGTGAATAGGGTTTTAGAATGTAGGATGAGAGTTTTATAGGGAAGTAGGAGTAGTGAAAGAGTAGGATGTGGGAGTTAGGGTTTGGGAGTACGGTATAGGGCTAGGGTTTTTAGGGTTTTGGGGATAAAGAAGTAGGATGAGTGTGAACAGAGGGGTGAGGGAAATGAGACTACGCCACAAACCTACGTGAGACACTGTCTGCTCTTCTCATATTGGTAGTCTTCTGCTTTCCCTGTACTTAACATAAGGAAAAGTGACAGAGGGAGGGTTAATGCATTAACTGTTTTTTTTTTTTTTAAACAAAACTTGCAAAATAGAACTGGGAGTAAAATGATTTCACTTTATCTGTCTTTGCTTTTCTTTTCCTCCAGAGGCCACAGTTTTTGAAACTTGTCTCTAATACCACTTGTAATGACTCCACACCTAATTTAATTTTTTTTATTCGTTTTACCGAAATTTACATGGCATAAACATATATATACAAACTATTGAAACTATATAGTTTCCCACCAATGTGCACAAACTTGCATGCGGCTCCAGATTTAATGTACCATCATCGTACTAGCATTAATAACAGGTTTAATCTACTGTTTTGGTTTTACGCATGTTAGTCCACGCGGCAATCAAACAGGTGTTAACTTTTCCGTTTTGCATTTGCCATCACATGGCTTGCCTTATCTGCTACGAGTGAATTTAACACTACCCGCTCCATCCTGTATGTGGCCAGGCAGGCAGACCAGTCTCATCGCCCTCTTGGATATTCCTGCCTCATCAATGGTGAGGATTGTCCGTTGCTATCCGACGGTGATTACAGTCGTGGGTTACGACCTATACTCCCGAATGCATTGTGATGGTGCTCATTTGGTTGGGCAGCTCCTTACGGAGCTTGCTCTGGTTCAGTCCATGCATTGCAGCTCCAGAGAGCTGGCCTACCAGATCTTTACTCAAATTTCTTGCATAATTGGTACCCTAATCCTTCAGGTAATTGACTGATAGCAGAATTATTCTTTCTATTTCATTTACCTGAGCGCTATTAAAATTTCACTGCGTGAATCATGACTCATTCACGAGGGCTTCACGATATTGGCAGGTTGAACTGGTATTCAAGGGTTCCTTGCAGCGCCAGGAAGCACTGTTCCTACGGATGGTGATTCAACTCCTCCCGGGTAAGTCATTATCAAGTTGAAAGTAATTTCTCCTAATTTTTCTGACGCAGTCTTCGTTATTATCAACAGTCTCCTAACCATTCTTATTGTGGCTTTTCCTTCAAGCAGGTTGGTCGACGTTTCCTCACGAGGTTGCCTAGCCTCATCTGATGGAAACCCTCCATCATCGTGACCAAGGGTTCCAGGTATGAAAATGTCTTCCGGCCCGAAGCCCTCGGTTGAAGAGTTTAAGTTCTGGGTTTAGGGGGTCTTTCCCGTGCCCATCGAAGGGACTATCCTTCCAAGATTGATATTCTATTTTTAATTTGTGTGAAGGGTGATGCGTCCCCTCACGAGCTCAGAGCTTTCAATTAAATGGCGTGTATAAACTCTTGTTTATTATTTGTAATGGAAATTGGGCATCCAGTTTGAGAATCTGTTATACTGCTTGGCCTTTGTAATTTTGATTATCGTGTAGCATATCTGTGCTTATTGTGCTCACAGCACTAATCCCTCTCTATTGTTGTGATGTAATACCGTGATGGTTTAATTGTTTAAGTAGGCACGATAGTTTACATATATGTCTATAGACTGTTTGCGTTCATGGACTCACTTGTGTTGAAATTATATGTAATTTCTTTCTGTTGAGAAGTGGCCTCGGCCAGCGTTTAGCCCTGTATTGTATTTTTAACATTTAAATAAGAGTTCAGTTTTGGAGACTTGTGCAACTAGCACTTAGGTTTTGGTCATGTTTCCACTGTTGCGTAAGTTTCTGGTTGAGAAGGTTCATGCCCTTTCCGTCAGGGTCGCAGCCTTAAGATCCCTCCCAACATTCTTATGTTCTATTTGTTTTTTTGTTCTTATCATTGGAGGGTTGTATTACCAGAGGGTTTCAGTCACGACCCAACCGAGGGTTCACTATTATGCTTCAAATTTCAGGGTCTCTTGGGTTCAATCGTGGCTCAAACCCTGACCACGGGGCAGACAACATGCTGCACCCAGAATTTGTTGGCGGCTCCAGAACATATTATTGGCTCTATCCCTGTCTTTTAATAACAACAGGAGAGGCATGCATTGCAGTACCTTATGGTCTTATAGCAAACTTTGTTATCAGTTAGTTGTGGTCTTTAAGGTTGCTTGCAGACGAGGCAATCAATAGCATCTTCTTCTTTGTTTTATTTATGTTAAAACGTTTAGCCTTATAATGTTGCAAGTGAGCCCTCTAATATCAGATCTTGAATTAGTCCTGCGTATGAGTAAATTTCTTGCTTTCTTTTATTTTCTCAAGACTAACTATAATGTGCACAAGTTTTCCTACAATGTTGATATATAATAGTTCATTAGACCAGACATCCTAATTCGATTGCCTCCCTATGGTCTTATTTCTTTTCGTTTCCATAATGCATGGAATTGGTTAATAAAATGATATGTTTTCTTCGCAACAAATACATTCTGGCATCACCCTAACAACTGTTGATAACACAAGTGTTTAACTAAAACGAGTCTCGGTTTCCAATCTGAAGGAAATAATCTAGAACAGAGACGGTTAAGTTTAAACTCTAAACTGAGATTAACTCTCTTCTTGACAACTTGCCACTACTTATGCCCTTCCATAATTAAATAGCCTGAATCTATAGAAATATCTAATGTTACTGTGTTTATTCTGGTTATAACCCTAGGAAACTGTAGCTTGCAGAGATAAACACTTCCAAATTCAATTCAGATAGTGGTGCAGTTTTGGTTGGTGCCTCATACCTGTGTTGCTCCCAATAAGTATCTCCAGAGAAAGAGGTCACCTCTAGTTCTATAGCTAGTCAAACCACCCGACCATGAGATTGTCTTTCGGGACCAAATCTCCCCCCTAGCTTGCTCAAAGACAAACAGTCTTTACAAGTTGCTCGCGCTCTGTGCTCTTACCATCTGATCATCACTAGACATAGTAAGCTCTTTTTCCCTTTTTTCCTCGCTGCCTGTCCTCTACAGCACAGTTTGCCCGCCCCACCTTCCCTTTCTTTTCCTAGAAGCCATCCACGGTTAGTGGGGCAATTAGGGTTTTGCAACTATTTCTTTTTTATATTAACTTCCCTCCTCAGAATTTACATGATATCCCTATTACTAGGAAATCGTTTCTCATTTTTATTCACTAATATAAAAATATTAATTTATGCAACAGATAATAACCATCATCCTTTAGTTTGTTTTTTTTAACTATGGTAAATAAAGTATTTACAATATTCTGGGGATATTAAAGAGGTGCACCTTACCAAAATCAAATACAATTTATCTCACCATTGATCATAATTGTACATGCTTTTGCATCTCTACTACTTCTAGTTAGCTATGTTTTGTTTATGTGTGAATTGATCATATAATTGTGCACGCTTTTTCACCTTTTCACTTCTGGTTACTTCTCTTTTGTTTAGGTAAAACATTAAAATCGAATGTAAAATTTAAATGTTACTATTATATTTAATTTTACCATTTATTTTTAAAATCAACATATTTTATAATATAAATTTGAAAATCAATCTCTACTTTCAAAGATATATATATATATATATATATATAACTTAAAATCGTATTTTATATAACTTATTTGAAACAATGTGCACTTACTTATAAAAAAATTTGGTATACAAATTAAAATGAACAATTGAAATCCACCACTCTATCTTTGCAACTAGTGCAAATCAACAATTAATTGGTCTTAGTTGAAATCCACCACTCCATCTCTTCAAATCTATAAATCAACGTCAACTGACTATTCATGTAGGCCTAGGTAGACTTATTGTAAAGTTAAATTTATTTATTACTTGTTAAATGCATTAACTTATGTTGCAAAGGAAACAATTCCAAATTGACAACATCTAGATGGCATAACATATCACATATTTTTTAATTTATGTTATTCTTCCATGTGTTAAGGGTTTCCTTTGCAATATGTGGTGCAATTGCTAGCATATATCCTACATGAGAAATATAAATATACTATCAATATTGTTAATATTCATCGTGTTACTTGTGGAAATTGAATCTAGGTGGAGAGGATTTAATTCATTTCTCCAAACCACCCATAATAATCCCAATTGACTAATTTAATTGTATATAAATTTATTTTTTTAATTATATAAAAAAACTATTTTCCTAAACAAATACACTTTCTTTTTCTAATTATTAAAATATTTAAGAAGAATCACAATTTCTCAAATATGAAAATGTTAAATTAGCTTTCATTTTCATTTAATTTTAATAATATCAAATATAGCAATGTGAAACTCTTGTGACACTTTCTTTACATTCTTAGTTGGTTTAAAATTTTAAAAGTTCTTAAATTTCAAAAATAAAATAAACAAAAATTTAAATTTGAAATGCAACAATTATATTATATAAAAAACAATATCCACATAAACAATGTCAACAATACATAAGAGTAAACAATATGGATTCCGAGTATCATTGTTTTTGTGTGAAATGTCTAAAATTTTAGATTTTGATATAATATCAAAAGAATTGTGATTTTATATTTTCAACATGATTTTTTGTTTAAGATTAAAATTTCCTTTATGTAACTTAGCTTTTCTTCGAGATAAAAGAAAATAGAAATTGTGATTGTACTAACAATCATGATCATATTTTTCATATCGATTTCTTTAAAGAAATAAAAGTTAAGAAAATAGAGATAGTAATGAGAATAATACAATAGTGTGACTGAGATAAAATATCTTTTTTTTAAATAAAAATAAATAAATAAAAAAACAAAAATAAGTTAATAAAGATAGTGGTTAAAATAATACCATGGTGTAACTAAAATTACTTTTTTATTATTATTATTCCATAAAACATTATTTCTTATATACTAAACTATATAAATTCTGTTTACTCAAATTTAAAATTAATATTGCCCATAAATAATCCAAATCAATATAGATAATTAATATTACTAAACTCTACAAATTCTGTTTACTCAAATTTAAAATTAATATTTAATATTGCCCCTAAATAATCCAAATCAATATAGATAATTAATATTACTAAGTGCAAAGTTGATGTTAAAGTAATCTCTTTCCAAACTTTTCAATTTCTATGGTTAATGCAAATTAAAAAAAAGCATAGTAAACTACGGGCGTTGGAGTTGTGGCAGGAAAATAGGAATCCTTTTTTACACGATACATATTCCAAAGTCAAGCAGCGAGCTACGGGTGGCAAATGGAATGATTGGTTTATATTATTATTGCAGTCCAGTATTTATAGAAAAGTCAAGCAGCGTGCGACGAGTGGCAAATGGAATGATTAGTTTATATTATTATTGCAGTCAAGTATTCATAGAAAAGTTAGGGACGGTTGTGCTCCTAAGGATGTCCAGCTTTGTAATCAAGTATTCATAGAAAAGTTAGGGACGGTTGTGCTCCTAAGGATGTCCAGCTTTGTAATCAAGTATTCATAGAAAGAAAATTGAGGACTAGTCGCAGATCGATAGACAATCGACGAGTAGTCCCAGATTGATAGATAATTTTGGGTCAAGTTCCGATTTAAAATAATTTTGGGTCAAGTTCCGATTTAAAACAAAAATTTTCACTTTTATTATTATTTCATTATTTTATTTTCTCACTCTTATTATTATTTCATTTTTTTATTTTGTATGGTCTAAAGAGAAGATTCCTTTTTAATCACTTATAATTTAATGATTATGTGTTTGATTATTTCTCAAAAGAATAGAAATAAGAGCAAGTGATTCAAAGTGCCAACATGTTCAAAGTGCCCACCGACCAAAGGGCGTAAGATATTATAAGGGAGTAATCCAAAGGTAGTTCCCACGGATTTTGGTCTGTTTAGTCCCATCACTTAGACTTTTAATTATTAACTCACTTGTTCACACCTCTATGTTGAGTTAAATTTAGATTATATTTTACAGACATACTTCATGTTTACATTACACATATTAGAGATGGACACCATATTAAAGTTACTTTAAATGAATTGAATTTTCTTTTTATATGTTCAATTCTCATATGAGGAAATGCATTTTAAGATATTAAAGTATTTATATAATTCTATTTTTTAATTATTAGAGTATTTAAATTTAATATTTTTTATTAATGTATATTGAATATTTATTATAATTTTTAAAATTGCTTTAAATTAGTTTTATAATTTTAAATATTGTTTTGTTTTGGAGTTGTTTGATCTGAGAATATAAAGATTTTTTTGGGGATAGAGTAATACAACTAATAAATCTGTTTGAAAATTTGACTTAATTTTGTATTTTAGAGAAGATATCTTAAATATAAATAGTGAATTATATGTAAGGAATCACAAAAAAAAATCACCTCCTAAATTTTCAGATTCACAATTTACCTTAAACCAAACATGTTGTCAATACAGGTGAGTCACTGACTTGCCCCATAATATTGATATTTAATATTTACCTTCAAAATATATCCAAATTGTAATTTTTTTACATTTAATTTTCTATTCAAATAGATAGCAAAATAGTTTAACCCTATATATGATATGCAAAATACCTAGTGATAAACATTTTCTTGTCAAATTCCAACCTCGTTGGAATTCCCCACCTTCATTATTATTTCATTACTTTATTTTGTACTGCCCATAGAGAAGAGAAAATTCCTTCTTGAAAGACCTCAGCCACTCATAATTTAATGAGTCCAAGCTTGTTTATTTCTTCAAAGTGATGGACTTTGGTCTTCTTGGTCTCACTGCTTAGAGTGTTAATTATTAACTTTCTTACTCGTTCATAGTGCTTTGTTGAGTTAAATTTTGGATCGTATTTTACCCATAGACTTAATGTTTACATTACATGTATTGGGGATGGTTACCATATACAGGTTAATTTAAATGAATTAGATTTTAGATTTTCTAATTATATGTTCACTTCGTGTATGACTAAAAGAAATTTTAAAATGTGCATGACGAATTTTTTTTTAAGATATTAAAATATTTATATAATTATATTTTTTAATTATTAAAATATATAATTTATTAGAAGTATAATATTTATTATAATTTAAAAAATTTAATGTTTATTATAAATCAATTTTATATAGTATTATTTTTTATGTTTGGTTTATGTAAGGGGATATATATTTCTTTTGTCTCTGTTATCAAAATTTATCTTAATTTAGCCTTGACTCCAAATTAACAATGTGATAAGTTTGGGAGTTGTTTGATCTACAATACTAAGACATTTCTTCTTAGAAATAGATTAATACAACTAATAATTTTGCTTGAAATTTTGATTTAACTTTGTATCTTAAGAGAGATATCTTAAAGATAAATGGTCAGTTATATTCAAGGAATCACCAAAAACCATTATATCATGAATTCCCATAAATCCTAATGTTTTCCAATCATTAAATCATTAATTCACTCCATAAAACTGGCTTCACATTTACCTCCAACACATATCCAAATTATAAAGGTTTTACAAAATTTATTACCCATCACAGATATGCTCAATAATTTTGTTTTCCCTTTCAAGCATATCCAGATTATAAGGGTTTTACAAAATATTTTACCCATCACACATGCTAAATAATTTTGATACCCCATTCGTCAAATTAACTTAGCTCAATTGAAGTGGTATGGTTCACAATTTGTGTTCCAAGTAGCATGAGTTCAAGCCCTAATGGAGTGTGGCATTGTCTACGGATGTCTACCAAGGCCATAATTAGGATGAAATTCTCTCAGGGTGAAAACAAAAAATCTAGATTTTCTTAAAATCGTGCTAATATTTCTATTATTTTCCAAACAAAACTGTAACCTCATTGTAACACATACAAATGTTAAACAAGATTAAAATAATAATATTTTGTTTCTTTTCCTACTTAACACTTTCACCATCTAAATATTAAGAGGTTGCCATACATATTATGATCTTAATTGAAATATGCATATTACAATACTTGGTATTTTTATTTGGCATTATTTACATGTAAGATGGTTATGTCACATTCGATTAATATATCTGGAATTATCTACCAACTAAGGCTTACGATACTTCACATTAATCAAGAGTTATAACATTAAAATATTACAGGCCCATTATTATTGATTTGAAACGGACTTTACTGATGACAAAGGTTATCTAGCCTAAAGGAAAGACTTTATGATTTAGTTGTGACTAATTGCAGTCAACCCTCTGATACATTTACGCCATCACTATGGCCTCTTTACAACTGTATTAATGCTTAGCTTATGTGATGGCCTAGGTGGTGAGGTGGTTCATCAGAAAATTTCAATGTCGGGTTGTTCCATTGCTGACCTTGGGATTCACCTCGCATTTATGGTCTCCAGTTGTTGTAGTGACCGGATGGTGGGAGGGAGTTCCAAGTTTCTATGCCTTTGATATAGTCTTCGATACATCTTCATTGTTCTCCCCTAGAGAAGGGTTTCTGACTGCCCTATTTGGAGTCTTCCAGGCGTAGGTAACTCCTCTATCTTACGCTTGCAGCTAAGTTGTAGTTGCGATCATTCTTGTTGGTTGTCGCCATGAATGACCTTCTAAATTCTTATGGATCCTTCGATAGTTACCCCGGGCTCTCGATTTTAGTTATTTGGCAACAGGCATGAAAGAGGGTTTTACAATCGGGCTGGTTCAGGTAATTACAATATTCTTCCTTTTTCTCTTGCCCAGTTATGTTCAGTTTCATTTCGCCTAAACTGGTTATTATTTCAAGTTTTAATCTCTGTCACTCCTCTCACTTGGGTGGAGATACTTACAGGTAAAATGATGGATATGAAGGAGATAAAAGAGGCTTTTACTCAGTTCATCTACGCATAGAGCCAAGCGCTCAGTTCCCATCTGGGTACATGATATCTAGCCTAGGGTTTATATTGAGGGTTTTACTTGTTGTTGCCTTCAATCTCTAAGGGAGGCCCAATCTGAATATGTTTAAGTTACCATCATATTTTTGTGATAATCTTTAAATTAATTCTGGCCTTTAAACAAGCGGATGGTATTTAGTTCATGGAGGGTTGTAAGAACCAAGAAATTGGTCGTCTTTAGTTTATTAGTTATTTTGGAAATACCTTGCTCTGCTATTATGAGAAAATGGACAACTATTTCATTTACTATATAATTTTATGACTTGTGTTCTCAGCAAACTTCGAGTTAATATATTTTCACTCTTTAGTTTGTGTGACATTTCCGTCTCGAGATCTGTATGTATTAAATCGTTTGTTAGAGATGGATACTCTTCGACTGATTGTGATAAGATAGGGAATTCCATCCTTGCCTGTGGGGTAAGGGTTTGGTATTATATATATTAACTTCTGATAAAAATTAGTTGTTTTGGAAAATATAGACAGGAAAGTTGATTCTGCTTATTTTCCTTCTTGATTTTCCCGCTTTTCCTAAATAGATTTAGTCAAATCTATAATCTTATTTCCACGGTTCTTGTATTACTAGAAATACTTGGTTGACACCTAAATTTTTACATGAATACCTCTGTTTTCTTTTACCCTGGGTTCAGATTTTTTTCGTTACCTACTGAATGGTTTAGACACACTATTCTTGCATTTTGTTTGTAGTTTTAATATTACAATGTCAGAAATTTCAACTGTAATCTCTTATCATTTGTCTGTACTTTTGACCAGTAAAATATACTTAGGTTCTGGGTGATTTCCTTCCTAGATGCTAACTACGTTTGTTGCATTTTCTACTTGACATAAAGAGTTCTTTATCCCTTATCTACAGTAGTCGAATGTACATAATGTTTAGCATACGAATCTCACTTGTCTAATGTCTCTTTACTGTTCCATTTTCTTAACAAGAATTTGATCTTCCAGATATTCAGAATGGAAATAAATACTTATAAACTATTACATAACTTTTCTCATGTCTATTGTTTTCTTTACTGTATCTTTTACTTAACAAGAACTTGATCTACCAGATATCTAGAATAGAAATAAACACGAATAAACTATTGCATAGCTTTTCTTGAATTAACATGCTCCATTCTTAAAATGCCAAATCTAGCTTATGGAAGATTATCACAGGTTTCTATGTAACGAGATTTCTTACTTATCTAGTACATACAGTATGCCAAAATTGGTCTGCAACCAAACCTAATTGATGCTTTTCCTCCCACCCTTGAGACTAAAAAGTTAGTAGTCTCCCCCCAAGTTGTTCTTGATCCCAAGAAACATCTTCTCTCCCACAAGAACCTGGTTTTCACATCTATCTAGTCTTAACCAAACGTAGCTATCATAGACTATCTGATGTTTCACCACATCTCTCCTTTTTCCTTTGTTGATCTCAGATACCCCTATCCTCTTGATCTTCTTAAGTAAATACTCAAGAATTTAGTTTAGGGACAGATAACTGTCTCTCATAACTAATTAACAAGTAAAGCAATATTTACGAATAACTACAAAATTCACTTTTCCATAACTATGTTCAAAAATAGTTTATAATTTAAAAATAGTAAAAGTTGTTTTGGTTGCAATAAAATGAATATTTACATTAACTGGGGATATAACATCTTCCCCCCCTAAAATGGAACATTGTCCCGATGTTTTCCTTCTGAAAATAGACCTAGAAAGTTTTCCTTCATAACCTGGTCATCTTCCCAGGTGGCCTCTTCCGGCCCATAGTGATGCCACTGCACTTTAACCTGGGTGATAACTCATTTCTATAGCGTTACTTCTCTCCAATCTAGTATAACCAAAGGTTCGACCAAGAAATCACCTTCCGGTTCGACCTAAACATAGCAACAAAATAAGTTAATTCATTAACCAATTTGTTTAATAAATCTATAAAAGAGAAACTATATATATTGCCTGAACGTCTTGCCATTTCATTATGTCATTAGCATAATAAACATATTTCTTAAGTAGAGAAACATGAAATACATTATGTACATGAATGTGACTTGGTAAGGCAAGTTGGTAAGCCACTGGTCCAATTCGAGCTAGGATTTGGAAAGGCTCGCAGAATGGGGGTGCTAATTTAGCACAGTCAGACCATTGCAAAGTGATTTTCTTGGCTCGTACTCTAATGTAAACATGATCCCCTACTTGGAATTCCCAGAAGCTCCTCCTTCGATCAGTAAAGTTCTTTTATCAATCCTAAGTAGCTTTTAAATTGACTTGTACCTTTTTCACCATCTCTTTCATTTCTTCTAACATGTCTGGCCCTAGCATCAACCTATCCTCTGGACCACTCCAACTCAAAGGAGTCCTACACTTGCATCCATATAATACCTCAATGGGACTCATCTGTAAGGTTGCATGGTATCCATTGTTATAGGCAAACTCTACCAAGTGTAGGAATTCCTCCCACTTAGTTGGTTGTTGCATTACGTAAGTTCGCAACATGTCTTCAAAAACTTGAGTTACTCGCTCATTCTATCCATCCGTTTGAGGATGATTTGCAGTGTTGAAGTGCAGTTGTGTACCCAATCCCTCAAAAAGGGGCTTCCAGAAGGCTGATGTAAATTTTACATCTTGGTCAGAAATGATCATCTTGGGGATTCCATGTAATTTGAAAATGTTTTGCATAAAAATGTTAGCAATTTGTACTGCATTATAATAAAAATATTAATTTATGCAACAGATAATAACCATCATCCTTCAATTTTTTTTTTTTTTCTTTTTTTAACTATGGTAAATAAAGTATTTACAATATTCTGGGGATATTATAGAGGTTCACCTTACCAAAATCAAATACAATTTATCTTACCATTGATCATAATTGTACGTGCTTTTGCATCCCTATTACTTCCGTTTAGCTATGCTTTGTTTATTTGTGAATTGATCATATAATTGTGCCCACTTTTGCACCTTTTCACTTCTGGTTACTTCTCTTTTGTTTCCGTAAAACATTAAAATCAAATGTAAAATTTAAATGTTGTTATTAAATTTATTTTTACCATTTTTTAAATTTTTTTTTTTTTAAATCAACATATTTTATAATATAAATTTGAAAATGAATCTCCACATATATATATATATATATATATATATATATATATAACACTTAAAATCATATTTTATATAACTTATTTGAAACAATGTGCACTTATTTATAAACAATTTTGGAATACAAATTAATGTGAACAATTGAAATCCACCACTCTATCTTTGCAACTCGTGCAAATCAACAACTAATTGGTCTCATTTGAAATCCACCACTCCATCTCTTCAAATCTGTAAATCAACGTCAACTAACTATTCATGTAGGCCTAGGTAGACTTATTGTAAAATTAAATTTATTTATTACTTGATGTTAAATGCATTAATTTATGTTGCAAAGGAAACAATTCCAAATTGGCAACATCTAGATGGCATAACATATCACATATTTTTTAATTTATGTTATTCTTTCATGTGTTAAGGGGTTTCCTTTGCAATATGTGGTGCAATTGCTAGCATATAGCCTACGTGAGAAATATACATATACTGTCAATATTGTTAATATTCATCATCTTACTTGTGGGAATTGAATCTTGGTGGAGAGGATTTAATTCATTTCTCCAAACCAGCCATAATAACCCCAATTGACTAATTTAATTGTATATATAAATTTATTTTTTTAATTATATAAAAAACTATTTTCCTAAAAAAATACACTTTCTTTTTCTAATTATTAAAATATTTTAGAAGAATCACAATTTCTCAAATATGAAAATGTTAAAATAGCTTTCATTTTCATTTAATTTTAATAATATCAGATATAGCAATGTGAAACTCTTGTAACACTTTCTTTACATTCTTAGTTGGTCTAAATTTTCAAAAGTTCTTAAATTTCAAAAATAAAATAAAAAATTTAAATTGAAATGGAACAATTATATTATATAAAAAACAATATCCACCTACACAATGTGAACAATACATAAGAGTAAATAATATGGATTCTGAGTATCATTGTTTTTGTGTGAAATGTTTAAAATTTTAGATTTTGATATAACATCAAAAGAATTGTGACTTTACATTTTCAACATTATTTATTTTTAAGATTAAAATTTTCTTTTATATAGCTTAGCTTTTTTCGAGATAAAAGAAAATAGAAATTGTAATTGTACTAACAATCATGACCATATTTTTAAACACAAATTTTAACTAGATAAATATTTTTTACATCGTTTTCTTTAGAGAAATAAAAATTAAGAAAATAGAGATAGTGATGAGAATAATACAATAGTGCTGACTGAGATAAAAGATCGTTTTTCTGTAGTAAAAAAAAAAAAAAAAAAAAAAAAAAAAATCTCTTTACTCAAATTTAAAATTAATATTACCAATAAATAATCCAAATCAATATAGATAATTAATATTGCTAATTGCAAAGTTGATGTTAAAGTAATCTCTTTCCAAACATTTCAATTGATATTGTTAATGCAAATTAAAAAAACGCATAGTAAACTACGGGCGTTGGAGCTGTCGCAGGAAAATAGGAATCCTTTTTTAAACGATACATATTCCAAAGTCAAGCAGCGAGCGACGGGTGCAAATGGAATGATTAGTTTATATTATTGCAGTCAAGTATTCATAGAAAAGTTAGGGACGGTTGTGATCCAGCTTGTAATCAAGTATTCAGAGAAAGAATATTGAGGATTGGTCGCAGATCGATAGACAATTGAGGATCGGTGGCAGATCGATACACAATTGAGGATTGATAGATAATTTTGGGTCAATTTCTGATTTAAAATAGAAATTCTCACTTTTATTATTACTTTATTATTTTATTTTTATTATTATTTTATTATTTTATTTTGTATGGTTTAAAGAGAAGATTCTTTCTTAATCACTTATAATTTAATGATTATGTGTTTGATTATTTCTCAAAAGAATAGAAATAAGAGCAAGTGATGGATTTTGGTCTTTTTAGTCCCATCACTTAGATTTTCAATTATTAACTCACTTGTTCACACCTCTATGTTGAGTTAAATTTAGATTATATTTTACGGACATACTTCATGTTTACATTACACATATTAGAGATGGTTACCATATTAAAGTTACTTTAAATTAATTGAATTTTCTCTTTATATGTTCAATTCCCATATGAGGAAACGCATTTTAAGATATTAAAGTATTTATATAATTCTATTTTTTAATTATTATATTATTTTAATTATTAAAGTATTTACATTTAATATTTTTTTATTAATGTATATTGAATATTTATTATAATTTTTAAAATTGCTTTAAATTAGTTTTATAATTTTAAATATTGTTTTGTTTTGGAGTTGTTTGATTGAGAATATGGAGATATTTTTTTTTGGGATAGAGTAATACAACTAATAAATCTATTTGAAAATTTGACTTAATTTTGTATTTTAGAGAAGATATCTTAAATATAAATAGTGAATTATATTTAAGGAATCACAAAAAAAAATCACCTCCTAAATTTCCAAATTCACAATTTACCTTAAACCATGATATAAAACATGTTTCAGCGAAATTCACAAGTGAGTCATTAACTTGCTCCATGATATTGATATTTAATATTTACCTTCAAAATATATCCAAATTATAATTTTTTTAGATTTAATTTTCTATTCAAATAGATAGCAAAATAGTTTAACCCTATATATGATATGCAAAATACCTAGTGATAAACATTTTCTTGTCAAATTCCAACCTCGTTGGAATTCCCCACCTTCATTATTATTTCATTACTTTATTTTGTACTGCCCACAGAAAAGAGAAAATTCCTTCTTGGAAGACTTTAGCCACTCATAATTTAATGAGTCCAAGCTTGTTTGTTTCTTCAAAGTGATGGACTTTGGTCTTCTTGGTCTCACTTCTGAGAGTTTTAATTATTAACTTTCTTACTCGTTCACAGTGCTTTGTTGAGTTAAATTTTGGATCGTATTTTACCCTAGACTTAATGTTTACATTACAAGTATTGGGGATGGTTACCATACACAGGTTAATTTAAATGAATTAGATTTTCTAATTATATGTTCACTTTGTGTATGACTGAAAGAAATTTTAAAATGTGCATGACGATTTTTTTTTAAGATATTAAAATATTTATATAATTATATTTTTTAATTATTAAAATATATAATTTATTAGAAGTATAATATTTGTTATAATTTAAAAAATTTAATGTTTATTATAAATCAATTTTATATAGTATTATTTTTTATGTTTGGTTTATGTAAGGGGATATATATTTCTTTTGTCTCTGTTATCAAAATTTATCTTAATTTAGCCTTGACTCTAAATTAACCATGTGATAAGTTTGGGAGTTGTTTGATCTGACAATACTAAGACATTTCTTCTTAGAAATAGATTAATACAACTAATAATTTTGCCTGAAATTTTGATTTAACTTTGTATCTTAGGAGAGATATCCTAAATATAAATGGTGAGTTATATTCAAGGAATCACCAAAAACCATTATATCATGAATTCCCATAAATCCTAATATTTTCCAATCATTAAATCATTAATTCACTCCATAAAACTAGTACTTCACATTTACCTCCAACACATGTCCAAATTATAAAGGTTTTACAAAATTTATTACCTATCACAGATATGCTCAATAATTTTGTTTTCCCTTTCAAACATATCCAGATTATAAGGGTTTTACAAAATATTTTACCCATCACACATGCTCAATAATTTTGATACCCCATTCATCAAATTAACTTAGCTCAAGTGAAGTGGTATGGTTCACGATTTGTGTCCCAAGTGTTGGGTGTGGAGCCTGATTATCTTCTATAGTACTGGCATATTGGACCCCAGTTCAAAATGGGGCGGCAACGCCGCCCGTAAAATAATCGCTACCGTGGGGGGTCTAGGGGGGGCGGCAGCGACTTTTGGGAGCCCCCCCCCTGGTGGGGGGTTTCGGGGGCAGCGCCCCCGAAGCTAAAAAAACAGTTGTAAAATTGCCTTGTAAAAGTATAGTAATTTCTAGTCAATCTGGGCCGTTCATTAGGCGGATGATCTGACGGTAGAACTTATGTTTAGTTTAGGGTTTTTTGCCCTAGAAGGCAACCCCTCTCTTTATATGAGGGCATTGTATTTGAGGCTATGAGATAGATGTGTATTCGGTGAGCGAGAAACATAGAGGTGAGACTGTGAGAGAAAACAGAGGATATTACAGCGGTTTTGATGTAGGTTGTATCTCTTCATTTTGCTAGATAATAGAAAGGAAGGACTGGCTGTTCGGGGTGGACGTAGCCCAAACTAGGTGAACCACGTATATCTATGTCTCTCTTGTTTTGTGCGTTTTCTGTGTTTATATTTATGCAATATTTTATGTGTTCCATTGCTCCGTAATATATAATTTTCTAACACCAAGTAGCATGAGTTCAAGCCCTAATGGAGTGTGGCATTGTCTACGGATGTCTACCAAGGCCACAATTAGGCTGAAATTTTCTCAGGGTGAAAACAAAAAATCTAGATTTTCTTAAAATCCTGCTAATATTTCTATTCTTTTCCAAACAAAATTGTAACCTCATTGTAACACATACAAATGTTAAACAAGATTAAAGTAATAATTTTTTTTTCTTTTCCTACTTAACACTTTCACCATGTAAATATTAAGAGGTTACCATACATATTATGATCTTAATCGAAATATGCATATTACAATACTTGGTATTTTTATTTGGCATTATTTACATGTAAGATGGTTATGTCTCATTCGATTAATATATCTAGAATTATCTACCAACTAAGGCTTATGATACTTCACATTAATCAATAGTTATAGCATTAAAATATTACAGGCCCATTATTATTGATTTGAAACGGACTTTACTGATGACAAGGGTTATCCAGCCTAAAGGCGAGACTTTATGATTTAGCTGTGACTGATTGCAGTCAACCCTCTAATACATTTATGCCATCACTACGGCCTCTTTACAGCTGTATTAATGCTCAGCTTATGTGATGGCCTAGGTGGTGAGGTGGTTCATCAGAAAATTTCAATGTCGGGTTGTTCCATTGCTGACCTTGGGATTCACCTCACATTTATGGTCTCCATTTGTTGTAGTGATCGGACGGTGGGAGGGAGTTCCAAGTTTCTATGCCTCCGGTATAGTCTTCGATACATCTTCATTGTTCTCCCCTGGAGAAGGGTTTCTGTCTGCCCTATTTGGAGTCTTCCAGGCGTAGGTAACTCCTCTATCTTACGCTTGCAACTAAGTTGTAGTTGGGATCATTCTTGTTGGCTGTCGCCAGGAATGACCTTCTAAATTCTTATGGATCCTTCGACAATTACCCTTGGCTCTCGATTTTAGTTATTCGGCAACAGGCATGAAAGAGGGTTTTACAATCAGGCTAGTTCAGGTAATTACAGTATTCTTCCTTTTTCTCTTGCCTAGTTATGTTCAGTTTCATTTCGCCTAAACTCGTTATTATTTCGAGTTTTAATCTATATCACTCCTCCCGCTTGGGTGGAGATACTTATAGGTAAAATGATGGATATCAAGGAGATAAAAGAGGCTTTTACTCAGTTCATCTATGCACAGAGCCAAGTGCTCAGTTCCCATCCGGGTACATAATATCTAGCCTAGGGTTTATATTGAGGGTTTTTCTTGATGTTGCCCTCAGTCTCTGAGGGAGGCCAAATCTGAATATGTTTAAGTTACCATCATATTTTTGTGATAATCTTTAAATTAATTCAGGCCTTTAAACAAGCGGATGGTATTTAGTTCATGGAGGGTTGTAAGAACTAAGAAATTGGTCGTCTTTAGTTTATTAGTTATTTTGGAAATACCTTGCTCTGCTATTATGAGAAAATGGACAACTATTTCGTTTACTGTATAATTTTATGACTTCTGTTCTGAGCAAACTTCGAGTTAATATATATTCACTCTTTAGTTTGTATGACATTTCCGTCTCGAGATCTGTATGTATTAAATCGTTTGTTAAATATGGATACTCTTCGACTAAATGTGATAAGATAGAGAATTCCATCCTTGCCTGTGGGGTAAGGGTTTGGTATTATATATATTAACTTATGATAAAAATTAGTTGTTTTGGAAAATATAGAAAGGAAAGTTGATTCCGCTTATTTTCCTTCTTGATTTTCCCGCTTTTCCTAAATAGATTTAGTCAAATCTATAATCTTATTTCCACGGTTCTTGTATTATTGCAAATACTTCGTTGACACCTAAATTTTTACATGAATACCTTTGTTTTCTTTTACCCTGGGTTCAGGGTTTTTTTCGTTACCTATTGAATGGTTTAGACACACTATTCTTGCATTTTGTTTGTAGTTTTAATATTACAATGTCAGAAATTTCGACTGTAATCTCTTATCATTTGTCTGTACTTTTGACCAGTAAAATATACTTAGGTTCTGGGTGATTTCCTTCCTAGATCCTAACCATGTTTGTTGCATTTTCTACTTGACACAAGGAGTTCTTTATCCCTTATCTACAATAGTCGAATGTACATAATGTTTAGCATACGGATCTCACTTGTCTAATGTCTCTTTACTATTCCATTTTCTTAACAAGAATTTGATGTTCCAGATATTTAGAATGGAAATAAATACTTATAAACTATTACATAATTTTTCTCATGTCTATTGTTTTCTTTACTGTATCTTTTACTTAACAAGAACTTGATCTACCAAATATCCAGAATAGAAATAAACACGAATAAACTATTGCATAGCTTTTCTTGAATTAACATGCTCCATTCTTGAAATGCAAATCTAGCTTATGGAAGATTATCACAAGTTTCTATTTAACAAGATTTCTTACTTATCTAGTACATACAGTATGCCAAAATTGGTCAGCAACCAGACCTGATTGATGCTTTTCCTCCCAACCTTGAGACTACAAAGTCAGTAGTCTCCCCCCAAGCTGTTCTTGATCCCAAGAAACATCTTCTCTCCCACAAGAACCTTGTTTTCACAGCTATCTAGTCTTAACCAGACGTAGCTATCACAGACTATCTGATGTTTCAGCACATCTCTCCTTTTTCCTTTGTTGATCTCAGATACCCCTATCCTCTTGATCTTCTTAAGTAAATACTCAAGAATTTAGTTTAGGGACAGATAACTGTCTCCCATAACTAATTAACAAGTAAAACAATATTTACGAATAACTACAAAATTCACTTTTCCATAACTAAGTTCAAAAATAGTTTATAATTTAAAAATAGTAAAAGTTTGTTTTGGTTGCAATAAAATGAATATTTACATTAACTGGGGATATAACATCTTCCTCCCCTAAAATGGAACATCATCTCGATGTTTTCCTTCTGAGAATAGACCCGGAAAGTTTTCTTTCATAACCTGCTCATCTTCCCAGATGGCCTCTTCCGGCCCATAGTGATGCCACTGCACTTTAACCTAGGTGATAACTCATTTCCGCAACGTTACTTCTCTCTGATCTAGTATAACCAAAGGTTCAACTAAGAAATCACCTTCCGGTTCGACCTAAACATAGCAACAAAATAAATTAAGTCATTAACCAGTTTGTTTAATAAATCTATAAAAGAGAAACTATATATATTACCTGAACGTCTTGCCATTTGATTACGTGATTAGCATCATAAACATATTTCTTAAGTAGAGAAACATGAAATACATTGTGTACATGAATGTGACTTGGTAAGGTAAGTTGGTAAGCCACCGGTCCAATTCGAGCTAGGATTTGGAAAGGCTCGCAGAATGGGGGTGCTAATTTAGCATAGCTGGACCATTGCAAGGTGATTTTCTTGGCTCGTACTCTAATTTAAACATGATCCCCTACTTGGAATTCTCGGAAGCTCCTCCTCTGATCAGTAAAGTTCTTTTGTCGATCTTGAGTAGCTTTTAAATTGACTTGTCCCTTTTTCACCATCTCTTTCATTTCTTCTAACATGTCTTGCCCTAGCATCAACCTATCCTCTAGACCACTCCAACTCAAAGGTGTCCTGCACTTGCATCCATATAATACCTCAATGGGACTCATCTGTAAGGATGCATGGTATCCATTGTTATAGGCAAACTCTACCAAGTGTAGGAATTCCTCCCACTTAGTTGGTTGTTTCATTACGTAAGTTCGCAGCATGTCTTCAACAACTTGATTTACTCGCTCATTCTGTCCATCCGTTTGAGGATGATATGCAATGTTGAAGTGCAGTTGTGTACCCAATCCCTCAAAAAGGGCCTTCCAGAAGGCTGATGTAAATTTTACATCTCGGTCGGAAATGATCATCTTGGGGATTCCATGTAATTTGAAAATGTTTTGCATAAAAATGTTAGCAATTTGTACCGCTTTATAAGTTGACTAGACAAGTATGAAATGAGCAGACTTGCTCAAATTTTCCACCACCACCATGATGGAGTCATTTTTCTTTTTTTACTTAGGCATTCCAGTAATGAAATCGATGGATATGGTTTCCCATTTCCATTCAGGGATAGGTAGAGGGTGAAGTAATCCTGCTGGGTGTTGGTGCTCAACTTTTACTTGCTGGAATTCCAGACATCTGGCTAAATATTCTGCTACCTCCTTCTTCATACCAGGCCAGAAAAATTCCTTCCTTTGGGTAGAAACCATTTTCCGGTATCCGGGGTGGCCTGCATAATGAATCTTATGATATTCATCTAAAATAAAAATTTTAAGATGTTTCTGGTTAGGCACATATATCCTCTTCCTATAAATCAGCGACTCTTCTGCATTTATTTCATATCCCAATTGTTTTTCATGGTTGTTTGAAATTTTTGCTCACTGCCATAAATGTTTATATATTGAATCTTGCATGACTGATTCATGAATTTGCTAAAAAAAAGTAGTTTGTGATTCACTAAAAGAAATTTCATATAAACAATTTACCTTTCGACTTAAAGCATCTGCCACCCGATTTTCTTTTCCCTTCAAATTTTTGATTTCAAAATTGAATTCACTTAGGAAATCCACCCAATGAACTTGCCTAGCATTTAAAGTGGGTTGTTTGAAGTAGTTAATCAGACTATGGTGATCAGTTATCAATAGAAATTTCTTTCCCAACTGGTAATGTCGCCACATCTTTAAGGAATAAATAATTGTTGTCAGCTCCAAATATTTCTTGACTCGTAGGCAACAACTCTTCATTCTTGCATTAATACACCACCTACACCTTCTTTTCTAGCATCCATACAAACCACATACTCTTTATTGGGATCAGCAATGCTCAAAATGGGTGCGGTGGTAAGTAGATGTTTGAGCTGATCAAAGCTCCTTTGACAGTCGGGGGTCCATTTGAAGTCTTTTCCTTTTTTTTTGTAGAGAGGTAATATGATATGCCACTCTAGAAAAACCTTCCACAAATCTCTCATAGTATCCTGCTAGACCCATGAACGATCTTATGTCAACTACATCTTTTAATACCGGCCATTCCGAGATAGTTCTTATTTTTTATGGATCCACTAATTCCATCCTTGGTGATGACATGTCCCAAGAACTGGATTTTCTCTTCAAAGAAATCACATTTACTATACTTGGCGTCATGGAAAATTTTAGGGGCAAATGTTTGCCCTTTGGCAAAATTAAGGGGTTTTAAATTTTTAGTGGGCGAATATTTTGTATCATAGTACATTTTTACAAATCACCTCAAATAGGCCACCTTATTTTAAGGGAGAGGGTAAAAAGATAAATTTAGCCCTTGAAATTAGGAGTTACAACCTTCCATTCGCCCATTTTCAAGAATAGGTTTTATTTAAGTGAATCGTATGGGCCAAATACTATATTTATAAAAGAAGTATGGTAAATTAATAAAAATATAAATAAATGAGAGGTATGGTAAATAAATAAAACATTTTTTATATTTACTCCATAAGTCACCTTATATACATGCAAGTGTGTAAACAAATAAAAATATAAGTAAAGTGGAGGTATGGTAAATAAATAAAACGTCTTTTTATACTTACTCAAAAGGTATGGTAAATAAATAAAAATATAAATAAATTAGACGTATGGTAAATAAATGAAACCTCTTTTTATATTTAGTCCATAACCCTCGTTCTATTTATGAAGGCTCAAGAAAGAGGTTTTATTTAAGTGAATCCTATGGGCCAAATACCATATTTGTAAAAGAGGTATGGTAAATTAATAAAAATATAAATAAACTAGAGGTATGGTAAACAAATAAAACTTTTTTTTATATTTACTCCATAAGTCACCTTATATTTACGAACACTCAAAAAATGCGTTATATTTAGGTGAAACCTATGGGCAAAATACTATGGGACAAATACCATGGACTAGATTGTTATTAATACCATGCAAAAAAACATTATTAACCCTAATATTAGTATTAATAAAAATAAAAATGGCACATGGTATTGACCCATGGTATTCACCAAAATGGCACATGGTATTGACCCACGGTATTCACCTCGAATGTAACCTATTTAAATGGGGGAATTAAACCAGCATAGATCCATCTTTACTCTGGATCTACTAACCCCCGAGAGGTATCAAATATCGTGATATGCAAACTAGCTTAGAGTGAAAAAATATTTGATCCCTCTCGGGGCTTGGTGGATCAAGAGTAAAAATGGATGTTGTAATTTAATGTATGTTAAACATTTTAGCTTGGTTAAAATAAAAATCAAATATTAATTTTATTAATTTTTATAAATTACTAATAGTAATTTTTAAGCTCCAGGTTTATGATAACCCATGGTAATACCATGGTATTCATGTGAGCATAGACTATTTAAAGGGGAAATTCTATCATCTTAGATCCATCTTAATTCTGGGTCTACCAAGTGCTCAGAGGGATAAATAGATTTCATCCCCCTAAGAGTGGTAGATGTGGAGTTAAGATGGATATATGTTGGTTTTTATGATAATGAAGATATTAAATAGACTTAGGAAATTATATTGTAAAAACATCTTAAGGTGAATGGTTAAAGCATAGACATTGGACAAGTATATTTGTATACTTCTGTTTTAAACTGAAACAAATCCAGGGCTAAAAGGAATGGATTGATTGCACTAGTCATCCTTCTATAACTTTCCAACATATGCTGGAGTAAACAGAGTGTAATTTGGGTAATTTTTCTAACTGCAAAAGGAACATACTTGTGTATTGGCAGGGTGGTTACGAGGTCCCTGGAAGTGATGAATTTGAATTTTTCTTGGTTTTATATATAGTATTAGGTTTTTTCTCATGCTTTCTGTGAATGACACGGGTGAATTTTATCCTACACCCACTAGGTTATCGATATGTAATTTTGTATATAGTATTAGGTTTTTTCTCATGCTTTCTGTGAATGATACAGGTGAATTTTGTCCTACACCCACTAGGTTATCGATATGTAATTTCGGTAATTTTGATTTCAAAAGATATTTTAAAGAAATGCAATGATTTCATTTGTGTATTCAATAAACACTCTCAAAGCTTCTATTTCACTAATCCTTTTTACAGAGTTGTTAGATTCAATTTCCAAATGTTTTAATTACACTATAGAGTTGAGTTATGAGAGAGTTGTGATTCACAGTGTTAAGTATAGCAGCTATGACACTTGAATGAAGACAAGTATAGTAGATGTATCAGACTCTGTTATAAGCTTACCTGCATATTATAAGGGACTTGGTTGGCTTTTTTATAATTTTATAAACAAGTTCCATGTTGTGGAAATGTGAAAAAAAAAAACAGTTATATTGCCACCATGTGGCTCTTGTCATATATGGTTTTATACTTTTTCAAAAAATTCTCTAAGAGTTCACAATGCTAAGATTCACTAGGACCTTACAAAGTTTTATTATTTAGTGAAAGATTCGCCAAGATCTTAAAAGATTTTATAATTGAGTAAAATATTCGCCATGCCTAGAGAGAGATTCGCCAAAAAATTATATATACATATTATATTATTGATAAAATCACCTTCCATTTTTCCTATATACCATGGAGATTCGCCCATTTATTATACATATAAATTTGGGGGGGTCTTAAAATTTTCCCTGCTTGGCATATAGTTGGTGTTCTCTTAAGACTTGCAAAACAATATGGAGATGCTCCTTATGTTCTTCTATGTTCCGAGAGTAGATCAGTATGTCATCAATAAATATTAATACAAGTTTGTCTAAGAATTGAAAGAATATATTGTTCATGAGGCACATGAAGGTTGTTGGGGCATTAGTTAGCCCAAATGGCAAAACTACGAACTCATAATGTCCATAACGAGTCTTGAACGTAATTTTTTAAATATCTTCCTCCTTTATTCTGATTTGATGATATCCAGAGTAGAGATCGATCTTCGAGAATATGTTCGCACCTTTCACTTGGTCAAATAACTCATCTATACAGGGGAGGGGGTGTTTTTTCTTAATGGTCATCTTATTTAGTTGACGGTAATCCATGCACATTCGCAGGGTTCTGTCCTTCTTTTTAACAAATAATACAGAGCTCCCCAAAGGGACACACTAGGACAGATATATTTTTTATCAAGCAACTCTTGAAGCTGCATTTTTAATTATGTTAGCTTTGGTAGGATCATTCGGTAAGGTGCTCGAGAAACTGGGGCAGCTCTCGGAATTAACTCAATGGTAAAACCTATGTCTCTCTTTGGGGGTAGACCCATAATTTCCTTAGGAAATACATATGGAAAATTTTGTATCACAGGTATATTCTCTAATGAAACAATTTTATCTTTAGAGTCAGCATACACTACTTGTATTGCATAAACTTGGCAGCCTTTTCTGATGCACTTTGCTAATTGGGAAGCTATTATAGGTCTTAATTGTAGAGGTTTTTGAACACCTTGAATTTCATGTCTCTCCCCTTCCTCATCCCGGTAACTAATAGTTTTGATTTTACAGTTGACGAGGGACCAGTGTTTTTCCAACCAGTCCATTCCTATAAGGATGTCGTATGACCCCAGGGGTAAAACATTCAAATCAACTATGATAGGTTGATTAGATAATTTTAAAGGACAATTACTAACTTTAGACAAAACTCTCCTTTTTGCTCCTGTGACTAGTTTTACTAACCAAGGATTTTTAAATTTAACAGCTTGCAATTTACATCGTTCCACTATCTTGAGACTAATGTAACTCAAAATGGCCCCAGGATCAATTAAAATACAACAGGTTTGGTCAAAAACAGTACATTCAAATTCAACCATGGTTGGTTGAAATTTTGCCTGATGATCTTCAAGGGATGCATTAATTTTAGGAATTCTTCTTGCCACTTCTCACACAATAGATGCCTCTTGTATTTGTGAGATCTGATCTACTCCCATGCGGTGAGGGCAATTTTTGACATAATGCGGGCCTCCACATCCCCAACATTGTACAGGTGGTCTGTTAGTTAATTCTGCTTCATTTCTACCAGCTTGCTCATTTGTCCTGGTTTCACCTGGTACTTTAAATCTAGGTTGATTCTTATTCATATTTCGGTTAGTTTGACCTTTATATAATCCTTTGTTTCCCATGCCCTTATTCCCCTTGTGGCTGGGAACAAATTTACTTCCCTTTTTGTCAACCCACCTCTTGCTCATATCTCCCTTTGGTTTATTTTGCTGGTAGAAGATCCATGCTTTACGAATAACTTCGTCCATGGTTTTTGGGTTGTCAAACTCCAGTCGTTCTTTCATGAACAATGGAAGATTGTTGATAAACCGCTGCACCTTTGATTTTTCTTCACGAATATAAGGGACATATCACAGTAATGATGTAAACTTTGTTATGAACTCATCCATGGTCATTTGAACTAGTTGGAGATCATGACATTCTTTTTCTTTTTCATCATAACATCTTTCCATTAGATATTTTTCTTTAAAATATCTCTGAAATTTCTCCCACTTTATGTTTTTCTCATTGACTCCGCGGATTGTTTTTACTTCCTCCCACTACAATGTGGGTTTCCCTTGTAGCTGGAAAATCGCCAGACGGGCCTTCATATTATGATCATACTTGTATAACTGGAAATACTTGTTCATATTAATGAGTCATGCTTCCGCTGCCTCTTCTTATTCACCATCGAAGAGAAGAGGCTTGATTTTCTGAAACTCCCCTTGAAGTTCCATTTTCTGCCTCTTCTGAGTCTTGTGATCAGACACATTATTTGATTCTTCTTCATGATTTTCTTCACCACCTTCTGTTTCCACATTCTCGGTTTGAAACTCTTGTTCCCCTGTCATATTGTTGTGCTCAGGGTTGGGAACTAGTGGCCGATGATTATGTCTATCTCATAGACTTTTTAGGATATTTTTCCTGCTCCTACATCAATCTTTCATTTTCTTCCTAGAGTTGGGTCATCTCACATTTCAATTCTTGTACAATCACCCAGATATCTGTATTGGGTTTTTTTAGCTAATCACCCAGCTACACCCAAACCTCACGATTTCCTTCCTGAAATGTTGGTCCTGTTCCCATTACGGACCCGTGTGGTAGATTCCTAGTTCTCCTCAAGCTGATTGCTCCATGTTTCCTATGTGCACATCATCGAGTTTTTTATTTCTTTATTCTAGAGGTCTCAGTTTGGCAACCTGAGCACTCTTATTCCACATGTAACACATCCAGATGTTAAACAAGATTAAAGTAATAATTTTAATTTTTTTTTCCTACTTAACACTTTCACCATGTAAATATTAAGTGGTTACCATACATATTATGATCTTAATCGAACTTTACATATTACAACACTCGGTATTTTTATTTGGCATTATTTACTTGTAAGATGGTTCTGTCACATTCGATTAATATATCTGGAATTATCTACCAACTAAGGCTTACGATAATTCACATTAATTAAGAGTTATAGCATTAAAATATTACAGGCCCATTATTATTGATTTGAAACGGACTTTACTGATGACAAGGGTTATCTGGCATAATGGCAGGACTTTATGATTTAGCTATGACTGATTACACTCAACCCTATGATACATTTATGCCATTACTACGGCCTCCTTAAAGTTGTATTAATGCTTATCTTATGTGATGGCCTAGGTGGTGAGGTGGCTCATCGAAAAATTTCAATGGCGGGTTGTTCTGTCGCTGACCTTGGGATTCACCTCGCATCTATGGTCTCCAGCTGTTGTAGTGGTCGGACGGTGGGAGCGAGTTTCGAGTTTCTATGCCTCTGGTATAGTCTTTGATACATCTTCATTGTTCTCCCCTAGAGAAGGGTTTTTGTTTGCTATGTTAGGAGTTTTCCAGGTACAGGTAACTCCTTTGTCTTCCTCTTGCATCTAAGTTGTAGTTGAGATCATTCTAATTGGCTACCACCATGAACAGCCTTCTAAATTCTTATGGATCCTTCAACAGTTAGCCCGGGTTCTCAGCTTTCGTTATTCGACAACAAGCATGAAAGATGGTTTTACAATCAGCCTGGTTTAGGTAATTACAATATTCTTCCTTTTTCTCTTGCCCAATTACGTTTAGTTTCATTTCGCCTAAACTGGTTATTATTTCGAGTTTTAATCTCTGTCACTCATCCCCCTTGGGTGGGTATCCGTGTAGGTAAAATGATGGATGTCGAGGAGATAAAAGAGGATTTTACTCAGTTCATCTGCGCATAGAGCCAAGCGCTCAGTTCCCATTTGGGTACACAATATCTAGCCTAGGGTTTATAGTGACGCTTTTTCTTGCTGTTGCCTTCAGTCTCTGAGGGAGGCTTAATTTGAATATGTTTAAGTTACCATCATATTTTTGTGATAATCATTAAATTAATTCTGGCCTTTAAATAGGCGGATAGTATTTAGTTCATGGAGGGTTGTAAGAACCGAGAAATCAGTCGCCTTTGGTTTATTAGTTATTTTGGAAAAACCTTGCTCTGTTGTTATGAGAAAATGGACAACTATTTTGTTTACTATATAATTTTATGACTTATGTTCTGAGAAAAATTTGAGTTAATATATATTAACTCTTCAGTTTGTCTGATATTTCCATCTGGAGATCTGTATGTATTAAATCGTTTGTTAAAGATGGATACTCTTCGACTGAATGTGATAAGATAGGGAATTCCATTCCTACCTGCAGGGTAAGGGTTTGCTATTATATATATTAACTTTTGATAAAAATTAGTTGTTTTGGAAAATATAGAAAGGTAAGTTGATTCGGTTTATTTTCCTTCTTGATTTTCATGCTTTTCCTAAACAGATTTTTTCAGATATGTAATCTTATTTCCACGGTTCTTGTATTACTACAAATACTTGGTTGACACCTAAATTTTTACATGAGTACCTCTGTTTTCTTTTATCCTAGGTTCAGGGTTTTTTCCATTACCTACTGAATGGTTTAGGAACACTATTCTTGTATTTTATTTGTAGTTTTAATATTACAATGTCGGAAATTTCAACAGTAATCTATTATCATTTGTCTGTACTTTTGACTAGTAAAATATACTTAGGTTCTCGGTGATTTCCCTACTAGATGTTGACTATGTTTGCTGCATTTTCTACTTGACACAAAGAGTTCTTTATCCCTTATCTACAGTAGTCGAATGTACATACTGTTTAGCATAAGAATCTCACTTGTCTAATGTCTCTTTACTGTGCCATTTTCTTAACAAGAATTTGATCTTCCAAATATTCAGAATGGAAATAAATACTTATAAACTATTGCATAACTTTTCTTCTGTCTACTGTTTTCTTTACTGTATCTTTTACTTAACAAAAACTTGATGATATCCAGAATAGAAATAATCACGAATAAACTATTGCATAGATTTTCTTGAATTAACTTGCTCCATTCTTAAAATACCAAATCTAGCTTATGGAACCATTCTTAAAATGCCAAATCTAGCTTATGGAATATTTATCACGGGATTCTATTTAACTAGATTTCTTACTTATCTGGTACATACAATATGCCAAAATTGGTCAACAACCAGAGTTGCTTATGCTTTTCCTCCCAACCTTGAGACTACAAAGTCAGTAGTCTCCCCCCAAGATGTTCCTGATCCCAGGAAACTTCTTCTCTCCCACAAGAACCTTGTTTTCACAGCTATCTGGTCTTCACTAGACGTAGCTATCACAAACTGTCTAACGTTTCAACTCTCCTTTTTCCTTTGTTGATCTAAGATACCCCTATATTCTTACCTTTTTTAGTAAATACTCAAGAATTTAGTTTAGGGACAAATAACTGTCTCTCATAACTAATTAACAAGTAAAACAATATTTACGAACAACTGCAAAATTCACTTTTCCATAACTAAATTCAAAAATAGTTTATAATTTAAAAATAGTAACAGTTTGTTTTGGTTGCAGTAAAATGAATGTTTACATTAATTGGAGATATTACACTCATTAAACTATAAATATATCAAATATCACGAAATTCCAATATCATTATAATTCTCACCTTGATTATTATTTCATTACTTCATTTTGTACAGCACAAAGAGAAGATTCCTTCTTGGAAGACCTTAACCACTCATAATCTAATGCATACATGCTTGGTTATTTCTCAAAAGAAAAGAAATAAAAGCAAGTGATCGACTTTGGCCTTCTAGATGAAGATCTTGTCCACTCAAAATTTGGTTGTTTCTCAAAAGAAAATGATTAAAAAACAAGTGATAGATTTTGGCCTTCTTGGTCTCACTACTTAGACTTTTCATTATTAACTTTCTTACTCATTCACACCACTCTCTCAGTTAAATTTGGATTGTATTTTACCGACATACTTAATGTTTACATTACACATATTAGAATGGTAATCATATTAAAGTTAATTTAAATAAATTAGATTGACTCATTCTATGTTCAGTTCTATGTTCAGTTCGGGTAAGAGGAAAGGAATTCTAAGATATTAAGGTATATATATATATATATATATATATATATATATATATATATATATTAGAGTTAGAGAGAGATATATATAAACATTTAAATATAATAAATTTTTATTTATTAATAAGTATAAGAGATTTATTATAATATATATATATATATATATTATTAAAAAAATTATCTAAAAAAATTAAAATTAAAATTTTATATGTACATAATTTATTATATTATATATTATTATTTGTTATGAGTGGTTTACAAACATCGTTAGGGTTGGAAGTTCAAAATGGACTTACCTGTTAAATTTGCCGGTTTTCACACCTTCCTGATTCGTCTTCGCATTTTTAAAGAAGGATCTCCTCACTCGTGTTCACAATTTAAATAAAGGATCTTGAAGGTTTTCCAAATTTTTAATTGTATTTGACGAGCAAATCACCCCGTGACGGAAAATCTCCTCACTCTTGTTCACAATTTAAATAAAGGATCTTGAAGGTTTTGAAAATTTTTAATTGTATTTGACAAGAAAATCGCCCGGTGACGGACAATTTTCCTCTCAAATTTCATCCCTAGTGGTCACTACATAGACAGATCCACCTAAAGCTTTCACACCTAACCCTAAGAACATCAAGAATAATTGACCCGGTGAACTCCCATTAGCAAGGTGCTTTAATGATGGAAACTAACCTTTTTTTTCCTAGAAAAAAAACCGTCTTTTCATTCATAAATTGAATTTGAAAGAAAGAAGCAAAAAACAATTTTGTATATGCACCTGTAGTACATTCCCTGGGATTTTCTTCAATCCTGCCTGACTTTACTATGTTTAGTCAATCAAACAAAAGACCAACCCACATAACCAAAAAAAGGTCACGCATGCCTGACAATGAAAAAACCCCAAAGGTGTCATAAAAAATATAGCCCAAAATGACCCTAAAGGGGCCATAAAAAATATAGCCCAAAACGATTAGCTAGGCATAGGTCGCCCAACAGGTAGGGCCCAACTAAACAAGCATAGAGGCCTCCATGAAAAAAGTCTCCCAACAAAAACTTACAACAAAATCACTTAGGTAGGAAATAGTACAAAGGATCAGCCAACGATCGTGATAACAGAGGACCAACATGTAAAGAGGCACAAAACAAGGGCATTTGTGATAGGAGATAGAGACAACCACAATCGAGCCCGCTCCCTCAACTCCCCACATGCATCCCAACGAGCAAATCGACAAAACCAAAAACCCCAAAATGAACCACACCACGAGTGAATGTAGCGCAACAACCCACCAACGACATCGACCAGTGAAAGGATGACCGCACCTAAGGCAACACCATCGAACCCAAGGGCGGATGCAAATAGGGAGTCATGGCAGCCACCGAACCCCACAAAGACTAAACCTAAAAAAACCAATCAACCAAAGAAATAAAAATTGCCAAAACCCTAACAAATCTTTCCAAAAACCCTCTATCTAATCTCTTTTGTCCAATTAACTAACCCTTAAAATTATACTTTATATAAAAAAAAAAATATTAAATATATCACATTCAAATGCACTTCAACATATTATAAATTTAATATGCATTTAAAGCTGAATTAATTTCCAATGCAAAAATAATACAAATATGTTTTAATTTAAATCAAATAACATAAAATTTTATGAAAAATATAATATATATGAAATATTTTATAAAATATAAAGTTTGTGTACAATACATACTCCAATCCTTTTTAAACTATATATACGCCAAACTCAAGTAGCCAGCGAAGGTGGTAAATGGAATGATCAGTTTATGTTATTGCAGTCAAGTAGTCATAGAAAAGTGAGATACATGTGGTTTTACATTGTACTCCCAATGATGTCCAGCTTGCAACCAAGTATTGATAGAAGATTGAGGGTTGGTCGCAGAACCTTTCCTTTAAGTTGTACCAATATTGAGCTACAGATTATAGTAAAAAATGAGACACTGGTGGTACTGAGATACTTTCTACACATTTTTCTTTGGCCATCAAGCTCCTCTAGTTTGTTGAAAACGGGGTGCAGAGTAAACCCTCCGAACTTTGAACCAGAATTGCTTTGCGATAAAAGAATGTTAGGGTATGTAATAATTATGTGGTAATAGGTATTATGGTATGACATTTTTGGTAATTAATACCATATCAATCAGAAATAACGCAACCATAGTGAATATTGTAATTTGTACAACTGGAAAGACACCACTCCCCAGATATAATGCGAATTTTTAAACTAAATTTATTAGGAGTTGTTTTTAATGTGAATTCTTGGATTTTTTAGTGTGTTGGAATTTGATAGAAAAAAATTGAGGTGAAATATTGATTTGTGTTATTTAAATATGGATTCAGCATCCTGAAAAATTTCTAGGGCACTTTGATTGTGGGGGGGTTACCCATCAAACTTGTGATTTCAATACACTTTGATTGTGCAGGGGTTACCCATCAAGCTTGTGATTTCAATAAATTCCTGCCAGATTTTTGAGAAATTCGACCTCAAAACCCATCAGAAAAACTTCCAAAAAATCTTACTAAAAACAACTCTAATTTGTTATCCTTATTGGTTTGGATTTTGACAACTTGGATTTATTATCCTTGTTGCTTTAGATTTTGACCGATATCAAATAAATTCAAGTTTCAATTTGGCAAACTCTGTATTTTCTAGCAAGTCATACTTGACATGTAATTTTAATACCTATTTATCAAATACAAATTACAATAGCAAATACTTGCTACAAGTTGTCAAATTCCAAGGTTGAACCCCCATTATATGCAAAATATCATGTGATAGACAATTTCTGATCAAATTCCAACCTAAAATAAAATTTCCCACCTTTATTATTATTTCATTACTTTATTTTGTATTGTCCAAAGAGAAGATTCTTTCTTGGAAGATCTTAGCCACTCATAATTTAATGATTATGTGCTTGATTGTTTCTCAAAAGAATGGAAATAAAAGCAAGGACTTTGATCTTCTTGGTCCCACCACTCAAACTTCTAACTATTAACTTACTTGTTCACACTTCTATGTTGAGTTAAATTTGGATTGTATTTTAGGGACATACTTAATGTTTACATTACACATATAGTGGATGATTACCATAGGTTAATTTAAATGAATTGTCTTTTATCATTATATATTCAATTCCAATATGAGAAAATGCATTTTAAGATATTAAAGTATTTATATAATTATATTTTTTAATTATTATATTATTTTAATTATTAGAGTATTTAAATTTAATAATATTTTTATTAATATATATTGAATATTTATTATAATTATAAAAATTGCTTTAAATTAACTATGTGATCAGCTTTGGAGTTTCTTGATGATTTTTTAGAATATGGAGATATTTTTTTGGCAATAGACTAATATAACTAATAATTCTGCTTGAAAATTTGACTTAATTATGTATCTTAGAGAAGATATCCTAAATATAAATGGTGAATTATATTCAAGGAACCACAAAAAAAAATCACCTCTTGAATTCCCAAATTTACAATTTACTTTATGGAGTTGTCTTTAGTGCGACTTTTTTTACTTTCCAAATCCAGCGGAAAAATTTTAGGTGAAATCTTGATTTGTGTTATTTAAACTAGTTTTTTTTACTGTATATATGAATTCATCACCCTAAAAAACTCCTAGGGCACCTCAATTGTGCAGGGGTTAACCATCAAGCTTGTGATTTCAATAAATTCCTGCTAGATTTTAGAGAAACTACGGCACCTCAATTGTGCAGGGGTTACCCATCAAGCTTGTGATTTCAATAAATTCCTACACGATTTTAGATAAATTAGACTGGAAAAAACCACAGGAAAAACTTCCAAAAAGTCTAACTAAAGACAACTAAACCCTGATATAAGACATATTTCAATGAAATTGACTTGTCAGTGATTAACTTGCTCATAATATTGATATTTAACATTTACCTCCAACACATATCCAAATTATAAAAAAATATATATATTTAAATTTCTATTCAAATAGATAACAAATAGTTTAACCATATATAATACGCAAAATACCAAGTGATAGACATTTTCATGTCAAATTCCAGCCTGTTGGAATTCCCCACCTTCATTATTATTTCATTACTTTATTTTGTACCGCCCAAACATAAGATTCCTTCTTGGAAGACCTCAACCACTCACAATTTAATGCATCCAGATTGTTTGTTTCTCAAAAGAAAAGAAACAAACGCAAGTGATGGACTTTGGTCTTCTTGGTCTCACCACTCAGAGCTTTAATTATTAATATTTTTACTCGTTTATATTATTTTGTTGAGTTAAATTTTGCGTCGTATTTTACGGGCAGACTTAATCTTTACATTACACATATTTGGGATGGTTACCATATCAAGATTAATTTAAATGAATTGGATTTGCTCATTAATGTTCACTATTATTTTTTATAAATTAATTTTATGTAGTATTATTTTTTATGTCTAGTTTATGGAAGGGGATATATATCTATATATATATATATATATATATATATATATATATATATATATATATATATATATATATATATATTTGTCTTTGTTATCAAAATTTATTTTGATTTAGTTTTGACCGCAAATTAACTATGTGTTAAGTCTGGGTGTTGTTTGATTTGAGAATACTAAGACATTTCTTCTTGGAAATAGATTAATACAACTAATAATTTTGCTTGAAAATTTGATTTAACTTTGTATCTTAGAGGAGATATCCTAAATATAAATAGTGAATTATATTCATAGAATCACCAAAAACCATTATATCATGAATTCCCATAAACCCTCATATTTGTCAATCATTAATTTGCTCCATAAAGCTGGTACTTCACATTTACCTCCAACACATATCCAAATTATAAAGGTTTTACAAAATTTATTACCCATCACAGATATGCTCAATAATTTTGTTTTCTCATTCAAACATATCCAGATTATAAGGGTTTTACAAAATATTTTACCCATCACAGATATGCTCAATAATTTTGATTCCCCATTCGTAAAAGAAAGTTACCTCAAATGAAGTGGTATGGTTCACGAATTGTGTCCCAAGTAGCATGAGTTCAAGCCCGAATGTATCTAGTCCACAATTTGGATTGAAAGATGAAATTCTCACCGAAATCTCTTTAAAACAAAAAAATAAATTTTGATAACGTATTTCAATTAAATTTTCTTACAATCTTATCAAAATTTCCATTATTTTCTAAACCAAATTATAACCTCATTAAACTATAACTACACAAAATATCATATCATAAACATAATCTTATAAAATTCCAATCTCATTGAAATTCCCACCTTCATTATTATTTCATTACTCTACCTTGTATAGCACAAGGAGAAGAGTAGTTAATGTAATGGGTACTTGCAAGTGATAGACTTTGGCCTTCAAGACGAAGACTTAACTCCTCATAATTTAATGCCTACATTAATTTAATGCATATATATTAAATTATTAAAGATATTTAAATTTAATAATTTTTTATTTATTAAAATATTTACTATAATTTAAAAAATTATATATATTATAAAAAAATTATTGAAAATTTTATAAATTAAAATTTTATATGTGTTATAATTTAATATATTATGTATTATTATTTTTTATGAGTGGTTTATAGATATTGGAGGCAATGGTTGTTTGCTTGGGTTGGAATTTCAAAAGAGACTTACTCATTAAATTGATGGTTTTCACATCTTCATAATTCATTTTCACAATTTTAAGGAAGGATCTTGACGGTTTTGCAAATGTTAGATCTAAGACTTTTGTGATCCATTATGTAGAGAATAGTCTTTCAGATTAATCACATTAGTTGGTTTTGCAAAATTTTAATTGTATTTGACTGGAAAATCACCCTGTGATAGGCAATTAGGCAATTATTATGTCAAATTCCATCTCTAGTGGTCACTACACCCATGAAAACTATCTAGACATATCCACATAAAGGGTTCACCTCTCACGGACTCATTAGTAGAGTCTAACCCCAAGAGCATCAAGAAGAATTGACCATGTGACCTCCCATTAGCAAGGTGTTTTAACGATGGAAACTAACCCTATTTTTCCTAGAAAAATACCATTATTTTCATTCATAAACTGATTTTGAAAAAAAAAAAATGCACCTTTAGTGCATTCCCTAGTGATCCTACATGAGGCTAGTATGGTATCTTCCTCGATCCCACATGAGGCTAGTATGTTTAGTCAATCAACCAAAAGGCCAACCTATATAACCAAAAAAGATCCCACATGAGGCTAGTATGTTCAATCAATCAACCAAAAGGCCAACCCACATAACCAAAAAAGGGCAAACAAGCCTGACAATGGAAAAACCCCAAAGGGGCCATAAAAAATATAGCCCAAAATGATGCCCCAACAAAACAAGCCTAGAGGCCTCAACGAGTAGAACAATGATCCACCAACATGACATCAACAAGTGAAAGGATGACCTCACCAAAAACAACACCATCGAACCCAAGTGCTAGATGCAAAGAGAGTATCATGATGACTAAAGTTCCAACTACCATACCCCAATAACAATCAATAAAAAAATAGAAAATTACAAAAACCTAACAACACAATCCAAATACCCCTATCTAATCTCTTTCATCTCATAAAACTAAACCTTAAAATTATACTATATATAATTATTACAATTTTTATATAAAAATAATAATATTAAATATATCCCGTTCAATTATAATGTATAATATTATAAAAATAAATCTAATCGATAAAAAAAATTAAAAGCAATTACCCAGCTTTATCAATATATTATCTACAACTACAAATGGACTTCAAGATGTTACAAATTTAGTATGCATTTAAAGCCGAATTAATTTCCAACGCAGAAATAATGCAAATGTTTTAATTTAAATTAAATAACATAAAACTTTATGCAAAAATATAATATATCTGAAATATTTACGTGGTTGGTGGAGAATGTCGGTCAGTGGGAATGCAAATGTGTTTGGATTGGCATTTGCTCGGTCAGTGGGGAATCCGTTTCAGGGAAGTTTACGTGACGGAAGGATATTGCCACGGGGAATCCGTTTCAGGGAAGTTTACGTGACGGAAGGATATTGCCACGTATAAATCACTAGTTCCAAGAATGTCAATCATTGGGAATGCAAATGTGTTTGGATTGGAGTTGTTTTTAATGTGATTTTTTGGAAGTTTTTTCGGTGGGTTTTTCTGGTCAAATTTCTCTAAAATCCGGCAACATTTTATTGAAATCACAAGCTTTATGGGTAATCCCTTCACAATCAAAGTGCCCTGTGGGTTTTTGAGGGCGCTGAATCCAAATATGCAGTTAAAAAACCAGTTTACAAAACAAGATTTCACCTCAAATTTTTCCACCGGATTCCGGCATCGGAATCTCCAAAAAGTCACACTAAAAACAATTCTGTTTGGATTTGGACTTGTTCGGTCAGTGGGGAATGTGTTTCATGGAAGTTGGAATTAAAATTTCCATGTGTATATATATATATATATATATTTAAATGTAAATATTATTTTTTTATTTAGGTTTTTGCGATTTATATTGAATGTTAAGAAAAAATTTAGTAGTAATTATATAGGGAAAAGATTTGCTCACGGGTTTCAAATCTTTTTCCTATGTGATTACTACCAAACATTTTTTCTTAACTATTATCTATATTAAATATGAGTTTTTATTCTATAATTTTGTAAATATATTGATTCTTAAAATTTATTATTATGCTACTATCTATAATTTTATGTATTTATTCACTTTGAAAATTTATTATTATTTTAATTTATATTACCATTAAAATATTTGTTTACAATTAAAAATTATTTTGAATAAATTATGGATATGCATGTTTATTTTGAAATAGAGCTTCCATAATTTTAATTTAATTATTAATAATTATTAAGTGGATGGTAGATATTTAACCTCTTCCAAATATTCTAGAATATTTATAGTAGTATACACAAATTAAATGTTGAGATTTACCTCCAAAGTAGTTGTGTCATTTTCCCCTTTTAACCAAATTGATTATTTAAAAAAAAATTGCATATGAACAAGTGCTATATGAAGTGAGTGATGATTTTTTGGGTAAGTAGCATTGATAATCCATGGTATTGGCCCATGGTATTGTAACAAAGCCTATTTACAGAGTAGGAATATCCATGATAATGTGAGAGTAAATCTCCAAGGTTAAGAATATTTTTACATATTATTATAAATGTATATATTTTTAGGTTATATATTAATTCTTTTTACTATTTATCAAGGAGGCAATATAAATTAAATGGTTGGTAAACTAGGCATCAATTCATAATAAGTATCAAAACAATTACTACATGATACATCATAAGTTGCTAAAATTTTAAAAATCATTAAAACTAACTAAATTTTAACTTTATTTTAAATATTTATTATTAATAATGACGCTATAGGCTTGTTTATTTTTGAATAGGACTTCCAGAGTTTTAATTTTTTTATCAATACTTATGCCAACACTCATGGCTATTTTGGTGTAATATCCCCAAACAATTGACCCTAGTTTGACCAATTTAAAAAATAAATAAATTAATAATAATAATAATAATAAATAAATAATAAAGAGTGGAGAACACATGGTTTTCGCCCGAAGTAATTATCCACCTAGGGTAATTTCCCATAGTTTCTTCCGAGCAGCCAAGCTCTAAAAGGAGGAGGAGAATCGAGAGCAAGACATGGAATTTGGGTCTTCTTCATTGGTATTTTGAGAGCTCAAGCGAGTTTTCAAGAGAGGGTTTCAAGTGAGATCCTTAGCCTATCTTCGGTGGGATTCGATCTCACCCTAGTTGGCAACCCAACTTCAATGGTTCCTAAAATCACCCTAGTTGGCTCAATTTCTTCTTTTTGGAAAGGTGGTTATTCACATTCATTGTTTTTGGGAACACTAATTTCATTATTCTTCCATGGTGCAGAGGCTAGGTCGAGGGACCACGAAGGCAAAGGAGGCGCCCATACCACCCAATCTAGAGATCGGCCCTTCAGTTCAGTGTTATGGGTCTCAACGTTGATTTGAGTCCCATTGCTAAGTAACCCATTCACTAGCTTTATGATTTGGCTAACAGTGTTCCATGATAGCAGGATCGAGCGACCACTGATTTGGTGCGGTAACAACCCAACGAGAAGGGGAGAATTGCAAAGGAATTCACAAGGTTCGTGGAAGCCAAGGTAAGTTGTCTACAACACTGGATAGATCAGGTGGTAACGTACAAAGGTTGGGCTATCGACTGTGTGGACTGATAACACTCTAGGCATGGAAGCTATGACAGGGAGACTACATTGTGATCGCGCTGTGGAGTGAAGTCGATGAGCAGCGCTAGGAAACCATTCATTACCGCCACAAACTCTTCCCAGATTGCCACTTTATTCATTAGTTGTATCACCATCAGAGGGAGCGCATGCTAGAAGGCCACAATGCCATTGCGTCGAGCAGAGAAAGAGATCACTAAGTACGAGATCTAAAGAATCATTGTCAAAGACTATGGAGCATTACAGTGAGCGCTATATCGTTGTGTGCCCGTAGATCTTCACGATCATGGACCACAGAGGTAGAGACGGGAGGTCATTGACTTCTCACAGTTCATTCTCACAAGCCTATGATGGAGTCACCTTTTTCACGTTCGTTGAGCGGCTGACTATTCGTAGGTGGAGAAATATGAATTTTAAAGTCTTGTTCATTCTCATAAAGCGAATGACTTTTTGTGGGCGAATAGATCAAGAATTTAGAGCCCTGGTGATTACTTTATGTACATGTGCTCCAAATTTTTTTAATAAAATTTTTTGCCTCTTTCAATGATCTGTAAACTGCCGTGGATATTCCACTGGAGAGTTCGTCACAACAGATCTGATAATATTATATTAAAAAATTGAGATTCTACACTATTACAGTTTTATTAAACTTTAAGATCTGTAGATTTAACTGTAATTAGTGCATGCATACGAATAGAAATTATGCAGAAAAGTAGAGAATGACGAATAAGCACACACACACACACACAAGACACAAGATATGCTCTTTAGGAAACTCTTTCAGGAGAAAACCCATCGGGAAGGTGTGGTCGCTTCTCTCTCTTTCTCTATCTAAAAATATGGCAACAAGTACAAAGAAGTAATGCTTTTCGTCCATGGGTTGCTACAATGCACAGATCCTCTTTGTGTGCTCTACCTCTTATCTCTCTTGGCTATCTTTGCTAAGCTATGGAACAAAATTCTCTCGAAAGAATGGAATGCCTCTTCCTCCTAGTGGCTCAGTTATAACACAGCCCGATAGCCTACTAATGGTTAATTTTGACTACATCAACTCTTAACTAGAGTTACAATATAGGCTCTTCTAGAGTCTTTTACATCATAATCACATGGCTAGCCCCTTTCCATGAATAATGGGGGTTGATGTGGCATCCTACCAAACTATAGGTGTGAAAAAAGGAAGGTCAACTTCTGAGTGGCATAACTTTTTCATACAGACCCCGATTGACGCACTTATTGCACCGTTAGAAATATATTTGTGTGTAGAATAACATGAAATGGTGATGCATTAAAGTGACAAATTTTTACCCCCAAAAAGCGTCTCTTAATGTCTCAAAATGCTCCTAGAAGGTTTCAGACCCTGTTTTGCCAAACTGGGTCCTACCGGTAAAAATGATCTTGTGAGCTGATTCCTCCACTTTTTCCACTCCAAATGCATTGAGATGGATGACAAACAATATAATGATCCATTTCAAATTATTTAAAATAATGGTCTATCTCTTGTTATTGTTTGGATGAGGACCTCATAATTATTGTTGGGCAAATTTTTAATATAAAGTTTTTACTTAGTAGAATCTTACAGTGGTATCAGAGCCACAATCTTGGCCAGTTATGGGATGCCAAGAAAAGAAAAACAAAAAGGGATCACTCTCAATTTGAAAGGAAGAGACGATAGAAGTCAAGGAGGAAAAAAAAAAGAGACCATCATTAAGGACTAGGAAGAGCCAGAAGAGTTAGACGAACCGATGGGTGATCACGAAAGTACCAGGCTTGAAAATGCATTACAAAAGATCGCCACCACTCAAGACACAATTGTGGAACTTCTCAAATTGCAGATAGGGCAACCTAACTTGCAAATAAATAATGGGGAAGGTGGCTCTCATTTAGGCGGCAATGGTCCATCACATGAACATGCCAACATTCGAAGCAACCCATTCAACAAACGAACTATGCCTCCATTCTTGGATGATTCCTCCAGGGAGAAAGACTCTCCTTCACCAATTGTGGAGACAGTTGGATACTCCATATATGAGAGGTGATGGATACAGGTACTATTCTAGTTCTGGTTCTGGTAGGCATCATGATTGTCATTGTTATCATCCTTACAAGAGGAGTGATAGGGGATACTTTCCATATGAGTTTAAGAAAGAAAATCCACCTACTTTTGATGGATATGTGAAGAAGACGGAAGATGGAGAGGCTTGGATACTTGGGATGAAGAAGTTCTTTGACTTGCATGAGTACATAGAAAATATGAAGGTTGGAATAAATATCTTCAGCCTTAAAGGTAAAGCATACATCTGGTGGGAAGATGTGAAGCGGGTTAGAGACATTTGGACAAATGACTTGACTTGGCACGAGTTGCAGAGACTTTTCAGGAAGAAATACTTTTCAGAAAGGTACTACGATAGTAAGGCCAAAGAATTGTATGAGCCAAAGATGGGATCAATGGCAAATGAAGAGTACCCAAATAAGTTCTTGGAGCTATTGAGGTATGTATCGTATCTTAAATATGAGAAGGCTAAAGTTCAGCAATTTGTTAGTGGATTGCCATTAGCATTTAGAGATCGGATTGAGTATGATGAGCCTCGGTCACTTGACGAAGTCATTGGGAAATTGAAGCATTGCTATGAATAGTCAAAGCATAAGAATGAATCTCGGCAAGGATGGAAAGGAAAAGACAAAGGTAAAGGTAAATGGCAGTTGAAAAGAACAAGGCCTCAGAATGCAGACGAGAAAGAGAATGTCGCACCACAAAAGAGATTTAATACAACTAGATAGGGACATGGGTCATAACAATAGCATATAGGTGAGGATATTGGTTAGTTGGAGTGTTGGACATGCGGTAAGGAGCACATTAAGAGATATTGTCCACAAAATTGGGGTGGTGTGCCTTAGATATATAGTGCGCAGGAGGCACAAACTGTTGGGCATGTTGGTAAGAGCATTCCTCATATTTATGCAGCATTGGTTAACATACATGCAGGCCATCAAGCATCTATCATTGAGATGGACGATAAGCTTTGTGATCAATTTATTTCTATTTTGGTTGGCCATGGATCTAATTATAGTTATGTTAGTCCTGACTTGGTGGATAAGTGTGGTTTGAGTAAGGAATTGCAAGAATAATCTTGGTTAGTGCAGATGGCTACAGGTACAAAGAATCAAGTTCATCATTTGGTAAGAACTTGTGCATTTGATTTGAATGGTATGCCTACCATAATACATTTGAATGTATTACCGTTGGGATCATACAGTTTGTTTTTGGGCATGGATTGGTTGTACTTGCATAGAACCAAGGTGGATTTTATGACAAAACCATTGAGTGTGTGGATGACAATGGGGAAGCAAGAGCCTTACAGGGAAAGAAGAAAGCTGCATAAGTTAGGATGGTGACAGCTATGGAGGAAAAGCGCAATAGCATGAAAGGGTGTGTTATTTGTCATACATATTTCTAGTGACAAAGGTAAGGAAGTTGAGGATGCAAGTGTTTTGAGTAGGTACCCAGTTTTACAGCAGTTTCAGGATGTGTTCCGTAAGGATATTTCAGAGTTTCCACCTCACAAGGAGGTAGACTTTTCTATTGAGTTAGTGCTAGGGGAAGCTCCAACGTCAAATGTACCTTATAGTATGAGTACACTTGAGTTGGTGGAGTTGAAGTAAAGGTTGGACAAGGGATACATTAGACCAGGTGTATCGCCTTAGGGCGCACCAATATTGTTTGTGAAGAAGAAAGATGGAACTCTCAGATTATGCATTGACTATAGGAAGTTGAACAAAGTGACTATGAAGAATAGGTATCTATTTCCGAGGATTGATGACTTGTTCAATCAGTTGAAGGGAGCAGCAATGTTCTCGAATATTGATTTGAGATCAGGATACCACCAGGTACGCATCAAAGAGGAGGACATTTACAAGACAAATTTTCGGACCAGGTATTGGAATTATGAGTTTGTTGTAGTTCCATTCGGTTTGACTAATGCTTCAGCTACATTTATGTGCTTGACGAATAGTGTGTTGCGTTTGTATTTGGATAGGTTTTTTATTGTGTTCATTGATGACATATTGGCATATTCTAAAAATGAGGAAGAACATGACAAACATTTAGCAGCAGTGTTGAGGTTGTTGAGAGAGCACCAGTTGTATTTTAAGCTCAACAAGTGCAATTTCTTTCAGAATGAGGTATATTACTTAGGACATGTTGTCTCCAAGGATGGCATTGCACTACATCTGAAAAAGATAAGGGTCATCATGGAGTGGGTAGCTCCCAGGAATGTGGATGAGGTGAGATCTTTCATGGGGTTGGCAGGCTATTATAGGAGGTTCATCAAGAACTTTTCATAGATTTCTTATCCTATTACATCATTTCATAGGAAAGATAAGAATTTTGAATGGACAAAGGAGTGTAAGGCCAATTTTGAGTAGCTTAAGCAGTTGTTGACACATGCACCAATGTTAAATATTCTAGAGCTAGACAAAGAATTTGTAGTATGTACAGATGCTTGCAAGAGAGGACTTGGTGGAGTCCTTATGTAGGAATGACAAGTGGTATGCTATGAGTCACGAAAACTAAACAAGCACGAGCAGAACTACCCGACACATGATCTTTAGTTAGCAATGATCATACATGCATCAAAGATGTGGAGGTACTATCTTCTTGGTAGGATTTTTGTAGTGATGAGTGATCACATTAGGTTGAGGTATTTGTTTGACCAACTGAAGCTGAACACCCAACAAGCTAGATGGTTGGCCACGATCAGTGAGTTTGACTTCGAGATCAAGTACATCAAAGGAAAGTAGAAAACGGTGGCAGATGCTCTTAGTAGGTGGGTACAGGTAAATCACTTATCAACTATGAGCTCCTATGGGACAAACTTACAGGATAGGATCTTGTAGGAAGGTCAATAGGATGGTGGGTATATGGAGATTGTGCACAGGTTGCAACAGACTACAGGTGCAGGTACAGGTACATGTAGTGGTACAGGTAAAAGTATAGGTAGTAGAATAGGTACAAGTACATGTAGTGGTACAAGTACAGGTACAGGTGCATGTGCAGAGGATGTGGACTATTATCTTGCAGCAGATGAATTGGTTAGATTTAGGGATAGGATATATGTGCCAGACAGTAGTGAGCTCAAGAAGGTGATCTTGAGGGAGTTTCATGTGAAACCATATTCAAGTCACCCAAGCTACCAGAAGATATTGACCACAATGAAGAAATTTTATTATTGGCCAAATTTGAAGAAGGATGTTGCAGAGTTTGTGGCTATATGTTTCGATTATCAGCGCGTGAAGGCAGAGTGTAAGAATATAGGTGGATTAGTATAGACGATTGCGATTCCATAATGGAAATGGGAGGTCATTTCCATGGACTTTATCACAGGTTTGCTGAGGACAGTGAGACAGGTTGACAAAGGTAGTACACTTCATTTCAGTGAAGTCTACATTCTCAGCTAGCAATGTAGCATAGGTATTCATCATAGATGTGGTCATATTGCATGGAGTTCCAAAGAAGATCGTGTCAGACATGGATGCAAAGTTCACTTCCAAGTTTTGGAAGGAGTTGTTTGCAGGTTTGGGCACAGAGTTGGGCTTCAGTACAACTTATCATTCGCAGACAGATGGACAAATTGAGAGGGACAACGGGATATTGGAGGACATGTTGAGGATGTACATGATGCATCAACAACAAAAGTGGGAAGATTATCTTCCACTTGTAGAGTTCACTTACAACAATGGGTATCGGGAATATTTGAAGATGAGTCTGCTTGAGACATTGTATGGGCGGAGTTGCAATATGCCCATTAGTTGGAGTAATCCAGTTAATAGGGTGTTGATTGGACCAGACATGTTGGCGGACATGGAACTGGTAATGAAGTTTATAAAGAAGAATTTGAAGGCAACACAACTATGCAGATCAGAACATGTTGTTCAAGGAGTTCCGGGATGGGGAACAGGTATACTTGCGCATCAAACTAAATAAGAGCTCCTTACGGATTGGATCATGTGTCAAGTTGGAACCACGGTTTTGTGGACCCTTCAGTATTATTGAGAGGATTGGGCTAGTAGCCTATCGCTTTGCAGTACCTCAAGCAGTGAAAGTTCATGATGTTTTCCATGTATCATTTCTTAAGAAGTATGTTAAAGATGTTGATCATGTGATTGACTAGTCTGTATTACAGGTGGAACCAGATGGATAATTCCAGCCGGAGCCTTAGTGTATATTGCAGAAAAAGGTGCTCGTTCTCCAGAAACGAGCAATCGAGAGGTTAAAGTGCAGTGGAAGCACTTTAGGCCCGATTAAGCTACATGGGAGATGGCGGATCAAATGCGGGCTATGTATCCTTCATTGTTTTCTGGTTGAGGAAAAAAAGTTTTGGTATGGTGTTTTTGTATAATTTTTGGTACATGTCTGATGATGTTTTGGTATATGTACATATGTATATGGATGTTAATACCACCATGAGATATGTTATAAAGCTCCAATAAGCGGTATGAGTGTCATGTCATTTATAGTTGTCATGTTTTTATGTTATCATGTTGGTTTGCTTCTCAGTAGGGTGATCTTTGTAAATATTGCATCGAGCTATGTTATAAATCTCCATGGGCAGTATATTTGTTTTTCAGCGATTTTGCTGAGGTATAGGTGTGGTTGAACGCTAAGGAAAGTATCCCCCAAGGGTGGGGGGGGGGTTATGTAACAACCCTGGTGAAAATTCCATGTAATAAAAGTTAATAAATGCAAAAATAATAACCACGGTTGATGGGACACTTAGTCCAAGTTGAATGTTGGGAAAAACATCCTAGTGGGTGTTCATTCAATTATTATGGCTAAGGAAATTGGCAAAGGCTTTGGAAAGGCAAAATGGAATTCTTGGCACATTTATTTATGAAAATAAAGGAAAATAGGAGAAAATGGAGGTGAAAGGTCATAGGTTGCATGTGAGGAGGAAATTGAAGGAAAATAATGGAAAATGAAGAAAATAGAGGCCTAATTGATAAAAAGGCTTCTGAGGATCAGTTTGTAGCCTTTTGTCATTTCAGTTTTGGAGCTCTCTCATTATTCTCTCTCTCTCTCACTCTTGACACTTAGAGTTTTCTTGGAGCATTTTGGCATTGGATCAAGAAAGGAAAAGAAGGTAAGAGGAAGGAAGGAGAAACCAAGAAAGAGCAGGATCAAGCAGCTACAACAATATTCTTTGCAGGTATCAAATTTACATGTGTATTTTCCTTGCTAGATTTGGCATGCATGGTATCGCATGTGGTTCTTTTGCTATTATGGTATGGGTTTTTCCAGGGGTAACAATGTTTTCATCTCATCCTTGCCATTCGGATAGCCATGGTGTGATGGGGTTCTCAAGTTTTGGTTGAGCTAGATTTCCGGATGGATTTGAAGTTGAGTGAGGTGGATCTCCAAATGATAGAGCACATGGCCTAGTGGTCCTTGAACCAGATCGTGGATCATGATAAAACCATTTTCCTAGTAACCCGATCCAGATTTAAACAAGAACGTAACAAATTAAAAATATAACCATAAATACAAAGATGAAGTAGAAATAACAGTTCATTTCATTAATATCAAACACTGAAATATGCTTACAAACAGAATGGAAATAAAACTAGCACGGGTGATGGTAACGTATCTCTGTGAAGATATGTGGCGGTTACATGCTCTGAACTGTGTTATAATGAGCCTCAAAGGCCTATTTATTATTGAGAAACAATGGAAAACCCTAAACATCCAAAAACCTAACCCTAGGAGATGAAGTGCCAAACTATGGGCCCCATTTGGGTAAATTGGTACATCAACTTCCCGGGGTCATAACTTTGGCATACGATCTTCGATTAACGTGCATAATACTTCGTTAAAAAGATATATCCGAGGAATACAACTTTTAATTGACCAAAAACTGCTCACTTTTAATTTTGGTCCCTGTTTTCCCAAAAAAAATCATTTATGGCCTCAAAACGGCTCTAGAAGTTCAGGACCCGAAAAATTGCCAAAAATAGTAAATTGTGCTACAAATAAGGAAACTGAAAAATTGAAAGAAACAATGGTGGGGGTCCAAGTGGAATAGGCGGGTGGCCACCAATATCCACCTGGATCATTCCTCCACCCTTAGGAAGCAATGGTCCCCATTGCGTTAAGTTCCTCCATGAGATGAGGAAACTTCTGCTGAACTTGGTCCCTGGTGAGCCACTTGCCCTGGTGAAGGAGTTGGCCTGCTTTGACAACTCAATATAGTTGGATCCTTTGCTGTCAAGTGTTCTTGATATGCATGTCCATGATCTGATCAATTGTGGCTTATTCCATGCAATCTGGATTTAAACCTATAGGTTTGAGTTGTTCTACAATGTCTGATGTGTCTAGCAATGGTGGGAAGTATGGTCGAAGGCAGTCCACATTGAACACTGGGTACAAGCCAAGGAATGGGGGAATGTTGAGCAAAAATGCATTGTCTCTCAAAGCCTTGGTAATGGTGTAAGGACCATATCAGAGTGGTATGAGTTTCCGATAGGCTCCGGTAAGGCGTTCCTTTTGCAATGCAACCAAACTTTTTTCGCCCACCTGAAACTTGTGTGGCACCCGATGTTGATCATGTCACTGCTTTTACTTGACATTTGATTTCTCCAAAATGTCATGGACCTGCTGGCGGATATGTTGGATGTGTTCAATGAAGTTGTTTTCCTTATCAACTTCGGACTGGACATGAGCCGAATATGCCTGAGTAGCTACAAATGGCATGGCCACATCAACGAGACATAGTGGCTAGAATCCCAAGCCCACCTGAAATGGGCTGTGGCCAGTTCAGCTTTGGAGAGCCCGATTATAGCTATGCTAGACATAGCGGAGGCTCTCATCCCATGTGTGTGGATTCTTTGAGTTTTACATGCGTAGAATGTGTACGATCATCTTGTTGACGACCTTTGTCTGACCATCAATTTGGGGATGGAAAGTTGTGGACTTAGTGAGCTTGGTGCCCAGCATCAACTAGAGACTGGACAAAAATGTACTAAGCAAACTGTTGTCCCGACTTGAGATGATAGACTGTGGGATCCCAAAGTGTACCCATACTCGTTCAAAGAAGAGTTTAGCAGTGGCTTCTACTATGATATTCTTCTTGCAGACTGCCATAATGGCCATCTTCGAAAATCTGTCAATGACCACAAAAACACAGTCGTTTCCATGCTTAGTAGAAGTAAGGCCTGACATGTAATCCATGGAGATGGATTCCCAAGGTCTACTAGGGGTAGGAAGTGGAGCATAGAGGCCTTGCTTCTTGATAGTCGGTTTGGAAATGGTGCAGGCATTGCAGGATCTGATGTACTTCCCAACATCCTGTTAAAGATTCAGCCAATAGAAATACTTCTGCAGTACTTCCACCATTTTCTCGACCCCGAAATGCCCAACGACCAAACTGTAGTGCGCTTCCCAAACCATCTTGGCATGCTCACTTGAAGCAATACAAAGATGTCCTAGGTGGCATAAAAAGGCATCCCGGAGGTGAAAATCTAGAACTTGTTGACCCTCCAAGAGCGTCTGGTATGTGTGGCCAAATTCTGGGTTGATTTTATAGAGAAGTGGCCAACCAGAAGTCTTGTGCGCACAAGAGTTGAGCACAGTGGTTAACACCATGATCGGTGGTCGGTTGAGGCAGTCTGCGACATTATTGGTGTTTCCCTTCTTATACTTGATATTCAAATGGAACTGTTGCAGGTATGTGGACCACTTATGATGGCGATCATTTTGCAACTTCCCTTGCATCTGTATGAACTGCAGGGCCAGTGGTCTGTGTGGATGACCGTTTCCTTCCCCAAAATGTAATGCTTCCATTGTCGACAAATCTACACAATGGAATACATCTCTTTGTCATAAGTGGGATACTTCCAGACTGTGTCTAAAAGTTTCTTACTGTGATATGCCACTGGATGCCCCAGTTGAGTAAGGACTGCCCCAATAACATAGTTTGTTGGCTTGATGGGACCTCACCCAGGTTCAGAGTTATTTATCCAAACAAATCCCTACACTACTAGCCCTTTCGGCATCACCCCGTGAAGTGCAGACTGAAGTTTCACTCGAAGCAGTATGGGGGGATGTTGGAACCAAGTTTCCGCACCCTTGAGATGTCTGAGGTGTCGATTTAGTCCAACTATGCCTACCTTCGTGCAGGTCACTTCGTGCACTATTCTGACCTGCGAGACCTTAGCGATCTATTATAATCGCCTTTGCACAGCCCTAACCAGGGGTTGAGATGCTTTCGCACTACTACGGTAGTGACCTGCTCTATTTCCCCAAACTACACTGCGTATCTTACTTATCTTCTTACAAATTTTAGTTAACTTCGCGTAAACAGATATTCTACCTTGTATTCACTTAATCAACATAGTCATATATGTTCGCGCATCATATAAATAATAGAAATGTAATTTATACCCAATATATTCAACGTAGAAAATAGGAAATAAATACAGAGAATTGATATGAAAACTTCTCTTTATTAATGCTCCAACGGTTGCAGACTCGACTCGCCCTGTGCACTCAGCTGCAGGGGTTCACGCACTCAGCTGCAGACTACTAGGCCTTTGTGCACTCAGCTGCAGAGCCTTCTCCTACTCTACGACCCAAAAATAGACTTTACACTTTAGATCCGACTCAATTCTTCATCATTCATTACCTTTATTCTTCGATCCCTTAACTACTTAGAGCCTCACTCTATTTATACAATCCCATGGTCCACGGACCATGGGTAGATCTCTATAACTGACATTACATTACAAAATTAAGGGCGAACAACCCTATGACTCATTTACAAGCTATGCGCTCCGCGCCCACAAAATTCGGAGTCTTTACATCGGATTTACAACTTTTAACCAAAATTCGGGCTTTAAGCCCCAAAAATTCCCTTGGGGGATCCACGCCCAATAGGCCCCCAACACAAACATTGTGACTTGCACTCGAGTCACTCTGTCAGTGTGGAGATATTTGCGTGAAGACCTCCCAACTCTGCCTGGATCACTACAAGATTGATAATGCACTTAGCAGTTGCCTATTGCACTTCCTGGACGTGCTGTTTAGAGACTGTTGTAGCTGAACTACTTCCCTGAACTTGTTCCCGTGTTCCCTGCATTTGCATGATCTTGGCTTCAATAGAGGCAGTAATGACGTACGCCTCATCAATCCATGGTTGTAAACACCTTCAAAACTGTTTCCTTATGTTGCGCAACGTCTACCTATTCCTTGAGCGATTTTGCCTGCTGCATCGCGAGCCTCTATGTAAGGCCCACCGTCTGTGCGGTCCCTTTTACTTCATAATACTTCTGTTGTAGCTCGCGCGCCTCTATTTCTAGGCACTGTACATTCGGGTCCTCCTGCAGAGTAGTGAGAACCTCGAATGACTCTTCAAATAGCTTTGTGCAGTCTTTCAATGCACTGTTGACCTCCGCTACTGCTGCTGTAATCGTGTTGGCGCTCTGTTCCTTAACCTCTGGTAGTGTTGAAGGCTGCACCTTCAATTTTAGCTCAACTATCTGAAGGTTCAGCTCCAGCTGAACCTTGGTCATCTCTTCCTTCGCCTCCTGCACCCCTGCTGCTAGTTTTCAGATGCGTGCCTCCACTGGTTCCTCTTCTTGGATGGCCAGCTCCAGGACCATCTAGCAGGCTTCGTCAACCACCTACACTAGCTGTCAGTTCTGTGCCACTACCTCGTCGTGTTGCAAGCTCAATTGTTCAATATTGATGTGTTGCTCGCTCATGACTTGGAACGCACGACCTTCCTTGGCTCGCAGTTCTACAGTAACTCCATCCTGCAAAACATAGAGCATCTCTCGAGGGAGCGCAGCCATATTTATTCCAACTCCCTTCAGCCTGCTAACCGTAGGCCTGTCGGCCTCATTTTCTATCACGAGTGCTCCCTCTGGCAGCATTATAGTGTTGGTCACCCAGGCGCGTAGCATATCCTCGCCCGCGGCCGTGCCTACTACGAGGTTGGTTGACATAGTCCCATCCTGTGGAGTGTGCACCTGCAACTCCTGTATCTGTGCTCGGAGAGCCCCCAACACCATCTGGTGTTCCTCCACGAACGGTTGGAGGGCCTCCGCGGTGACGTCCCTCACCATCTCCCCAATGTCATGCAAATCCCCCTTAGTGAGGGTGATCGGGTCGAAAGAAGTCTTTAAGTCCTTTGACTTCTTTCGTGGCCCCACTTTCTCTCTTGGGCTTTGTCGTTTCAACTGTGTGGACGCTACCTGTGGGTCCTCACCACCTTGCTTGGTATCTGTTTCCTGTTCTGGCAAAGGTGACTTTTCTCTCGTGCGCTCTTCCTCAGCTGCCTTCTACTACTCTTCTCCTACCTTCGCAGCATCCCACGCTGACTGGGCCTTTGCTGCTGCTACTTCATTCTATCGCTTCTCTACCAGCTGCGTCATCTGCAGTTTTGCCTCCTCCTTTTTCCTTTGAGTAGCAGACTTCTCTGCTTCCACTGCGGAGCTAGCTGGAACACGCCACTCCAGCGGCCACAGCTCAAGAACGATGAATATGACATCCTCCGTTGTCAGATAAGGGAGATCATTCCATGTCTTCATAGGGTCCTTCTGCGCCCTGATGTACACGTGCTGGGAGTCCGCCTTAAACTCCATGAAGCTCTACAGAATGTTGTAGACAGTGGGCGATAATCACAGCTTGTGATTAATCCCCATTCCGATGTTCATCTCCATGAACACCCATAATATCTTACTGTCCCTGATTCCCTGTGCATCTATGGTTGCCCACAACAAAGCGTACTTCGCTACCTCCAGAAGATCCTACGCAATCATTGGGAACTGGTTGTCCTTGAGTAATTCCGAAGCCACTAGCACTATGGATAGCAGAAGCCATGCATAGTGGAAAGTCTTCCCCTTTTCTTGTACCTCGCAACAATTTTCCAGGAACTCTCTGCATAAGTAGTATGCCCAGTTAAACTGGACCCCTTCTACACATTGTGCGGCAAGTGTAACCACCAGCACAGGCACCTCATCCATGCAACACTTCTGCATAACCTTCCTGGCCAATATCTGCGTTGTGATTTTGACTGCAACGTTGTTAATGCTGGAAATCGCATACCCCCTCTTCTTCTTCTCCAGCTTGAAATTCTTCTTCATGGCCTTCGCGATGGAAAAATCATCACTCTTAACCTTCAAGATATTCGTTGGGTCCTCCCCCTTGTAAGGGAGTCGAGTCATTCTATGAATTAGGTGGTCAGTAATGGGGATGGGCTCCTCCAGCCACAAGCACCCATCATGCACCAGGTAGAGCAGTTGCCCGATGACAAAAATAATTGCTGGGGTGCGATGGTAATGCAGCACCCAAAGTAGGTTTAATAATCCTTCCTTCTCCACAGCTCACAGCCATTGGCGCAGCTCCAACTCTATAACTCTTAGCGGTGTGTTTTTCTTTTGGCGCATAAGCTGCGCAGTTGCCAAATGTGGGAATTTGTCGTGGTCCGTGAGATCCCAATCTTAAAATTTTAGAACCGACACTCATCCCAAGTGTGCTCCGTAAAAAATGATGTTTTCGGGGAGCATCAGATTCTACAGAGAGCTTTTGCTCTCATCTAGGTCTTTGGGCACCCTTGCTTTCCCCTTTCGCGGAGGAACATATGCGAGCAACCTGGTCAGAGGGTCCGCACCTTGGGTTTCTACCTCCATCTCTACGTCCTCCTCCTCTTCTACCAGGATTTCTTCAAAGTCTTGCTCCTCCTCATCGGCTTCCAAATTGACCGCCTTCCCTTTTTCTTCCATGGTGAGCCTCGTCCTTAACAGATTCCTAGGAGACACGCGCACCGAGACCATAGGCTGCTTGTCTTTCTTGGGTCTCAGCGTGTGTGGTGATTTAGGGATTTCTGCAACTATCCCAACACTTTCTGGCGGATCTCCTACCATCATGGCCTGCGCAGCCTCCTAAGCGGTCATTGCTCCGATATCCATGGCTTCCTCAGGCGTTGTCATACCGTTATTCCACAATTCTCTCAACGGCTCAGGTAAGTGCTCAAACAATGCTTTTGACTTCAAAAGATCAAACAAATCTGGGTTCATGAATCTCTGGGCACGCAATAGCTCAATTCTCAAATTTCCAAGTGTTGTTTTCTGGACAGCCCTTGTAATTTATAGCTCCTTTTAAATTCGAATTCGATCGTTCCCCCCACTTTCGGTCCATTAATGCTTACTTGGCGGCAAATTTTCCCAAATCTAGCCCATAAAGTTCGCCTTAATTTCCTGTTGCCTGCTCCATTTGGTCTCAAACCAAGCATCACATCGTGAATAGTGATTATAATGGCCACTTTCCAGTCAACCCACACGGCAGTGCAGCTACCCTCACACTGTCGCGGACCCTGTGACACTTCGCTATTGTGCGTAGTCCTGACATCGCGCAACTCCCAAGCATAGTATTTTATAGTCTCACGCCTCCTTTCAGCTGCTTAGAGCACTAAGACTGTGCTTCCTATGGCTAGTCAGATGGTCGGGCCACCTATATATGGTTTCAAACGACTACCGTTTACTTTTCCTGGGAAGAGTTTGCCATTTAATTTCACCAACTACACTGCGCCACCATCTGTGATTTCCTTAATAACATATAGTCCCATCCAATGCATTCTGAGCTTCCCTGGGAATTTATCAAACTTACTATCATATAACAACACCATATCATTCACCTTAAAGGTATGAAACTTGATATGTCGATCATGCCAGGCATTTTCGCTCTACTTTTGTACCTGTTGGTGGAATCCAGCCAAAAAACGTTGTTCTTCAAGCTCCTCTAACTATGCGAGCCTCTCCTCTAGGGCTCCGCGGTCCGTCATACTTGTGAGCACTATTATGCACAGACTAGGCATGATGTACTCCATAGGGATTATGGCTTCTACTCCATAGACAAGCCTAAAAGGTGTTTGTCCCGTTAATTTCTTGCATGTCTTCCTATAAGCCCATAATATTGCGGGTACGCGCAGGTCCCAATCACTTCGTTGTGCATTGCATACCTTGGTCAGTGCAGTCTCTAGTACTTTGTTAAACACTTCTACTGTCCCATTAGCCTATGGATGACCTGGTGTGCTTTTCTGATCATACACCTGAAACTCTTCCATCAGCGTGCTGATCATCTCGTTTAGGAAATGCGTACCGCAATCACTCATCAAGATCTTTGGACATCCAAATCGCGTCAATACGTGTTCAAACAAAAACTTTGTGGCTGTCGTGGCCGTGCAGTCTTTTACTGACTGCGCTTCTACCTAACACGTTAGGTACTCTATCACAATAATAATATATCTCGTGCCTGTCTTTCCTTGAGGTTTGATAGGCCCTACAAAGTCGATTGCCTACTTTTCGAAGGGCTGCAATGTCATTTGTGGATTCAAAGGCATCTCGTCCCTCTGCGATAGCTTACCCATTCTTTGACATACATTGCATGCTTGGCAATGTGCTTTTGAATCCTAATGAAGGGTTGGCCACCACAACCTTGCACAGAGAATCTTCTGCGCGGTTGCTCTCCCTGCATAATGACCTCCCGCAGCACCCCCATGAGCGTCCGCGAGGATGCTACTTCGTTCAAACTCAAGTACGTACCTTCAAAGTATCTCATCATTCCCCATATTGTATAGATGCCCCGTAATGACAGAAAAATCTACCGCGCGCACTACTAGTTCCTTCTTTTGCTGGATAGAGTATCCTTCCAGCGCAGTCTAGTTGTTAAAAAGTGAATTATATCTTCAAAATGTCCATCCTCTACACGCACAATGAAAATTTGCGCGTCAGGTAGTCCTTCCTCCAAACTAGTAGGTTCCTCCCCTGTCTCGATGCGCGACAGGTGATCAGGTCCCACGTTTAGTCGTCCAAGCTTCACAACAACTTCAAAATCATATTCTTGGAACAATAAAAGCCACCCGCATATGCGCCCCCCCAACACAGGCTTATTGACCAAGTATTTCAGCACGGAATGATCTGTATACATCTTGAAGTGTCCCCCTAGAAAGTAGTGTCGATACTTCTGGAGCACATACACCTTAGCCAGTCCCTCGTGTTCAGTGGTGGAATAGCTATTTTTTGCTTTACATAATTCGCGACTCATAAATGCGATAGGGTGATCCAAGCCCTCTCCGCCATCCTGTGTGAGTACTACCCCCAGCGCTATACATGACGCGTCAACATGAACATGAAATTCTTTCTTCCAGTTCAGAAAGACAAGAATTGGTGTAGTAACCATCTTCTCCTTCAATATATCTAGGCTTTTCCTACAGTCATCGTCCCAGCAGAACGTGACATCCTTCTTCAACATTTTTTCCATCAGTGCGGTGGTCTAGGCGTAAATTTTGATAAACTTTCTGTAGTACCCCGTATGTCCCTGTTGCACAAAAATTGTCACCATGACATTCTGCAATCCGTGTGAGTCTATCACCACTCATACTTTCCTCCTTTGCAAGTCTTAAACCTTAGTTCTTCATATCAAGCCTTGAAAAAAAGAGAAATCCCTTAAAAGTCTCTAAAACTCTGGTTCCGCACTTTCTCTTAGCATTACCTGTGGTTCCGCACCTAATGGTCATGTCCCCTGCACACCTGACTGCTCTGTCTCTGTGTAATGGGTGCAGACCCCTATAAAAGTCAAATTGGCGCAAGTACATTCTTAAAAACTCATTTTGAGTCATTTTTGGAAGCTTCTAGAAGGAGTCTTGAGGTGGCAAGTTCACTCCTTTAAGGTTCATGCATCCCATACCTTAAGGAGCTAACCCCTTGATGTGAGGAGCTTATCCCTTTGAAGGAGGACTCTATCCCTTCATAGGTGGACCTGTAACCTTCTTCCTTTGCACTATAAAATGAAGCATTGGGTTGGTTACTAGAGAGGTTGAAAGCTGAATATTTTTGAGGTGAAATGCTGCTAGAACTTAGTCTTCCTAATTGAGCTTTTGAGAGGAAAGATTACATACCTTTTGATCTCATTTGGAAGAGAGTGAGGCTTTTCAAAGTAGAGGAGATTCATGTTTGGACCCTGGGAAGAGCTTGTACAACATCAAGGCACCAAGGTTGTAAAGTTCTTCTATTTCAAAGTTAATACAATCAAGTTTATTTTTCTCAATAAGCTGTGTTTTATAGTTTATTTCATGGACTCCTTGATCACCATGATGAACATGATTTATTATATTAGCCATGCAGGTGTTATTTGATGTGTGCTTGTTTGTGATTGCAGGTTCTCAAAAGGAAACTCTTTCGAATGGATGGAGTATGGTTGCCACAAATTAGCGTTGGACTTAAGGTAGGGTCTAAAACACCTCTTTAGTTTTTTATTAATGAATCACAATATGTTTAGAGAAAGATAGATTTTCTTGTCTTGCTTGTTGCTAGATATCTGTTGATACTAGGGAGATCGGTCTTGTCCGCAAGAATGATTTATCTGACCAACAAATTGGCGACTCCGCTGGGGAACTGAATTTGGTTTTTGATTTTCCTTTGTCTTTGACTTGAGAAACTTGTTCTTGTTTCTGGTTTTTGCTTGATGTGTGTGGGATTGGGTAGTTTTTAGGTTCTGGATTTTTTTTTTTTTTTCGAAATTTTTAAAGAGGACCGCACGTTTTGTTTACAATATAGTGTGGACATCTCCGCACTGTTCCTTTAGTGCACAGAGCGGTACCACATCTGGTTATACTGGAAGCTTGCGGACCCTGTCAAAATTTTTGAAAAACCTAAAATCTTTTCGTCCAGTTAGGTTTAGGCTTTCTTTACAACTTTTAGTCTCTACCGAGATCTGCATGTGTCCAGTCAAAAGTCTCTTGTGAGTGAGTTCCATTGGCATTTTTGTTTTAGGTGATTTTCTAAAAGTTTTGCATGCCCGGATTGATTTTCACTTGGTCTCTGTAGTGACCCAAAGATTAGAAGCCTAAGAAACCTTAGATCACCCTGGTATATTTTGTCTTCTTGATGAGTCTGGCTGGTTTGTGAAATCTTCCCTTGGTGAGAAATAGATTTCATTTCTCTTTTCAAATCTTTGAACGAACTTGCTTGTAAGTTTTGAATTTCATTGTTATAAAAGAAAACATAGCTGGGTGTTTTTTGATTGATTTGTTATTCTGAAGGAATTAATCCTTAGTTTACTGAATAACTAAGTAAAACGTCCTCAAAAAGATTTGAAGCTTTTATCAATTAGGTTTTTAGAAGTTTTTAGATCTCAAGATTAGTTTTTCATAGTTTTGAGTGTTTTCTAGAAATCATAGATTCTCTTTTGAAAGAATTGTTTTCTGTAGTTTTGAGTGTTGAAAAAGAGAAGGATTTTTTGTGAGCATAATTAGTAGTCTCGTTTTGAGTTTATTGAAAAAGAAAAAAATATTTTCTTTTCATTTACATGTTGAAGGAAATTTTTGTTTTTCAAAGAATTGCATTCTCAACTCTTTCCTTTAGCTAGAAATTCATTGAAGGAAAAACGAATTGTTTATCATTTTAGGTGCATTTTTTAGTGTTTTTGGAGTCGAGTCTTCACACCATCAAAGTTTCATCTCCATACCTATTGACTTAAGAAACAACCCATAAAAATAACGCTTAATTAAAATCGATCTAGCAATATTTTATTTCTAGGGCTCTTATCACCAATATAGCTTAGGCTAGTATCTTGGAGTAGGGAGTAATTAACTCTCCAAGATAGTTAAAACAAACAAGTAGCTATATCTTGCGGTAGGAAATAAATCCAATTGTAATTGATATAATTTGGGAAGCTCCTCTTAAAGGAGTCAATCACGAGATCATGTCCAAACCTTTGAGACAATTAAGTTTGTCTCATTGGGAAATATAGAAGATTTGCACTTATTAAAAATGGTAAACCTCGGATTAACCATTGTCGAGGAGCCTGGGGTCACTTTTTGGTAAACCTCGGATTGATCATGTCGAGGAGCCTTCTTTGGGATTGAGCTTTGTTACTCTGCCCTTGCGCGTAGATCGGATCGTAAACTGTTCCCCCAGTTGTATTTGTTATTGTTGGTAACCTTAGTGACCATAATCTTAAGATTCTTTCCTAAGGCGACGGTGAAGGATGAGTCTCACTGTACCTAGAGCAGACATCAACTAGACTCACTTGGACTCTCTGGGGGGTTCTCTTCACTCGAGACGGTTTTGTGAAGAAACATGTGCTAGTCTGTTTCATTAAGTAGGTTGTCGGGGTAACTGTTCCAACCGCCATTTCTGTATTGAATTCTGCGACGTTGGATTTCATCACCAACTAGTGTTTTCGGTATGGAAAGTTGATGTTTGTGTGTGGTTTGAACTCTTAGATTTTTTAGGCGTGTGATTCAATTGTTTGGTTCTTTAGAGACTTTAGTTGGTTTTATTGATATTTTCTTCATTTGCGTGTGAAGTAATTAAATATTTAATCGTGGCTGAATTACCGAGACAATCCCGTAGACTTCGGGGGTAACCTCCCGAATATACACCAAGTCAGCTTGAAGGGCTATGAGCTCTCGTATCACCTAGTGACAGTAGACTTGGGTCACTGGAAGCCAGAGAATCATCCTTAATTATACATCCTGATTATCAAGTTCAAGCAACAGAGTATATTTCTGAACCAATTTCATTTTCTGAAGTTACTGGTAGTATTTATCCTACTAGTGAATTAGCTGAAGAACCTGAAATTTCTAAACCTAAAACTGAACCTGCTACTACTCCATCTTCAGGATTTTCTTCTCCAACTTCTAGTGGTCCTGGTTCACCCAGGGTAGGAAGTGTTATTACACAAAATCTCCCTTCTGGACTCATTTACATTGAAGAACTTGTTAGTCCGGACGAAGATATAACTCTCCCTCAAAATAAACCAACTTTAGAACTTAGGGAGCGTGAATCAATCTTCTACAGTCTGTTTAGAAGTGACGCTTGTTACATATCATTGATGAAGTTTTTAGAAAATCGGGGTCTTGCTTCTTCACCAACTCGAATTCCTTTCCATCCTACGCCCAGAGGTTATTATCCTCCTTTCAATATGTCGAAATGGTCATCCATGTTTTCCCAAACGCCAGAAACATTTTTATATGGCGGTCCTTCTGTTCCTTCTGGGTATCAGTCACTTTCTGTTACTTTTTCAAGAGCATCTCCTCAACCAATTGAACATGGGATATCAACTGGTAATAACAGAACTCAACCGTTGAGCGTAAAAGAAATCCTTATGATGTCTGGTACTATTTCAAATCCGAAACCTCAAGGCAGTCATTTACTGCCTGGAGGGCAACCTCAAGGTAGTCAGTTACCGCCTGGGGGGCAACCTCAAGGTACTCAATTACTGCCTGGGGGACAGCCTCAAGGTAATTAGTTACCGCCTGGGGGGCAACCTCAAGGACAGTACATACCTCAAGGTCAACCCCAGACTCAATATACACCTCAAGGTCAACCCCAGTATCAATATGCACCTCAAGGTCAACCCCAGTTTCAGTACATGCCTCAAGGTTATCAACCTCAAGGTCAGTACCCAACTCAAGGTTTCCAAACACCTTCTGGTCAATCATTTGTACAAGGAGTTGGAAATGTACCATTTAATTATCAGCCCTACACTCAACCCAGTTATGGTCCTCAATATGCTCAACCTTTTATGGGTCCATACCCTGGAATGAACATGGTGTGGGATTCATCTCAGCAGACTTTGCAACCCAATGTGCAGTTGTCATCTCAATCTGGACAACCTTTGGTTTCTGGTCCAACCCAGCAACCTGTCCAGCCTTCTGTTCAAACTTCTGCACCTAGTGTAGTTCATCAGTCTGGGCCTAGTTCACCTTGGACTCTGCCTCAAACGACTGCTGCAAATACTGCAACTTCTGTTCAATCTACCCCACCTACTTCTGGAGTATCGGCAGCTCCAGTTTCTACTGTTCCTACATCAACTCCTCAAGCCTCTTTACCACAGTCCGGACCTACAATTCAGACTTCGGTTCAAATGCCTGTAGGACAACCTGGTCCAAGTACAGTTGTCACAAGTCAACCGCAATTCACTTATCAACCGTACCAGGGACAGTACCAATTCAGTCCTGCTGTGCAAAGCCTAGCTTATCAGTATCAACCATACCCTGGATATATGTATCAGCAACCTCAACAACCCCAGTTTGGTCCAGTTAATCCTGGCTTTCCAGGAGGATATAATATCCCAAATGCAAATCCAATTCCAAGTTATCCTGGATATCCTCCTCCTGGGGCTGGTCTTATGACCCAAGGTTTTCGAGACCCTAACCGTTAGTTACCGTTTATAGCAACTTTGGATTTACCTGACTTGTCACGCCTTACGAACGATCCAATTAATTATCTTCCGTTTTGGCCGCTAATGCCTAATAAGTTGCTCAATGATATCCCAAAGTTTGAGGGTAAGTCAGGAGAGAATCCGTCTAATCATGTGATGACTTATCACCTCTGGTGTGCATCCAATTCCATTATCGATGATTCAATTCGCTTACGTCTTTTTCAACGCACTCTGATTGGTCTTGCTGCCAAGTGGTACATTAAGTTACCACGAGGCTCTTTTTATAATTTTAGTCAGTTAGCCACTTCCTTCTTAACTCATTTTCAGTTGCCTGTCAGATATGACAATGGCACAAAATTATTAACTTCATTAAAATAGTCAACATCCACATATATTTCAGATCATATTCATGAATGGCGACGTAGACGACGTTTAGTGAAATTTTTTATTCCGGATCAAATTTTAGCAGAATGGTTCGTTAAATCATTATTACCTAAAATCACCGAGGATGTAGCTAAGGCAGGAGTTGTTACTGAAGAGCAAGTAATTGCTTAGGCTTAGTACCTTGACCTCGTTTATACGCAGTCAGGTACTTTACATGAAAAAATCCCCGACCTTCTGAAACACAATCAAATAACTGCAGCTCCTTCAGGGTCTCATGCCGCTGATGGTATGATTGGTTCAGTTGGTACCAAGAGCAAGAAGAAATCTTCAAAGAATTCTTCTCCTACTATAACTTTACCAGATTCCCCGACAGGAGACTCTTCCGCTGAAATTCCTGCCGATATCCATGTCGTAGAATCGTCTACGACCAAATCAAAATCCGGCAATAAAAAGAAGGGGAAGAAGAAAAATAAACAAAACTCAAAAGAGAAATCAAATAAAACTGAATCTACTGATGAGAAACGTAAACCTCGCTATCCTTGTCTCATCTGTGATGAGGAGCATTTTACAAGAGATTTCCCACATCGAGTTGAGGTTGCGAAAATCGTCAAAGGTTCTCAAATACCTGCTGTCTTGAAGGATCATTTTCCTAGTCAAGATAGTAAGATGATAGGTTCTTCCTCAAATGCCTTAGAAGAACCCATAATGATGATGTCCCATGTCAGGATTGCGACACGATTGCAAGATTATGGTAGTAAAAGTCCTGTTGGTGGTAAGGAAGCAGAATCTTCTAATTCAAACCCATCAACTTCAACTCCTTCTGGTTCTGATCCACTACAGATTGAGAAACCTAACCCAGACTTAGTAATCAAACTGCCTGCTAAAGGTATACTTCGGAAGTTAGCTTTCAATCCACATGCGAGAGCTGCTCAGAATTATAACATTGTTGAAGACTTAGCTGTTTCCCCTTCAGCAATGTCGGCTTTGGAGGTGCTGCAATCATGTCCAGCACAACGTAAATTACTATTGTCGGCTATAGGAGCTGTTGATATTCAGGATTCGAACCTTATAATCTTCGATTTAGAGAATAGTACACCTCGCCTACCTCATCAAATGGCTTTCCAAATTCCAGTGTTAGTCAAAAACAGACTTTGCTTTAGGATTGTGATTGATGAGGGAGCTTCTACGTGTATTATGTTGATTCAGTGTTGGAGATCGCTTGGCTCTCCTATGCTCAATCAATCCCCGACGATTCTAAAGGCTTTTGATGGCCGAGGGTTTCATCCTTATGGCATTTTGCAGGATTTACCTATAGGGGTTGAAGGAAAAACTGTTAATCTAGATGTGGAAGTGGTTGATGCCCCTCTAGATTACAAACTTCTCTTGGGTCACAGTTGGTCTTACGCTATGACTGCTATTGTTTCATTGGTCTTTCGGCTTATCAAGTTTCCTCATAATGGAAAGATCATTAAAATAGATCAATTGACTTATTTCTCATCCAACCCAGCCTCTTTTGATAGTATTCAACATGTCGGTAAAACAGCTATCCCTTATGTTAGCACCTAAATCTGCCCTAGGCTGAAGGAAGGCAAAATTCAAGGTAACCACAAACCACGCTCAGTCTGGTAGCTAGCCCTACCAGAACAGGAGAGGGCTCTCTCCGAGTCACGCTCAGTGAATGGATATGCGAAACTGTCTTAGATGACTTACAGTGAAATATTTATCTTAGGCTAGTAAGTGAAAAGGGATTCTGGAAATAATTTTCATGAATGACCGAGCTTCTGGGATGTTATGGGACCGACGCTCAGCAAAGAACAGAGAATTTAATACAAAGGCAAAGATTATTCCGTGAGGCAAGGTAGGCGGAAAATGTAACAATTTAGTTTGAGGTACCGTGGCATGAATAGATTGCTGAAGAAAGTGAAAAGGGCATAGTGACATGAATCCTTTTCAACAGAAGAATAACACTGAACATGAAATTTTCCCACAGGCAGAGCAATAAAATTGATTTCTACCTAATCTCACTCAGAAAATTTCACTGGAAATGAACATGAATCGAATTATGAAACATAAAGGAATACATATGAAAACATAAGAGACACATTTGCTACACTCACAACCACAAGAATCTCATGAAACAGAGCTGCTGCCTTTCATTAATTCTCTGTCAAAAATACGCAGTGAAGAAACAAAGTTTCTTTCCCACAGTCTCCCAGAAGTTACAAGCCAACCAACTCTTTGCAAATAACTTGCATACAATATATAGAATGTGTGAGGAAGAGATAGAATGCCCAAGGGTTGGGGAGTTACTCGAATCATTACAAAATGGAGATGGAGAGCCAACCATCAGCTACAGGTGCAGCGCTACCAACATGACATTTGGCTTTGGGTGACCGTTTGCCTTCCTTCGCCACTTGGATAGAAGCCAATCTGGAGAAAAAACTATTTAAATGCCGCCTTTGGTGCCAAAAAACTGAAGTGTAGATGAGCGGGCCCACTTGGAGAAGTCGCGAACCGAAATTTCGCGAAACGGAAGCAAATTGGCAATTTTTTCCTCTGTGCGTCGCGCCATTTTTTCTGTGCGTCACGCTACTTTGGGGCCTGTTTTGGGGCACTTTCAGGTGTCCAAAATGTGCCCAAGTGGGCTTTCTGGAAATCCTATCCTGTCTACTTTCTAACCCAACTAGAATTTTCAAATTTGGTGCTCATTTTCCCCTCCAAATCTTCATTCTCCCAAGACTGCTTTCTGTGTGTCAAAAAAGTGGCAGAGAGGCCATTTTTGGGTGTTTTCTGATCTTTAGGAGACCCAGATCTTGCCCGAATCTCTTGCCTGGACACCAGTAGTCATAATTTTCCATGTTGAATCCAAAATTGCAAGCCATTCCTCATTTGGAGCCCTAGAATTTTAGCGTCGCGCCAGTGGCACGACGCACAGGGAGAAAATCCCTGTTTTTTACCCAAAAAATTACCAAGTGACCAAAATTTCCCCAAATTTTTTGAAATTTGGGCTGGAGGATCTCTATGGGGTGTTATGATGGGCCAAGGAAGCCTCAGCCAAGATTCGAAGTCGATCTTGCTCTTTTTCCCTTTTTTCCCTCCTTGTTGCTTTCCTCAATTTTGCTTTCAAGTTCCTTATTCGGGCCTGGGCGCTCATGTTTCGTACCCTGTAACGGAAAGCCATGTGTCTCAGTAGAGCAAGGTCCTGATCAGACTTGTCTAGTATCCTCTCCAAGTGCATGTTGACCCTCATGAGATTGGCCTCCTGATCCTCATTGATCGCTTGCTCCAGTGATGTGGGCTGAACTCTTCTCCCTTGAGCAGCTTGGCGATGCTCACAAATGTTTTGAAGCTCCATAATCGTCTGCTGGTCCCCAAGCTGCTTGTTTCTCTACTCCAAGTACTTCATGTTCCACTTGGCCCTTTCTAAATCAATGGACAAGTCTTCAATCTCTGATTGCTGCTCCCGGATGATCTTTATAAGCTCTGCATTTGTTGGTTCTGCATCTGTCTCATCATCCCGGAGGAGAACAAACTCAGTCTCTCGCTCACCTGATGGCCCTTCCTCCTGCACTGGCTCCTTACCCTTGCCCTGCTCCTGTGATGCTGATGTCAGAAGCGAGGCCCCTTCCACCCTGGGTGGAGATAACACTTGCTTTGCTGCTGCATCTCTGATAGGTGATATATATTGGCATAGTAGCAGTCTCATGTAGCTCATACTGATGAGATGGGCCCCCTATCTCATGCTCTGCCTCTGAAACCACCTGTGGAGCGCTGAAGAAGTCACGGGAGATGAATTCCTCCCAAGCAATACCCTACAATCCCAACTGATGGTCCACCAAAATCCAGATAAGGGCAAAGTGATAAACATTGTTGAGCTGCTGTCGAGGGGTCTTGTGCTGCATGAAATTCTTCATCCTCTCTATGTTCTCGCAGATGAAAAATGGGAGGTTCATCATCCGCACCTTGGTAAAGTGCATGAGCAACCTGATGTGATAGGCATAAAGGCGAGAAAACCTCCCCTCACAACTAAAGTACTTCATGATCAGTTTCATGAGCGGTGCATACTCATCTCTCAAAAATCTGAATGGAAAAACTCTTGTGAGGTGGCTCAAACAGCTGTCCTTGATGTAAGGCTCATAATGATGCCTCTCCACCTTCTTCTTCTTATGCCACTGCTCTCCAATGTTTGGTATGCCTGTTGCCACTGATATGGTTTTGGGTGTCAATGTGAAAGTGACCCCAGCCAATATAGACTGTCCTCCATGTAGGTGAAGTGAAAAAAGACAAGCCAACTCATGATGAACTCTGACATTTGCCACCCTCTGACAAAATTCAAAACATGCTAAGTGCTGGAAACAAGACATAGCAAGAGGGCATGCCTGCAACTCGGTGAGGGTGTTTGGCTCATCTCTAAGATGTCTGCCACTCCGGTGATGTCTCTTGTGGGCCCTTTCTCCTAAAGTTGTGTCATTGTGGGTCTCCTCCTCATATTCTTATGAAACTTCGGATGCCATTACTGCTGTTTGTACCCTGAGTTTTATGCTGCCCTTTGATTCCAATGAAGCTGGTAGTTGCTCTGACAATCTGCCACCAAGGGGACAATAAAATAGGGGATATTAGGAAGGGAATGATGTAATGGGAATAGGGGTTAAAGGGAGAGATTTGTCAGGGACTTGGGAGTAGTTTGGGTATAGTGTTGATGGGGTAGGGTTTGAAACACCTTGGCAACACTGTTACTGTAGCACAAACCCTAGGATCATGGTTTCTTTGTGTCTTCTTTTGTTTGCTTTATAAAAAATTTTGCATTTGATTTATACTCCTAAAACCATGCTATTCCTTTCAAGTTTGATGCAAGAGTGGAGGTAGGTTGCCTACTTTTCAAATTTTATGAGCATCCACAAAAATTTTGGGCGAATTGGTTGGTTTCTGGGCTTTATATCCCTGTGCACCGCGCGCAATGCCCAGTGCGCCGTGCCAGTGGCGGATTTACACAGTGGATGGGCTCTGTGTGTGTCGCGCCCAATGAGTGCGCCGCGCTCCTTTGTGTGTGCGCTGCGCGCTCTGAAATCACCCTAAATTGCTCCTAATCGTTTGACTCTTCAACTCTTCAACCATGCACCTTTCTTCCACGGCCTTGCTTGCACAATGAGCTGGTCTTATGGTGATTTTGAGTTGACAAAATAGTGGAGGAATAGGGAGAGGGTTTGGTAGTGATTCAGGGTGGGGTTTTTAGGAAAAATGATCAAGGGGAGATGGGAAAAATTATAGGTGAGGGGAAAAAGGTGAGTGGAGCAAAACCTTGGCACTAGCAACACATTTTAACAACCCTAGCCATCATTCTCTTGGTGATTTATTATGGTTGACCTTATGCATTTTGGTGACATTCAAACATCTCTATAAACACCATATCATTGATAAAATTTGACGAACAAGTGATGTCGTAAGGCCTACCTCTTGATTTGATAACATTCACCAAAATTTGGAGTGCTTTGGCAACGTTTTTCGGCCCCTGGTCTGTGTGCACCGCGCGCAAAACCCAGTGTGCCGCGCGCTGGGTATGCGCTGTGCCTGTGTAAACTTTCAACTGCGGGCTGGCTGCATGTGCGTCGCGCCCGGTGAGTGTGCCGCGCTCCTGGGTATGTGCGTTGCGCCCTCTAAAACCTGCTCCCACTCACTCCAATGCTCCAATCTCACACTCACACCTTTGCAATGTCTTTTCCAAGTCTTGTAATAGCACAATGCCTTTGATTTGGGTAAAATCATGTATATATAACCTTGGAAGAGATGGGTTTTATTTTTGCTTCCTTGAAAACCCATTTTCTAATGTTGTGTTTTGCACTTTTTCACTGACTTTAAAACACACTGATTTTCCTTTTCCCTTTGACATTTTACCTCAAATGATGAAATTTTCGGCACATCTTTGCAGGGACTGTATGACAGAGCATTTGGCCATGGAAACCATGACTGCATCTGAAAAGTCAACTGGCGATTTTTTGGAAAATTTTGTCATAAATGACCTTTTTTTTACTTTTCTTCAGAACAGAGTTTTGAAGAAGAGTCGAAGTCTATCCACGTGACGATGAAGCTCTCTGAACCATGGCTGTGTAAGTGCCTCCCTCTGGCCTGCATGGCTTTACTGGACATGTTTCAAAGACCAAATTGATGAATTCCTAGACCCAAACATAGAAAATGAATTTTGTCCTGTAAGGACCAGAACTTGACTGTCATGGACTTTGGTGATTATTGACAAAAGACCTGAGCCAGTAGGAGCCAGACATGAGGGGAAATGATTAGCATGACTTTCTCCGTTAGATCATGGCATGCCCCTAGCGAAATGCAGCTGAGTGAATGGAGCGGGACACCTAAAATTGAAATGAACAAAGAGTTTTGATCTTTGACGGAGGGATGACTAGACCGACTCTAACATTGGCTCCAATGGGGGATGGTAGCTACTTGGAGGTGCCAAGAACAGCAGATATCTGGAGGAGATAGACAGTGCCTTTTGTCCATTGGGCTATGGAGTCATCATTTCAATAAATAGCATAGGACTTTGACTTATTTATGAAACTGAAATGACCAAGGAATTGACTCAAACTTGACATTGAAATAATTCAAAAACTAACTTTACAGACTGAAACCAAACTGAAATAAAAATGGTATTTACAATGACAGTGGAAGCAGTGTTACTAAATCAGCAGTGATATCGCTTGAGCAGCGGACCATTGATCGGCCCTCCAAGACAATCTTCCCCGTTCATTTCCTTCAGAAGAAAGGCATTCTGACCCCTATATGCTGCAAACTTGAAAGGACCTTTCCAAAGATTTTCGAACTTTCTGTGCTTGCCTTTCTCTTCATTCCTTGCATCCCACTTCAACACCACATCATCCAACTGAAATTTATCTGCCTTTGCTTTTCTGTCATATATTTTCTTTATCTTCTCCTGCAACTTGGATGTGTTCTTGAAAACTTCTTCTCTTGTTTGCTGCAAGTGGATCATTTGATTCAACCTTCTCTGCATGGGATCTTCTTCACTGCCGGCCTCCTAAAGAAGTCTGACCACCGGGGCAGCAAGAGAGGTGGGAAATACTGTATCAACTCCATAAACAAGCTCAAACGGTGACATACCAATGGACTTTTTCTGACTGATCCGATCTGCCCAAAGCGCATGGACCAACCTGTTATTCCAGCTCTTTTTTTTTTTATTTCCTGTAGCTTCTTGATGATTTTGACCAATGATTTATTCGAAGATTCTGCCAATCCATTTCCTTGTGGATGATAGGCAGTTGAATGACCCAAAATGATGTGATATTTATGACAAAATTCTACCATCCTTTTCGATTTGAAAGCTACTGCATTATCGGTGATTAATTTGTTTGGACAACCAAAGCAAGACAAAGATGTTATTTTCGAGGAATGAAATGATTACCGTGTCTGTAGCTTGTCTGTTGGGAGCTGCCTCAGTCCATTTTGTGAAATAGTATGTCGCCGTAAGGATCCATCTATGTTGTCCGGAAGAGGCGGGATGAATTTCTCCAATGAAATCCAATCCCCACTGCTGGAAAGGAGCGCTCACCTCAATAGGCTTAAGTGGCAAAGGCTGTAATTTCTATTTTCCTTCGAAAATCTGACATTTATGACAGCGCCTGACCATCTTATACACATCAGCAAACAAAGTAGGCCAGTAGTACCCTGCTCTCAAGATTTTGTTCACTGTTGACTTCCAAAAAAGGTGACCACCACACTCTCCTCCATGGAAATCCTCCATAAATTTCTTTGCCTCCTCTTCCACCAAAAAATTTAACAAAATGCCACCGGGATCCTTCCAATACAGTGCAGAATTCAAAATGCAAAACTTGGCAGCCTTCAATTTGAGTGTTCTTGCTTTGTTTCTAGTCATGCTGGGCGGGTTCAGCACATATATTATATCTGAATACCATGGGGACAAAGCAAACATTTCAGATACCTGAATGGATGATATTTCCTCATTCTCATCGGACATGGCAGCGATCAGATTTATGTCCAAGGCATGCAAGTTTGATTCGGCCATTAGCTTCACCAACCCCTGTCCTTTGACCAGCTTTGTGGGCTTTATTTCCACATCATATTCCAGCAAGGCTGCAATCCATTTGCCTCTTCTTCCTTCCGGATCAGTTTGCACTAAAACATCTTTTATAACAGTATTAGGAACATAGGCCAGAATGTGAGAATGTAAGATATATACCCGGAAATCCTTCAATGCCTTCACCAATGCCAGGGCTTGCTTCTCAATGATGTTGTACTTTAAAGTCGCATCCCTTATAGCCCTGCTGAAGAATGCAATGGGTCTTTCGTGATCATCTCTCTTCTGCAATAATATCGCTGCCATAGTGTGCTCAGAAGAAAATGAAAACAATATGAAATCCTAAGTGCAGTCCGGGCTGACTAGAACTGGAGCTGAAGAAAGGCCAATTTGACCAAGTTGAAAGATTTTACAGCCTCCCCTGTCCATTTCACCTGGCTATCCTTCTTAAGCATGTTGGTCTTTTCTCTTAAGTGTTCTGTAAGATTAGGCACAAAGCGAAGCAGAAAATTCATTTTACCATTGAATGATTGTATCTCTTTTTTGTTCCTAGGCAAATCGATTTGCTGAATTGCTTGCACCGTGCTGGTTCTATACGAATGCCATCCTTTGAAATGATGTGCCCAAGTAATTTTCCTTCCTCCATGGCGAACAAGCTCTTCTTAGGATTTAGCGATAGACCATATTTCCTGCACTTTTGAAAGACAATATTTAGGTGATGCATGTGCTCTTCATCAGATTTGGAAAATACCGTCAAATCATCCAGGTACACCACAAAAAACACATCCTTCTCATTTGCAAAAGCCAAGTCCATTGCCCGCTGAAATGTGGCAACTGCATTCTTTAAACCGAAGGGCTTTTTGGCGTAGTGAAAGGTTCCCCATGGAATGGTGAATGCTGTCTTGTCTCTATCATCTTCATGGACAAAAATTTGGTTATATCTGGAATAACCATCAAGCAGTGACATACGAGATGCCCCCACTACTCGCTGAAGTATATGGTCCATCTTGGGCAGTGGGTAGTTGTCCTTCAATGAGACTTTATTTAGATTTCTGAAATCAATGTACAGGATGATCTCACCGGTCTTCTTGCATACATGCACTAAGTTAGATATCCAATCTGAAAATATGATGGGTACAATGATACCTGACTTGTACAACCTGTTTACCTCCTTTTCGATAGATGGTAGCAACTTTGGATTTATCCTTCTCAGCTTCTGCCTAAATGGTTTTTGATTGGGCTTGAGGGGTATCGTGTGCTGAATAATATTTATATCATAGGTATTTAAATCAGAATAGTCCCAAACAAACACATCTGCAAATGAAGCCATCAAACTGATGTATTTGTCCTTGATCTTTGGCGGTAATGCTTTAGACAATTTCACTAACTTTGGATTGGCAGTTGTACCGATGTTGACCTCTTCTACACCCTTCTCTGTTGGCTGCAATGTTGGCTTGCGGGCTACATCATCCTGATCAAAAAGTTCTTCTAGAGGTATCAAGCCTTTAGGAATGATGTTATTCTTCAGCCGCAATACGTCCATTTCATTGATCTACACTCCATCTGTACCATTCCCTTTACCATCTATATGTGGAAGTGGTTGATTCCCCTCTAGATTACAACCTTCTCTTGGGTCGCAGTTGGTCTTACGTTATGACTGCTATTGTTTCATTGGTCTTTCAGCTTATCAAGTTTCCTCATAATGGAAAGATCATTACAATAGATCAGTTGACTTATTTCTCATCCGACCCAGCCTCTTCTGATAGTATTCAACATGTTGGTAAAACAACTATCCCTTACAAGGATGTTGGGGTAGGTTTGGTTAAAGATTCTGGTTTACTAGGAACTTTTTCATTTCCTCCTCCTAATGTATCGCCTCCTTTTGCAACTATTCATATGATTTCATTAAACACCATCGCTTTTGATGATCCTTGGATTGTACCTTCCGATTCTGAGGTGGAATCATTTGGCAACGCCATGCCTTTGAGTCCCTTTGAAATTTCATATCAGGCCGCACAGTCGTTTTCTGACTCTTGTTCAACCAAAATCGATCCAATGAATGTGGTCCCTGGGGAATCACTTTCAATATCAACCTCAGATTCAACAACATTTTTTGATCCTGTTCACACTGATGATCAGATTCGCGAACTTTTGTCTGTTGATGATTTACCCTGGGAAGATCTTCATCATCGATCTTCGTTTTTAGCTGAGCTTGATCATTTTGAAAATGATTTTTCATCTATTTTTACTATTGATTATGTCAAATAACCACAGAATCCATTGCAACATCTTGATTCTGAGTTAAATTTGGGAAATATTTCTCAAATGGTTCCTATTGACATTTTGGTTAAACCCAGAATTATTGAAAAAATTCATATAGGTGCTTCCTGTACGGACGATGAAATCCAAACTTATAAAGCCCTATTTCAAGAATTTCGTGACATGTTTTCCTGGTCATATGAAGAAATGCCAGGAATCGATCCATCAATTGTTGTTCATGAAATCAAAACTTACCCAGATGCTAAACCTGTCCGGCAACGTTTGCGTCAGATACATCCGCGAAAAGCTGCTACTATTAAAGCTGAAGTTGAGAAATTACTTCGAGCAGGTTTCATTTATCCAATTCCCTTAACGGATTGGGTATCGAATATTGTTCCTGTTAACAAAAAGCAAGGAACGATAAGAATATGTATTGATTATAGGGATATTAATCAAGCTTGTCCTAAAGACAATTATCCAACCCCCTATATCGATCAAATTATTGATGATTGTGCTAGTAGTGAAATGTTCTCCTTTATGGATGGTTTTTCCGGTTACAATCAAATCAACATACTCCCTGCTGATCAACAAAAAACGACTTTCATTTGTCCATGGGGGACATTTGCTTATTGCAAATTTCCTTTTGGATTGAAGAACATTGGAGCAACTTTTCAAAGGGCTATGTCTTATGCATTTCATGACATCAAGCACATTGTGCAACATTATCTTGATGATTTACCTACCCATTCATTACGTAGAGCCGATCATCTCACTCATTTACGAGCAATGTTTATGAGATGTAGGCATTATCAAATTAGGCTGAATCCACACAAATGTGTTTTCTGTATAGAAACGGGTCGTTTACTGGGATTTGTTGTTTCGAAAGCCAACATTCGTGTCGATCCCTCGAAGGTTGAAGCTATTATCAAATTAACTCCTCCTTCGACTCTCCGCCAACTCCAAAGTTTGCAAGGGAAAGCAAACTTTTTACGTCGTTTCATTCCTAACTACGCCGAGATAATGAAAGGTTTTACCAGGTCGTTGAAACAGAATACTCCATTCTTTTGGGATGAGATAGCTGACAAATCTTTCGATGCACTTAAACACGCGTTGACCCATGCACCATTATTGCATCCTCCCAACTACAACCAGGATTACTTCTTGTACGTCGCCGCTTCTCATTCCACCATTGGGATGGTTTTAGTTCAGGAAGATGAATTCAACAGTGAACATGTGATTTACTATCTTAGTCGAACTCTGAATCCGACTAAGCTTAAATATTCGCATGTGGAGAAATTGGCCTTGGCAGCTATTCAAGCTATCCAAAGATTTCGTCACTACATCTTATTACGCAAAACCACAGTAATTTCTGACTGTAACCCTATGATGTATATTTTAACCAAACAATTGCTAGGGGGCAAGTATTCCAAATGGATAATTATCCTATAGGAATTTGACTTGGAATTTGAAAAATCCAAGCCAAAGAAATCTTTGGTTTTTGCCGAACTGATGTGTGATTTCCCGCGTACTGATACTGAAACTGTGGTGGAAGAACCCATTGCAGATGAATCCTTGTTTCTTATCAGTACTCTTGATCCATGGTATGGAGATATAATTGTCTATCTCCAAACCCAATCTTTTCGGCCTGAAATCTCACGATCTCAGCGAAGGAAAATACGTTTCCAATCCCAACAATACAATATTATTGGAGATACACTCTATCGTCGTGGGGCGGATTTTGTTTTCCGACGTTGTCTAACTCATGAAGAAGCTGAAAAGGTTCTTAATGACTGTCACTCTGGAGCATGTGGCGGTCATATGTCTAGGTATGCCACAACCCAAAAGATATTGTGCGCTGGTTATTTCTGGCCATCCTTATTTAAAGATTGTATCTATGCAGTCCGGAAATGCCACAATTGTCAAATTTTTTATCGTAAGATGCATGCTCCACCTGCTCCTCTCCACCCTATAATTGTCGTCGGTCCTTTCGCAAAGTGGGGTATCGACTTTATTACATGTAACCCTCACTCAACCGGGGGGCATGCGTATATCATCCTTGCGGTAGATTATTTTACTAAGTGGGCTGAGGCGATGCCTACATTTTCGGCAGACGGCAAAACTGCTGCAATTTTCGTTTTCAATCATATAATTGCTAGATTTGGTGTTCCTCAAGTGATTATTACTGATCATGGGAGTCATTTTAGAAACATCATGATGACTGAACTAACAGATCAACTTGGCCTATGTCATGATAGTTCTACTCCATATTACCCACAGGCTAATGGTCTGGTTGAAGCAATCAATAAAGTCCTAGTCACTATGATCCAACGAATCCTTGGGATTCATAGGTTGAATTGGCATAACATGTTATTTTCAGCGCTTTGGGGATATCGAACCTCAGTAAAAACATCAACTGGTTTCACTCCTTTTCAACTCGTCTACGGTTTGGAAGTAGTGTTACCCATTGAATGTGAAATTTCGTCATTGCAAATAGCCATAGAATTACTACCAGCCACTTCCGAAGAGGAGAAACGTTTGTTGTACTTAGCGCAGCTAGATGAGAATCGACGTGATGCTGCATTAGCAATTGAGACTCATGCAAAATGAATAAAAGCTCAGTACGATCGAAATGTTATACCCCGTAATTTTTCGGAAGGAGATCTAGTCTTACTATACAATCAAGCAAACGATACGCTAGGGGCTGGAAATTTATACCTATGTGGCATGGTCCGTATATTGTTAAGCGAACGCTGGCAAAAGGGGCCTATGAATTGGTAGATTTTGACGGTGTCTCTTTAGGTAGACCTAGAAATGGGCTTTATCTGAAAAGATATTATGCTTAAAGTTTGGTGTGGAGATTTTTATTAGAATAGTTTTTTTCTAGCTGGTGTGTTTAGATTAGAAAAGTGTGCCTAGTTTAGAGAGTGCTTTTATCATTATTCCTGCTTATCTTGATTTTACTCTTGATATTGCAGATGTTGACATCTCTTCAAACATACATTGGTTTTGCTGATGGCGCTTGTCGTAGTACATAGAACATTTCTTCCGCAGCTTGGGTTATCTATTCACCCTCTGATGAGTTAGTATCTATGCATGGGGTAAGCCTCGGTCAAACAACAAACAACATTGCAGAATATAGTGCAGTGATTGAGTTATTATCTGAATCCATGTCATTTGGGATTCGGAGTTTGATTGTTAGGTTAGATTCTGAACTCGTTGTATTATATCTTAACAGAGTTTATCCCATTAGAAATCCAGTGTTATTAAGATTATTTTTGAGAGTTCGTCTCTTGGAACGTGAATTTGACTACATTGAATATCAGCATATTCCAAGATATGTAAATACATTAGCAGATGCAGTTGCTTCTCGAACGTTAAATAGACATTTGCAATAATCAAAACAGTCAATTTAAAAACATTTCGTAACATGTTGTACAAGATAGCCAGTAATAGTGATATATCATAGCATAGAAGTGTGTCAAATATACATCGTCTTCGATCATAGGTTGAAAAACACCTTATGATCGGTAAAAATGATAGTACAAAAAGACATAAAATGTCATATGAGTCTACAAAGGTGATCATCCTATCACTGATGATGATCACGATAAGAAACCACTGCTCGGGCCACCCTACAAAGGAACCTCCTAAAAGGTTCTGGGACCCCAATCACGTAACGTTGTAACCTAAGTGGAATATCTTCTATGCTAGTCTCTGGCATGTCTGTTGTCAAACGTTGTAGTTGATTCTCCAATTCTGTTAGGGTCTCTGTAGATGGGTCCTATGGGGCCGGTGCTGCGGCAGCTAGGTGTCTTCTCTCATAGGGCTAGAGAGTGGCTGGTCGTCGTGGACCCACATCTGCATTTAAAACTTTTTACTGTCAGTTTTGGACAATTTAAAAAACAAAAAAATTAGTTAAAAATTTAGAAAGTGTTGAAAATGATTTTACCTGAATCATCCCATTGCTCTCCTGGTGGAAGAGCCATGTCTGGATCACCACGATAATCCATCCCAGCATATGGAAAATCCTGAATCACAAAAATTTGGTTTCTCAACCAACGAAAATACTCAGGTGGAAATCGGACAACCTCTGAACCCTCCTCAGGATGACGGGCCATCACTGCAACCCAGCGCATAATCCTAGGCTCTCGAGGAAGTCCATCCTCAACGGAAAGCTGCTATGGGACCAACATAGGGACCCTCTCTAGACCAAAGCTCACAACTAAGAAACCATATCCAAAGTTTTTTAGTTGTCCGTTCTTTGCTCTATTCAGTTGGCCTTTTACATTCACCAACACAGCCTCGCACCAGTTAAAGATGCTGCCTCGGTAACAGTCTACTGCCATTCGCATCTGGGATACGGTAGCTACATGCAATGTTGCACTCCCACATAGTTTGGTGACAGTAAACGCAATCCAATGTCCTCTGTTTGGTCATTACAAGACTCTAGTCGGAGACTAGCGATAGACTGGCCACCGGGCCTAGTCCCGAATAGAGATAATCGTTCACCTCTCTTGGGCAAACCAGTCAAGAAATAAATGTCCTCTAGCTCGATTTCAAGCCAGTGGCCACCAATAATGAAATACTGGTCCTGTGTACTCCACCTGTCCACCAGCCATTTTAGGAAGTCTACCTGAACCCTCATGCCGGGTATGTCCCAAAATTTAAACAGTCCACATGCTTTTAATGCCTATATTGAAGGTGGATGTTTAATGCTGCTAGATCCACATCTTCGTGCTCCCGTTCCCGCCAAACGAGCATTTTGTATATCCTACATTACAAAAAAGGCGGATTAGAACATTTTAGTTCAAAATTTTGGGGCGAAAATGGAAAAATTGAAATTTTAAAAACGTATTTCACAGGTCCGCACTGCTAGTTAGGGACAGTGTGTAGATCCGCACTTGTCCTTGAGAACAGGTGCGGGACCCCGACTTTTTCCTTTGTACGAAAAAGTCGGGGTCCGCAGGGGCCGCATGTTGCACCTGCGGACCCCCCGCGAGCGGTTTTTTAATCAAAATTTTCCTTAAAAAATCAATTTTTAAAGCCCTAAAACAAATTTTAAATGGTTGAAATGCAAAATAGGGATGATGTGGATTACCTGGAGCTGACGGTTTTCGTTTCCAACAGTCAGGTTTTTCGCATTCTCCACGGGAAGTTTCTTACCCAAAAGCTCTTATTTCTTACTCTAAAGTCAAACGGTAAAAATGAATTTACAAAAGTCCCTTTTAAAAGCTTTTTTGAATAAATGAATTTCCAATTTATTTATTTTCCACTTTAAAAAGGTAACTTTTTGATGCATTTTTATTTTAAACAGGTATGAGTAATTTTCTGAGTTTTTGTGCAGAATATTGGATTTTCAAGGATAATTGATCATTTTCAACGAAAAACATTGGAGTCCTCTTTAAGCTCTTTTCTGACTTGTAAAATATGAAAAGATTGCCGAGTTTTTTCTTTTAAACTCGTTAAAACGGAATTAGAAGGACGGTCCACTCACAGCTCTTTTCTGACCGTATAAACATGAAAAGGTTGTCGGACTTTTGTGGTTTCAAGTTCGATATTGGTAATAAAACGACGTGTATTTGATCACTTTTTTACTTTTTCGGATCAGGGCCACTAATTATGAAAAATACTCCTTGATCGTAATGATCAAGCGGTTCTCTCAAGTATTATTTTATATTTTTTCGGGCTTGGGGGACACAAATTTATGAAAAAGGACATCCATGGAGTTTCCTTAATTTTTTCTTCTAACTCCCTAAAATTGGAAAACAATGATTTTTTCCTATAATGGACTCGTTAAAATTCAACAATAAAGGACCTGCTCAAATTTAAACAGGAACAGACCACTCCTTCTTAGGGTTTGAATTTTAAACTAAGTTGGACTCATTCGAAGAATGAGCTTATAACCAAGCAAATGTTATCCTCCTCAATCTTGTCAAAAATAAAGAGGTACTTGCCAGAAATGGGTACGACACTTTTTGTTCACCTGGGTTGGGAAATCCTTTGCCTAACAGTTAATCAAACCATATTGAAAGTCTTTAGCCGGTTTCTGAGTATTAGCTTTCGGTCAATTGTCACCAAACCATCTGCAATGTCGTTATGTGTTCAAGAGGTCAGTTCCAATAAACCATTCATCTGCAAAATATTTGTCATCCATTTTGACCATCCTTGAGTTAGTCCTTGCCAAATATATTTCTTCAAACTTGATCTATGATTTCGTGTTGTGGGCTTGCCTACAACGGATCGCTTTCTATCGACTTTAGCTCATTATCTAGAAAGATGATCTATAAATCGTCAATACCTTGGAATCTGCATGTCTCAATGGCAAGTTTCTCGCCTTCGATGACAGGTTGCATCATTGACCTTCGATCAAAGGATTTTGTGACGTGTTCAACATCAATTCATTTATTCACATTTCATGGATTGTACTGAGTACTTTGAGAGCCATTGACATTATTGGTGGTTTCTCTCACACTTGTTAACCATTTACATCATTGATTGGTAATCAAGTGGTTTCTACCATGTTCGACTTCGACACATTCATTCGCATGGATAGAATCGTACTAATTCAGGAAGCAGAAATCAAGACCCTGTATCTAGTTTCCACCATCCAGGCTGTGAGGAATTTTGTTATTCATAAACAGATGGTTGTGCCCATACTGTGTCTACATATGTCTATACTTGTGATGTATTACAAAATCATTCATGTATCAGAACAGTTTAGTTAAGTTCTCTAGTCAGTTTTGATCTGAGTATGGGAATGCCTACCTCAGCGATGATATGTTCACATATATATATTTTGTATTGAATGTTTTTACAGGTTCCGACCAGAGTGTCCATAGGATGATCCTTGAAATGATAAAGTACTTTACTCTTCTTAGATGACAAATACTATCCTCATCTATTACAGACTTCGCACTTTAGGGGGCAATCTGTTGCATAAAAATTGTCACCGTGACATTTTACAATCTATGTGAGTCTATCACAACTCATACTTTCCTCCTTTGCAAGTCTTAAACCTCAGTTCTTCATATCAAGCCTTGAAAATAAGAGAAATCCCTTAAAATTCTCTAAAACTCTGGTTCCGCACTTTCTCTTAGCATTACCTGCGGTCCCGCACCTAATGGTCATGTCCCCTACGCACCTGACTGCTTTGTCTCTGTGTACTGGGTGCAGACCCCTATAAAAGTAAAAAAGGCGCAAGCACATTCTTAAAAACTCATTTTGTGTCATTTATGGAAGCTTCTAGAAGGAATCTTGAGGTGGCAAGTTCGCTCCTTTAAGGTTAATGCATCCACTACCTTAAGGAGCTAACCCCTTGATGTGAGGAGCTTATCCCTTTGAAGGAGGACTCTATCCCTTCATAGGTGGACCTGTAACCTCCTTCCTTTGCACTATAAAATGAAGCATTGGGCTGGTTACTAGAGAGGTTGAAAGCTGAATATTTTTGAGGCGAAATGCTGCTGGAACTTAGTCTTCCTAATTGAGCTTTTGAGGGGAAAGATTACATACCTTTTGATCTCATTTGGAAGAGAGTGAGGCTTGTCAAAGTAGAGGAGATTCCTGTTTGGACCCTGGGAAGAGCTTGTACAACATCAAGGCACCAAGGTTGTAAAGTTCTTCTATTTCAAATTTAATACAATCAAGTTTATTTTTCTCAATAAGCTGTGTTTTATAGTTTATTTCATGGACTCCTTGATCACCATGATGAACATGATTTATTATATTAGCTATGCAGGTGTTATTTGATGTGTGCTTGTTTGTGATTGCAGGTTGCCAAAAGGAAACTCTTTCGGACGGTTGGAGCATGGCTACCAAAAACTAGTGTTGGACTTAAGGTAGAGTCTAAAACACCTTTTTAGTTTTTTATTAATGAATCACAATATGTTTATAGAAAGGTATATTTGCTTGTCCTTCTTGTTGCTAGATATCTGTTGATACTAGGGAGATCAGTCTTGTCCGCAAGAACAATTTATCCGGCCAACAGTCCCAAGGTAGCGTGCAACTATTTCACATTGTGCGGTGCTTCCAAATTCAGAATCACTGCGATTTTCGTAGGGTCTACCATCAGTCCTTGTTTACAAACCACATGGCCCAAAAAGTTCCGAAAAGGAATGAGGAACATACACTTGTTTAGGTTGAGCGCGATTTGGTATCTTCAGCATGTATCCAGCATCAAGTGCAGGTTCGCTACATGGCACTTAACCAGCCCAAATACATTCCAGTCATCAAAATAGACCTCCAAGAACTTATGAATATATTCCTTGAACGCCGCAACAACCAGGTGCGAAAATATAGCAGGGGCATTCTTCAATCCAAATGGCATGACAATGTATTGAAAGCAACCCCACTCAATCACAAAGGTTGTCTTACTCCTATCCTCCGGCGCGATTCTGATCTGGTGGTACCCTGAGAACCATCAGTGAAAAAGTATGCTTCCTAACCGCCTACATTGTCCAGCACCTCATCTGTGAATGGAGTGGGGAAGGGATCATGTACACACGTGTCATTCAACTTTCTAAGATCCACACATATTCTTATTTCGTCCTTCTGCTTCTTCTCTTGTACCACCATGGGGCTTAGCCAATCGAATTCCTCTACAGGATCAATAATGCTTGTCGCGAGCATCTTGTCTAATTCTATGTGGACCTTCTCCTTGTGTTTTGGATTTAGGCGGTATGGCCTCTGCTTAACTGGCTTCGCGTCAGGTTTTAACGTGATCTTCATTACCCCTAAATCTTTTATTATTCCTTTCAGATTAGTGAATTTAGTCGGGAATAAGTCCTGATATTCATGGAGTAATTCAGCGACCTTACCCACCGTTGCGTTGTCCCAGTAGTCCCCAATCTTCATGAATTTAGGTTCCGCCTCTGTACCAATATTCACCTGCTTAGTCTTCACTGGCGTGGTTATGCGAGGGTTCTCGATTTGTGGTCCTTGAACCTTGCGTTGGCATTCTGTCTCTGGAATATTAATTTTCCATGGATCTTCATCCTCTTCCCCAGTAGTTCCATTATAACACTCCAATGCCTAGCTTAACTGAGCAGCCCATTCAGGCTGAATCAACTCTACCGGATCCAGTGGTATCCTAAAGATGGTTGCTTTTACTTCATGTAGTGCTTCATCAATACTATCCCACCCATCCTCAAAATTGAAGGTCATCATGAACCCTTTGTGCAGAACATCCCATTCACCTATCCCATGGTAGAGATCTGTTTCTATATAACAGTTCATTGGTATAACATACAGGGTATGACAAAACAGGTGCACCCACTGAGGTTGTGGCTTTTCCCCATAGGCCTGCGTCCACTTAGCCATATGTTTGCATGGATCATCCTGCCCATTGTACTTGTATGTCAATCGCACCCTAGGCTTCCCAGATCGTGTGTGCATCATTCTCCTACGTTTACGCCAGTTTTCAAAGCTCCCTTTGCGCGTACCCCACCATCTCGTGGGTGTAGCACGCAATACCCAATTCAAGGCCTGGAAACGTTGCTTTTCTAGCACCTCCCTTTCAAATTTATCTGAGAAAGTATCTACCTCACTTAACCCATCATAAGTAAGCATATCTCTTACTTCTGTCGATAAGCAGCGCAGTGACCTGGTCATCATATTAAAATTCAGCATGGTTATTTCATCTAACCGATTCTGCCATCGCTCTATCTCCTCATCAGAATCTGAATTATAGGAGCTCTCATGCTCCCATGAAATCTGCCCACCCGCAGTGGGATTTACCCAATCTTGCTCTCGTGTTATTATCTTGTAGATGCATTCCAATTCATCATCACTTTCACAATCGCACATTGGTTCTGTATAGCGTGATCCTTCAGCAGGGTCCAGGCGTATAACTATGCGTAGTGACTTTTTCTCAAAAATCATCATGCGCTTCTTTAGATTAATCACTCCATTCTTGTCAGTGGCCCAATCTATTCCTAAGAGCACGGGATAGGGATTATTGTCATCAACAATCTCTATCACTTGAAAGTCTACTAGCGCACTCGCTCCCTCAATATCCAAAGTGATTCCCTACAATCACCCCATGGGTATTATTTTTTGCTGGTTCGCCTTTCGCAGCTGAATAGGAGACCACTACATTGTAGGTCTCCCCATTCGCTCCCATGTCTGCTTCAACAGAACATTCGCATTTGATCCTAAATCTAGAATTACTTGGTCCATTTCATATTCTCTAATCTGCGCGGTTAACCTCATTTCTCTTCATGTCCTCGTCTTATGCTTTCCAATCTTCCAGACTACGCGTGGTTCTCCTGGAACGGTCCCAACGCATCTGTTAATGAGTTCCTGTAATCCTTTTACAGCCTTACTGTCACGCAGTAACTTCATACATGTTTCGAGGAATGTCGTGAGCATAGATGGGTCCATCTCCGACTCCAGTATATCTTTGCTTCCTGAAGTGGAGGCATTGGTGAAGCTCTTCTTAGCTTCCATGAAAGTTTCTCGAGTGCGCTCGAAATCAAACTCTGCTTCTTTCACCGGAGCTTTGGGAACCCAAGTACTGTCTTCTAGTTGTTTTTGTTTGTCATCTCCCATCACGATTCCACTTCAGAGCACAATGTTCACATTCAGGTTCTGAGTCGGGGGAGGTGGTAGCGCTCCCTTGTCACATATCCTAGCTATCAACATAGGAAAATCTTTTGTCTCATGATCAAACAAGGTGCAATACAAACATGAAGGGCGCATTGGATTCATACAATTGTGGGCATAATGTCCTGACCCTCAGCAATTGTAGCATATCAACTGACCGCGACCTCTTCCAGGTCCTCCTCCGCCTCGGCCTCATCCGTGCCCTTGAAATCTTGTTCGCACCATTCCTACATTCTGGTCTAGGGGTCGTGTTTTGGCCTAAACTCTATAGGTGGGAGTTCTGTCCATCATCAACTCATAGCTTCTACAAGTGTGCTCATCATGTCCCACCGGACTACAAAAATTACAGAACAACTGTTTCGAATTCTGCATGTACTTCTGTAACAAATGGAAGTTTTCTGTGGCATGTTTTCCATCTATTTGACAAATCGCACATCACAAAGCAGGCGGCGCACTAGGTACTTCTTGTGCTTCCGGTCTTAACGACATCGGTCCTCTTCCCGCGAGATAATTCGCAAAAACCGGGAAATGGTCTTTGTCATGTCCCTAACCCTTGCATTTTACGCACCACACTTCTTCATGCACTTCTAGTCGAGCTGTCCTATCCTTTTTCAAACTCTGTATCTCAAGGCATAAATTCTTCAACTGCGCGTGGATCTGTTGAACTCCTAAGTTAGGATCTTGCATTGGGGTCTCATGCAGCCTCATCGCGATCTCTAAAGCCTCTGCCTGAGTCATTAGTTTCTGCTACAATAGCGCACTCCTTAAATGTGGTGTTAGTGATGCTATAAACCATTTGTGATGTTGTCCATCCGTCAGATTTATATTAGCTTCGCGAATTGTACATTTCAACCTCTGATCCAACTCCTAAGGAGTCTCGTCTGGTTGCATCATAATCTCTTTGAATCCAATGATCGATTACACTTTAGACTTTGACATGCTGAATTCCTAATTTAGTGCAATTTGGATACCGTGATTCCCGCATTCGGATTATCATTAGAATGCTTATATAACCAGGTCAGTGCACGATCCTATAGAGTGCTAACCAACATCAATTTATTTATATTGTCATATGTAACTCCTTGTGCTTCCCATACAACTCTTACAACGAACCAAAATTGGTCTGGATCCTCATTTCCCAATCCCTTGAACACAGACAACTTTATTGTACTTGCCATATTGAATCGCAGTGGTCGCGGAGGTGGTATGAGTGAAGATGGAGGTGATGGTGGTGAAACTAGTGGCAGTGTCGGTGGGGGTGGTATGCGCAGAATTATTTGCCTTATCAAATGGATCACACTTCGCAGAGAGACCTTTGCAAGTTCTTCCTCGTCCCCTTGCAGAGGTGAAATAAAGGGGCTATTTTTTGGTCCCTTACTTCCTTCATTTCTGTAATCTTTTCCACTTCGCATAGCCCTGAACATCAATGTAACTACATAATCCTCTTTGTTGGCATTATGGCATAGGTTTGGAGCTATGGCACATGTGTTGTCCTTGATGGCAACTCTCTTTGGTGATAGATCTCAGTTCAAGCTTTCAGAATGAAGGAAAAGACATATACGCAGGTTCATCTAGACTAAGACGCGTATACACGTGGGTTAGACGTTACAAAGGCGTGTATGCGTATACACGCACTTTCACGCAAAGAAAAGCGTGTATCTGTTGGAGAACTTACTTTTGGTCCGTGGTATTTAGTCCTTGGTATTTGAACCTATGGTTTTTTACCATGGCATCTCGTCAGAAGTGTTGATCCCAAGTATTGGGTCCATGGTATTGTTTTATTATGGTTTTGGACTGTGGTATTGTGAAAGGCCTAAGACTATAAAAGAGGAAGGAGATCATTTGGAAAACGATCATCTAAATTAATTGAATATCTAATAAGTGATAGATCTAACATATTGGTGATTGGGGTTATGGTGCAGATCGGATCTGAATGAAGGAGGAACCTTAGCGTAAAGAGAAGGATAAGTTCTATTGATGGGTCATAATCTTTAGGCTTGAATGACAGTATCTTTGTATGATTTTGATCTGTTATATGTGGCGCATGCTTGATCTATAAATCTGATAATCTGGGTTAATTAGTGTCTGAATATTTGAAAGAGTGAATTATCCTTTATAGATCTGTACGCAGGTTCAGTGAAGCAAAGGTGCGTATACACGTTGGTTCAGTGAATAAAAACAGCGTATACGCAGGTTGGTCCAAACACAGCAGCGTATGCACGTAGGTTTCAGGTTATTGAATTAGCGTATATCTTTTTAGTTGTGATCTAGTTGCTTCTGTTTATTTCTGCAGTGTTCTGGGTTCAGAATTTGGTGTGTGGTTACTGTTACTGTGTTTTGGGTACAGCCGTCAGAGAAGTATCTACTTGATTCAGTTCTAATTGGTGAAAAGGAGATTGATTGATGCAGAAATTTTTGATGATTGATTGATGTTCATGGATCCAGTCTGAAAATTTATGAAACGTGGTCCCTGGAAGAAAGAGAAGGTTGTAGCCTTCTGTAGGCCAGCACCTATGTACTAGTATCTTGGCTAGTGCAAGAGCTAAGGGGGTTGTAGCTCCCTTCTAGAAGAAGTTGGAGAACGAGAGAGGGTTGTAGCTCTCTGCAAGTTGCAGCCTGCGTACTGGTAAAGGACTGCACCAGTACATTGTAAAAAGAAGTTTCTAATTAAAAGAAGATAGAGACGAATTGTAGCAGGTGGTTTTCACCCACATTGGGTTTCCACCTTATATCTTGTGTTCTTGTGTGTGATTGTCTTCAGCTCTGTTTTACTGTTTCTGGTTACTGTTTATTTGATTCTAATACACAGATTAATGATCAACATATGTAAGATAAATCAAATTATAAGTCTGCTTTGCATACGCGGGTTTCCTTCTCTGTAGTTGTGTATATACACGGTTTTATCTAACTGAAGTAGCATATATGATCTGGGTTTGAAAAAGAAAATAAGTGACTTGATAATACTGATTCACCCCCCCTCTCAGTATCATTTCCAACAATTGGAATCAGAGCAGGTCCTTCTGAAGAAGCTTGATCGCTTGAAGGAAGATCTGTCATCATGAGCAACTACAAGAGAGAAGCATCAATCAGGCCACCAATTTTTGATGGGACCAACTTCGTCTATTGGAAGGTAAGAGTTACAGCCTATCTTCAATCTCTTGGTACAGAAGTCTGGGATATCATAGATACAGGGTACACTTTTCCTTCAGCAACTCCTACAGATCCGGCTGGTAAGAAGAAATATGAAACAAATGCAAAGGTTGTCAATACTCTACTAGGATGTCTATCTCAATCAGAATTCATCAAGGTTATGCAGTATAAATCCGCAAAATAAATATGGGACAAGATTGTTCTGAGTTATGAAGGAGATGAATAGGTAAAACGATCAAAACTTCAAACCCCTAGAATTCAGTATGAAAATCTCAGAATGCACAATGATGAAAGTGTGGCTAACTATTTCCTTCGTGTAGATGAGATTGTTAATTGTATGAAAAACTTGGGTGAAGAAATAAAAGAGGCTGTTGTGGTTGAAAAGGTTCTAAGATCTTTGTCCCCTAGATTTGAATCTAAAGCTTCTGCAATAGAAGAAAAGGAGAATCTGCGAAACCTTACCATGTCACAGCTGCATGGAATTCTGACTACTTATGAAATGAGGAAAAGAGGACCATCAAACAGGAGAGAAGCTTCTTTCAAGGCTTCAGGCAAAGGAGATTACTATGAGTCAGGACGCATGTCAAAAGAAGAGGAAGAATCAAATTTTGTCAAGAACCTTCAACGGGGTGCTGGAAGATTCAGAGGTAAGTTACATTTCAAATGGTTTGCTTGTGGAAGAGTCTGTCACTATGCTGCCAAATTTCCTCATAAGGATAAGATTGACAAGGGTAAGGAACCTGTTAGATGGAATAAGAAACAAAATGTAAATAAGAAAATCTATTACACTCATGAAGATAGTGATGGAATTTCAAATAGTGACGAAGATGAACAAGGTAATAAATATAAACTTTTAATGGCTTTTGAAGATGATGATTTTGTGGATGCTATAGATGAAGAAAGTCTTTATGAAGATATTTCTAGACTCAAAATTTTTTTAGAAGAGAAGAATGTGATCATAGATACTCTACAATTCCAACTTGCTGAAAAGGAAAAACATCATTAAAAGTTAGAATGTGAAATTGTGGGATTGAGAAAACAAAAGCTCTTAATCTTAGATTTGTTAAAGGATCTGACACGTTAGATGAGATTATCAAAGTGCAGCGCTCTCCACTAATCAAGACAGGTCTGGGATATAATGAAGAAACAACTCAAGTGCATAAACCATCTACCTCCAAGAGTTATCTTGATGCTGCAAGGAGAAGTGAACAAAGATCCAATGGAAATCATTAGGTAAATCAGGGACAATTTACCTCAAGAATGAACAAAGACTACCAGGTAAATCAGGGGTAATCTACTTTAAGGACAAACATAAGCTACAACCAGCCACAGGTGAAACCTTCTCAATTTGCCTCAAGAATGGATGTCAATAGGAACTACAATCATTTGGCTGGTAGATTTGATAATCACATGAGTTTCTTCAATGGCCAATGTTTTTCTTGTCATAACTTTGGTCACAAAGCATCTCAATGTGTTTCCTATAAGACAATCATGACTAGAGAAGCTCATAAACAGAGGAGTATGACTAGGATCATGAAAAGGACTTACAACAACTTCTCTGCTCTTGAAAATGAAATAGAATGTTCTATTTGTAACAATTTCGGTCATGAAGATTCTGAATGCAGGAGCAGGTTTCGACAGACAACTCAGAAGGAGCAAGCCTCGAGTGCTAAATCATGGAGAATAAAAGAACCCCAACCAAAAAGATGTGGTATAGCCTTATATGCGGAAGGGCAGGAAAATCAATGGTACATCGACAGTGGATGTTCGAAACATATGACAGGTGATAAAGAAAAACTTCAGTCATATAGTGCCTTAGAGAAGGAGAAGAAGGTTTCTTTTGGAAATGACACCCTTGCTCTCATAAAAGGTAAAGGTTTTGTTCAGTTGAAAGAAAGGGTCAAAGCTGGAAATGTCATGTATGTTGATGGCTTAAAGCATAATCTATTAAGTGTCAGCCAGATGTGTGATCAAGGAACTGAGGTAATATTTCGATCAAATGGATGTAGTGTTCGTGATCTTGATACAGGAAAAACAGTGATCAAAGGCGTAAGGACTCCAAATAATTTATACATATTCAAAGAAGGACAACATCAATGCTATCTGAGCAAGAATGATGAACATTGGCTATGGCACAGAAGGTTGGGGAATCTTAGTTTCTCACAAATAAGGAAAGCATGCAAATACCAAGCAGTTCGTGGTCTTCCAGACATCAGAATCCCAGAAAATACAATATGCAAATCATGTCAGTTTGGTAAGCAAACCAGAACTGACTTCCCTGAGAAGGAAGGATCAGCCAGCAGGCCGCTTGAACTTGTCCATACTGATGTATGTGGTCCAACTAGGAAAAGGTCACCTCGAGGAGAAGAATGCTTTATATTATTCATTGATGACTATTCCAGGATGTGTTGGATAGGACTTATGAAGCACAAAGACGAAGCCTTTGAAAAGTTCAAATCATTCAAAGCCTTGGTGGAAAACGAATCAGATCTCAGAATCAAATGCCTCAGGTCTGATCGAGGAGGAGAATTTACCTCGAATGAATTTTTTGATTTTTGTGAAGAACATGGAATAAGAAGGGAATTCTCTACAGCTAGGACTCCTCAGCAAAATGGAGTAGTGGAAAGGATGAACATAACGGTTCAACAAATGGCTCGTGCAATGCTTGATGAGTCTGGAACTCCCGCAACTTTCTGGGGTGAAGCCGCATTTGCTGCAGTTTTTATTCTCAACAAGACAAATGTCCGGACGAACAGCACTCAAACTCCTCATGAGCTCTGGTATGGTGAGACTCCTTCGGTAAAATATTTCAAAATTTTTGGAAGCAAATGCTATATTAAAAATAATGATGAAAATCTTGGCAAGTTTGAACATAGAGCAGATGAAGGCATTCTTCTTGGTTATTCTCCCCATAGAAAGCATATAAGTGTTACAACAAAATACATGGAAGAATTGTTGACAACATTGATGTAGTGGTTGATGAAGAAGGAAACATTCCTAGGCAAGTGAATTCCGAAGATTTCGAAGATGATGAGGACTATCCTTCAACATCAAATCAGAACTATGATGAAGAAGAAGCTCAAGAGGCACCAGAAGAACAGATAAGGATAGAAGATAAGACTCCATCCAGGTACGTTCAGAAGAATCATCCAAAATCTCAAATTTTGGGGCAAAAAGAGGCAAGTATACAAACAAGAAGAACAATTGCAGAAGCCTCAAGCTATTTGGCTTTGCTCTCCTCCACTGAACCACAAAATGTAAAAGAGGCATGCAAAGATGAATGTTGGGTCAAGGCAATGGATGAAGAACTTGAGTAGATCGAAAAGAATAACACTTGGGAGTTGGTTCCTAGACCAAAAGATAAGAATGTCATAGGGACAAAATGGATCTTTAAAAACAAGTTGAATGAAAATGGGGAAGTGATTAGAAACAAGGCCAGACTTGTCTGTAAAGGGTATGCTCAACAAGAAGGAATAGACTTTGAAGAAACTTTTGCTCCCGTTGCTAGACTTGAGGCCATCAGAATGTTCCTTGCTCTCTCTAGCTTTCAGAAGTTCAAAGTATTTCAAATGGACGTGAAATCAGCCTTTCTGAGTGGAGACATAGAAGAAGAAGTGTACATTGAGCAACCAGATGGTTTCATTCTTGGGAATGATCCAAATCTTGTATGCAGACTAAAAAAGGCTCTCTATGGTCTTAAACAGGCTCCAAGGGCTTGGTACTACCGTTTGGACAAATATCTTCATCAACAAGGTTTTTCAAAAGGATCAGCAGATAGAAATCTTTATATAAAAATTGAAAATGACAAATTGCTAATACTTGTTGTGTATGTAGATGATATCATCTTTGGCAGCAATGAAGAAGCTATGAGTCAAACCTTTGCCTTGGTGATGCAGAAAGAATTCGAAATGTCCTTGCTTGGAGAACTGACATATTTTCTTGGATTACAAATCCAACAAAATGAAGGCGGTATTTTTTTGTCTCAAACCAAGTATCTCAAGCAGATCATGAAGAAATATGGCATGGAAGATGCAAAACCAGTATGTACCCCTATGGTTACAGGATGCAGCCTCAGTGCAAATGATGAATCAGTAGCAGTGCATCAACCAACCTATAGATCCATGATTGGAAGTCTACTTTATTTGACAGGTACCCGACCAGACATCATGCATGCAGTGGGAATAGTTGGAAGATTTTAGGCAAATCCTAAGGAAACCCATCTTCAGGAAGTAAAGAGAATTTTCAAGTATCTTCAAGGAACTCAAAACTATGGCTTGTGGTATCAAAGAGATACAGATCTCACTCTTCATGATTATACAGATGCAGATTGGGCTGGAAGTGTGGATGACAGAAAAAGCACAAGTGGTGGTGCATTCTTTATGGGTTCCAGATTAGTATCTTGGTCCAACAAGAAACAAAGTTCGATTGCTCTATCTACAGCTGAAGCGGAATATGTGGTTGCTGCATCTTGTTGCACTCAACTCCTTTGGATGATGCAAAACTTGCAGGACTTTCAAATCACTTGTACACCACCTATCTCCATCTTATGTGATAATACAAGCGCAATCAGCATTTCAAAGAACCCAGTTATGCATTCAAAGACCAAGCACATACCTATCAAATATCATTTCCTCCGGGAACAAGTGCTTGAACAAAAGGTCAAGTTGGAATATGTTCCCTCTAAGGAACAAGTTGCTGATATACTCACCAAACCACTACCCAGGGATACATTTGAATACCTCAGACAGAAGCTGGGAGTAGTTGATGCTTCATCCTGCTGTTGAAACTTGTCTGTTTCAGAGAAAAGTGGTTGTACGCGATGATGAGCCCCAAAAATGGATAATTATATGGGCTCATTCAACCTCCTAATTCGACTTAATCCACCATACTCATTAGTTTATTGCATTTTTTTATTATATTTATGCTAATAGAGTGAATTGGGTTAGTCATTATGCCAACAAGTCTAATGGGTGCTTTGTGCAGATTTTTAGTCAGTTTTGAGACAAAATCAAAGGTTTTAATGAGCACTTGGCAGCCAAATTCGTGGGAGAACAAGGGAGAGGATTTGTAGGAAGGTGTCCCCTTAATTTATGGGCCCTTACCTCAAATTCTCCACCATCAGCTCGGAGTTCAAGGGCCATCAAATCAATTATCACAAGGGCAGTCGAGCAAGTGCTAGTAAAAGTGTTGTTAACTACAAGTTTTGGCAGTCGAGTTCCTAAAGTTTAGGAGGGATGTTGGGGTCCTCAATTTGTATAAATAAGAGGGCTTAGGGCCTCATTTTAGTTAGTCACTTTGTAGGCAGAAGTTAGCTATTTTGTAGTTCGATTTTAGTCAGTAGATTAGCTTTGAATTTCAGCACATTTTCAAGCTTTCCCTTGTGGACATTTTTTGATGTAACTCTTCTTTTCTTGCTCAATAAAGATGAATCCAGCTTTGCACCAACTCTAAATCTCTCTTAGGAGGCTGTAGCTCTTGGGGTTGGGCCCATCTCAAGTGCCCAGTACCTCCTTTGTTTACTTTCATTTGTCTTTGCTGCATTCTTAGAATAGAATCTGCTATTTAGATTTAAATCTTGTTTTGTTATTTAGGTTGCTTTTAATGATTAAAGTAGCTTTTCATGTTCAGATCGATTTGATAGGCTAATAACAGAAAGGATCCTCAGAAAAAGGCCTCAAGCACCTCTGATCTCACCTCTCCCTCAGTGGGATCGTGAGCTGGGACAAAGGTGACATTGCTACCAACAAAAACACTGTTTTTGCTTTGTCATGCAATCATTAGTGTTGGAATTCTCATTTGCAGACGTTGATATTAGTTGTGTTTAAATGCTCCAGTTTATGATTGCTTAGTTGCATAGTTATTTCACGTATTTCATTGCGAATAAACTTCTGTCCATTTCCTTTTGCTGTTACTTAGGTCAGATTAGAGTGAAGTAACTAGGTCATTGGTTTTCCAAGTGTTTGTTTGTTCAATTTGAAAAAATAACTTGCAGAGCACCTATCATACTTCTCCATCTACCTGTACTCCATCAATCCCATCTGCTCCCTCCTCCAACTTGGATTCTTGCCTCACGTTTGCCATTTGCTCACTTTTCCCTAATCCCCATATTTTTGTGCAACATTGCTTCTCTTATCTTTCAACCAACCCAATCGTCTTAGCCACTCTTCAGCCTCATTCACCAAGTCTTGGACATCCTCACACCCCTATCTCACCTCCATACCCACTCCTTCATCTTTCTTCCTCCATCCATCCTCCAAAATCCCATTTCTGAACATCCTGTAGAAAAATTACAAACATCTTGTAGAAATCTCAGAACATCCTGTAGAACCCCTGCAGACTTCCTGTAGAAGCTCACGAATGAGGTTTCTTGAGAGCCAAAATCTATGAAACTCTCTAGAAGGGTATTAGGGACCCCTTAGGCCCTCTCTGAACCTTTCCAACCTCCTCCAAGCATTTCCTCTTACCAATCCACCTCTGCACAGTCAAAACCAGTTAAAAGCACATGCATGATAATTCTAACAACTTATTCAAAAATACAAAAAGATGTTTCTTTTCACATGTTATTGTAGAAGTAGCTTAGACACATGCATTTTACCTTCCTAGAAGTCAATGGCATCTCTTTCAGTAGCTTGCATCTTCTTTCTTGCATCAGTAGGGCTAGCTGGTAAAATTAGGGTTTGTTAGGGTTTGTGTTTCCTTTCAACTTTCTAGTTTCTTTCTGCAAGTAGATTAGCCTTCTTTGAGTTAGCTTTCGTCCATCAGTTAAAAAGCTTCTTCTAAGAGCTCATAGAAGTTGGCTTAAGCTCCTAGCGGACTTGTGCCAGTTGATCAAGTGACAGCCGCGACAAGAACTAGTACTTGTGCATACAGCACCGTCACTTCCAAGTTTGTTACGAACTACCAGGTTGATAAAATTAAAGAAGAGAGTTCCAGGAGTTGCAGCATTATTGCTGCAATACTGGGGCTCACCACTCTTTTTGGCGTCGTTGCCGGGGAAGCGTCAAAGTATTGGTGATTGCTGCTTTTCTTCTATTTTCCACTACAACCTTCTACTAAGTAGTTTATTTCATTTCCATTATGCAATTTCGTTTCTGCAAAAGTAGATCAGCATTTCCCGCTTTCATAGATTAGCATTTCAATTCCGCAATTTCATTTCTGCAAGCGTAGATTAGCATTTCAATTTCGCAAGCGTAGCCTAGCATTTCATTCCTGCAATTTCATTTGAGCAAAATAGATTAGTCCTTTCCTGCTTTCATTTCAATTCCGCATTTTCATTTCAGCAAGATAGTTAGTTGCAATTCAATCTATTTTAGTTTTTGCAGGTACAAGCAGAAAAAAGAAACAAAAATCAACCAAAAAGATTTCATTTCATGCCTGGTAGGAGTAGAGATTAGTCAGAAAAATGTTTGCACAACCCCCACACTGTTTCACACAGCCAACCTTCTCTCTTCTTCGATGGCTGTGATTAAGAAGAACCCCTAGGTGGACAACAAGAAATATTTGAAGAATTTATAGGGGAGAAGAAGAAGAAAACATTCCTCTAGAGCAAATGGCTACAAACAGAAATGTTGGGAGCAGTACCTTATCCAAAAACGAATTTTCAAATCAGATAGAAGATTTCAAGAGCGAGATGAGGCAGTTTCTTGCCATGCAACTGGATACCTTGCAGATCCAAAGGAAACAAGAGGAAGCCAAGAGGGATTTGGACATATTTTGTCCTAGGTGCACTAGAAAGCATCCTAGAGACGAATGTCCAATGCACTCCCTATAAGTGTGTTTCGTCTGTGAAGAATACCATCCTACGAATCAGTGCCCTCCCTTGCCTGGACTTAAAGCTGCATATCAGAGGGCAAAAGGAGCCACTGAATCACTCTATTATCTGAACCAAAGGAGGCCACATGGACCCATACCTTACCAACAGGGAATGCAAGGGACATCCCAGACCTACTACGACCCCTATCTAGCCACTTGCATGCCTTCTTGGGGTCCCCCTGCTCATCCTTCCTGGTCCACACCCCCTCCTTGGTCGGATCCATCTCCATATCATGCTTCTCCAGTTTCTCATTTGTTTCACTCTTATGCTCAGCCACAACCTCAGTGGAATGCACCTCATCAAGGGTGGAGGCCCCAGTACAACTCTCCTCCCACTCCTTTGCCTCCACCACCTACTCAACCGCAACCATCGCCTCCTCCTCCACCAAGGCAGCCCCAAATGCCTGCCCAACCACAACCCCATCCATATCCATCTCAAATATACGCCCCCACTCAGCTACCCATACCACCATTTCCAAACCTGTCCATTGGAGTAGCTCAACACAATTGCAATGCTGAGACACAACATGTCCAAATGAATCCTCTTGAGCTCGATGATCTTCACTATAGCTCAGGAAGAGTGTTGCAAAACAGAGATTATATTGACAACATTGAAGGACCAAAGGCAAAAGAAGATTCAAAAGAGGAGATCAAAGCACCATGAGCTGCACTTGATGAAGAGAAGACATCAGAAGTAGAGATTAAGAAAGCTCCCTCATGGTTACCATCAAACCCTCCATGTTGTCAAGAGAAAAATCAGCAAAAAGAGGAAGATGTGAGGGTCATGATAGAAGGTGACACGGAGAATGATCCAGATCAACAAAAGGACCAAGGATATCAAAGCTATATTGAGACATGGTTCCAGACGGTCACTAAGTTGCAGCAGTACTCTCTTCTTCAGCTATGTTTGATCCCTTCAAAGTCAAATCATTTGGTCTCTGAAATCCGGATAGCCTTTAAAGCATGCATTTCAAGCCTCCACATCATCTTGTCTCTAATCTCGATGTGCACATGGCTCCATTGGAAGTATTCTTATACTTGAAAAGAATTTTGTTTTTCAAGTAGGGTAGGGTAGAAAAAAAAGAGAAAAAAAAAATGAAAAAATGGAAATAAGAGTAAAAATCTAAGGTGAAAACCTTCTCAGAGGCGCCTTAGATTGGCTCATTGATTGAAAACCTCCATGAGGCGGTCAATGGGTTGGAAAAAAGAAGAAAAAAGAGAAAAGAAAAAGAGAATAAGATCCCTGGGTGAAAACCTCTCTTGGAGGCGCCCAAGGCAGGCAATTAGGGTGAAAACCTCCATGAGGTGCCCTAGTTGTTTTCAAAAAAAGAAAAAAGAAAAAAGAAAAAAAGAAAAAGAAAGCAGGACTAATCTCTATGAAAAATTGCTGGTTGTAGTGAATACTTTGCAGGAAAAGAGGGGCGCGCAAAACGAGGTCAAGAGTCCGTACCAAGCACCAAGACATCCCTTCAGACACTCCCTCCATGACCACTCACCTCTCCTAGGATTTGGTCACATTCAGGTCAAAATTTGGCTTTCTACAGGAAGTTCCAGGCTTTTCTACAGGAAGTTCCAGGCGTTTCTACAGGAAGTTCTGAAACATCCTGTAGAACCTTCGGATGAACCAAATTCAATTTTAAAAGGGAATTTGATGGTTGGAATCTGTTGGTTAGGCCTGCAAGCACCCCTGTTTCCATCCCTCACCTTTCTCCATCATTTTTTCCACCTCATTGTACTTCTACAGGAAGTTCCTGTAGAAATTAAAGGAAGCTAGAAATGGATTTCAAAAAGGCGGGTTGGCGAACATGATAGCTTCCTAAAGGGTTCATAAGTCCTCCTACAATCTTCAAACTCCTCCTCCATCATTTCCATGCCTGCATCACAGCCCAAGCTCATTTTTTTACCATGCAAAAACTTGCAAAATGCTTTGACAAAAAATACATAGAATAGAATTTGTTTTTTCCCTAGCTTGAAAATCGTGAATCCATTTGCAAAACTGTTATAGGGGGAGTTGTATAGGGACGATGGCAACATGCCTGAGCAATTTCAGCCAATTCCGGTGCACGGTTTCCAAGAAATCAGCCTCCATCACCTTCAGCCATTTTTGCATTTTCTCCATATCCGTGCATCCGTTTCAAGACATGTTTCATGGGGAGATGCACATGGATGATAGTAGCCTACCCAAGCAGTTTCAGCCGATTCCGATGCACGGTTTCCGAGAAATTGATCTCTGTAATCTTCAGCCATTTTCTATTTTTCTCAAAATTTGTGCATCCATTGATCGCAATTTTGCTATGGGAGGTGCATAATGACGATAGGAACATGCTCAGCAAGTTTTAGATCGATCCTATCTATCGTTCGGGAGCAATGGCGAAAACAAGTTTCGGTCTTGTGAAAATTCAACATCTTTGAAAGAATAACTTCGGCGTAAATCACATGTAGACAAACATTTGTCGATGCGTTTCGAACCAACTAGTGTGGTTCATCAACATCAACAGCTTGAGGGTGCAGATCTAAACGTGAAGTCAGCTCCTACAGCATGGATCCGGCCAGAGGATACCTGCACAAGAAAAAATAGCCATGAATCAGCAACCAAGCCACCATGCAACCACAGAAACCAGTGCATGAAGAAAATGAAAGGCCATAGCACCTCACAGCAACCATTCGACTTCCAGGTATGTGACTAAAACTCGTTCCTCTATTGCATAAATCTAATTTAAAAACTGCATGAATGAATGGAATGGTGGGATTAAGCCACGAATCTAGCAAGGTTAACCTGGCATTGCCTTCTCTAGCGCTCAGCCAGAAGTCATGCAGTACACGTGGACAGTCGACTCACGTGAAAATTAAAACAACCGGGAGTGTTGGCCATTTAAACCTCAGTGCAATTGATGGCAGTGATTACAGGGGGAAAACATACAGTTCATGAACAACACTACCATCTGCATGTGGCCACGTACACCTGGCCACTTCACTCCCTCACCACAAATCACGCAACAATTACAAAAATGCTCGGCTTACTCTCACCACCGTCTGTTCAACTACGGTCACAACTGGAGCACACGTCCACCACGTCCAGATCAGTTAACCAGTGGTCCTCTGCAATATTCCTACCTGATTTCTCGAGATTTTTGCGATTTTTTTTTTAAATTCCCGCCTATCGGGTTCTACAGGAAGCGCAGTTTCGTTCTACAGGAAGTCTTCTACAGGAAACGCAGAAAACAACCATGCAGAAAGAAAACCTGGGATTTTCGGCGAATTTCAAGCTCCAAACGAGGTAGGATCGGGGAAACTTTGTTGTGCATGATTTGTTGGTGCAAAATGGTGAATTGAACACAAAATTAAATTAAAAAAATGAGAGGAAAAGTCTGCCTGCACATTGAAAAAAGTGAAAAGTCTACTTGCATATTTTCTGAGTTCTACATAGTTCTTTTTTCCCTCTGCATTCGAAGTCTAGCTTCTTCTTTATCACCTTCTTCTGAAAAGAGAGATGCAACCATAGGAACTAAGCCTGTGTGAAAGAATGAATTTGCAAGACTGTCCACTTTCTAGAAGAAAAAAACTATGTTATTTGTTCTCTGATTTGTCAAAAAAAATGATTTCTTTTTAAAAACTAAGAAGCAAATTCAGGTTGGAAAAGTTTGAAGAGAGGAAAAATTAGAAGTTTTTGTGAGAAACACGAAAATTCCAGGAGCAATAACAAGTTTACAAGAGGGGCAATGAGCTATCTTTTTAGAAGAAAACACGAGTTTTTGCAAAATTTCTTGCTTCAAGAGAAGAAGAAAACAAACAGTTTTATTTGTTGCTTGTTTATGCAAAAGAAGCGATGAAATTCTAGGGAAGAATCAGGTGTGAAGTATGTGAAAAAACCAATGATGAGGGAGCACAAATCATTCAAGCAGAGGGAAAAACAAAGGAAGAACAGAAAAGAAAAAGACTACAGCAGAGAAGGCAGAAGCTAAACAAGATGAGAAGAAAGACAAAACAGAGTGTGAGGAAGCAAGCTAACAGAGGCAGAGAAGACAAAAGAAGAGGAAAAAAAGGAGGAAGAGCCACATCCAGCCAAGTAGACCAAAACAGTTAAAACAATTTCTACAAGAAGCATGAAAACCGTTTCTACAGGAAGCCAGAAAACAATCAGCACAGGACTTTCTACAGGAAGTCTAGAAACAGAGGAACAAAAAGGGAAAATCACCTGAGATTTTGGCCAGGGAGGCAGCAGCCATGCTTGCCACCATTAGCACACCTCCAAGACCAAAAAGGAAGAGAAAGAGGCAAACCTCCATGTACTTTAAAGTGAAAAAGGAGCACACGGATAAAAGTGGGCAGACCCAAACCACAGTCAAAGGAGCAAATTGTCATTAAGGACACAAAAGCTAAACAAAAGGAGGAGCCTCCTTCAAAGATATCCATCAGCTATGAACGGGGAAGCCCGAAGACATCCACCTAGAGAGAAAGAATGAAAATGTTGGACACAAAGGCCTCTCTACAGGATGTTGAGACAGTTCTACAGGAAGCTGAGAATTCTCTAGGAAAAGGAGCACAGGTAGTGGGAAGAAGCAGAGAGAAAAGCATGGTTTCATGAGCGAGAAGAGGACATCTTCAAAATCTTGGCATGACAGGGAGGCCACCAGGGCCATCAAAGATGAGGAGATAGATTAGTTGCTCAGAGGATGAGCAACACTTTCAGTAGGGGGGTGATGATGAGCCCCAAAAATGGATAATTATATGGGCTCATTCAACCTCCTAATTCGACTTAATCCACCATTCTCATTAGTTTATTGCATGCTTTTTATTATATTTATGCTATTAGAGTGAATTGGGTTAGTCATTATGCCAACAAGTCTAATGGGTTCTTTGTGCAGATTTTTAGTCAATTTTGAGACAAAATCAAAGGTTTTAATGAGCACTTGGTAGCCAAATTCGTGGGAGAACAAGGGAGAGGATTTGTAGGAAGGTGTCCCCTTCATTTATGGGCCCTTACCTCGAATTCTCCACCATCATCTCGGAGTTCAAGGGCCACCAAATCAATTATCACAAGGGCAGCCGAGCAAGTGCTAGTAAAAGTGCTGTTAACTACAAGTTTTGGCAGCCGAGTTCCTAAAGTTTAGGAGGGTTGTTGGGGTCCTCAATTTGTATAAATAAGAGGGCTTAGGGCCTCATTTTAGTTAGTCACTTTTTAGGCAGAAGTTAGCTAGTTTGTAGTTCGATTTTAGTCAGTAGATTAGCTTTGCATTTCAACACATTTTCAAGCTTTCCCTTGTGGACGGTTTTTGATGTAACTCTTATTTTCTTGATCAATAAAGATGAATCCAGCTTTGCTCCAGCTCTAAAGCTCTCTTAGGAGGCTGTAGCTCTTGGGGTTGGGCCCATCTCAAGTGCCCAGTACCTCCTTTGTTTACTTTCATGTGTCTTTACTGCATTCTTAGAATAGAATCTGCTATTTAGATTTAAATCTTGTTTTGTTATTTAGGTTGCTTTTGATGATTAAAGTAGCTTTTCATGTTCAGATCGATTTGATAGGCTAATAATAGAAAGGATCCTCAGAAAAAGGCCTCGAGCACCTCTGATCTCACCTCTCCCTCAGTGGGATCATGAGCTGGGACAAAGGTGACATTGCTGCCAACAAAAACATTGTTTTTGCTTTTTCATGCAATCATTAGTGTTGGAATTCTCATTTGCAGAAATTGATATTAGTTGTGTTTAAATGATCCAGTTTATGATTGCTTAGTTTCATAGTTATTTCACGTGTTTCATTGCGAATAAACTTCTGTCCATTTCATTTTGTTGTTACTTAGGTCAGATTAGAGTGAAGTAACTAGGCCATTGGTTTTCCAAGTGTTTGTTTGTTCAATTTGAAAAAATAACTTACAGAGTGCCTATCATACTTCTCCATCTACCTGTACTCCATCAATCCCATCTGCTCCCTCCTCCAACTTGGATTCTTGCCTCACGTTTTCCATTTGCTCACTTTTCCCTAATCCCCATATTTTTGTGCAACATTGCTTCTCTTATCTTTGAACCAACCCAATCGTCTTAGCCACTCTTCAGCCTCATTCACCAAGTCCTGGACATCCTCACACCCCTATCTCACCTCCATACCCACTCCTTCATCTTTCTTCCTCCATCCATCCTCCAAAATCCCATTTCTGAACATCCTGTAGAAAAGTTACAGACATCCTGTAGAACCCCTGCAGACTTCCTGTAGAAGCTCACGAATGAGGTTTCTTGATATCCAAACTCTGTGAAACTCTCTGGAAGGGTGTTAGGGACCCCTTAGGCCCTCTCTAAACCTTACCGACCTCCTCCAAGCATTTCCTCTCGCCAATCCACCTTTGCACAGTCAAAACCAGTTAAAAGCACATGCATGATAATTCTAGAACTTATTCAAAAATACAAAAAGATGTTTCTTTTCAGATGTTACTGTAGAAGTAGCTTAGACACATGCATTTTACCTTCCTAGAAGTCAATGGCATCTCTTTCAGTAGCTTTCATCCTCTTTCTTGCATCAGTAGGGCTAGCTAGTAAAATTAGGGTTTGCTAGGGTTTGTGTTTCCTTTCAGCTTTCTAGTTTCTTCTGCAAGTAGATTAGCCTTCTTTGAGTTAGCTTTCATCCATCAGTTAAAAAGATTCTTCTAAGAGCTCATAGAAGTTGGCTTAAGCTCCTAGCGGACTTGTGCCAACTGATCAAGTGATAGCCGCGGCAAGAGCTAGTACTTGTGCATACAACATCGTCGCTTCCAAGTTTGTTACTAACTACCGGGTTGATAAAATTAAAGAAGGGAGTTCCAGGAGTTGCAGCATTATTGTTGCAATACTGGGGCTCACCACGCGAGTTGGCTGAAGAGTATCCGCGTACATACGCTGTTTTATATAGATACAGTCGCGTATATGGAGGCTTGATGGATATCAGTAGGGACAGGCTTTGGTTGAAGATAGTTTGATATGGGTCTGACAGAGACCATCTGGCACAGGTTCAAGGGGAGCAGATAAACTTCTAATGATGCATTGTTGGCATTATCTTAGAAGCTTTTGGTTCTAGTTCACAAATGTTGTTGGTTTCAGGTGGAACAAATGCAGAGGGAGAACAGAAGGAAATCATGGTTGCTGATCTGAATGGTGATTGACAGATGCTGCTGATATCAGTTATTGGTGACTTTCATAAGTCTTGCTCTAGATATTTTGTCTCTATGTCATGTATCTCTTTTATGGTATTAGGGTCATGTAACGGCCTATTTTGGTTTCCCCACTATGCCTGGGATGAAGATGTAATGTACTTGGTTGTCATATGTAAATTTCTGATGTATCCCCACTTGGTTGGGTGGTTGATCCCCACTTAGTTGGGTGATGGATGTATGTATTGAGTCTTTTGGCGATAGGAAGGTCTTTTATGATGTATAAGTCATGGTTCTTCTTGAAGAACATCTTTTTTCAGATCTTGCCTACAGTCAGGGGGAGCATTGTCAGCACTGCAGGGCAGAGATTTCAGCATGTACTCAGGGGGAGCACCACCCTTTGCCCTTGATGACAAAGGGGGAGAATGACTTTGAGGATCTTGGGGTTGCCATCAAGTCCAAAGGGGGAGATTGTTGGCATTATGGCACAGGTTTGGAGCTATGGCACAGGTGTTGTCCTTGATGGCAACTCTCTTTGGTGACAGATCTCAGTTCAGGCTTTCAGAATGAAGGAAAAGACATATACGCAGGTTCATCTAGACTAAGACGCGTATACATGCGGGTTAGACGTTACAAAGGCGCGTATGCGTATACACGCACTTTCACGCAAAGAAAAGCGCGTATATGTTGGAGAACTTACTTTTGGTCTGTGGTATTTAGTCCTTGGTATTTGAACCTATGGTTTGGACCATGACATCTTGTCAGAAGTGTTGATCCCAAGTATTGGGTCCATGGTATTGTTTTATTATGGTTTTGGACCATGGTATTGTGAAAGGCCTAAGACTATAAAAGAGGAAGGAGATCATTTGGCAAAGGATCATCTGAATTAATTGAATATCTAATAAGTGCTAGATTTGAAATATTGGTGATTGGGGTTATGGTGCAGATTTGGATCTGAATGAAGGAGGAACCTTAGCGCAAAGAGAAGGATAAGTTCTATTGATGGGTCATAATCTTTAGGCTTGAATGATAGTATCTTTGTATGATTTTGATTTGTTATATGTGGCGCACGCTTGATCTATAAATATGATAATCTGGGTTAATTAGTGTCTGAATATTTGAAAGAGTGAATTATCCTTTATAGATCTGTACGCAGGTTCAGTGAAGCGAAGGCGCGTATACACGCTGGTTCAGTGAATAAAAACAGCGTATACGCAGGTTGGTCCAAACACAGCAGTGTATGCACGCAGGTTTCATGTTATTGAAGTAGCGTATATCTTTTAAGTTGTGATCTAGTTGCTTCTATTTATTGTTGCAGTGTTCTAGGTTCAGAATTTGGTGTGTGGTTACTGTTACTGTGTTTCGGGTACAGCCGTCAAAGAAGTATCTACTTGATTTAGTTCTAATTGGTGAAAAGGAGATTGATTGATGCAGGAATTTTTGATGATTGATTGATGTTCATGGATCCAGTCTGAAAATTTATGAAACGTGGTCCCTAGAAGAAAGAGAAGGTTGTAGCCTTCTGTAGGCCAGCACCTACGTACTAGTATCTTGGCTAGTGCAAGAGCTAAGGGGGTTGTAGCTCCCTTCCAGGAGAAGCTGGAGAACAAGAGAGGGTTGTAGCTCTCTGCAAGTTGCAGCCTGCGTACTGGTAAAGGACTGCACCAGTACATTGTAAAAAGAAGTTTCTAATTAAAAGAAGATAGAGACGAATTGCAGCAGGTGGTTTTCACCCACATTGGGTTTCCACCTTATATCTTGTGTTCTTGTGTGTGATTGTCTTCAGCTCTGTTTTACTGTTTCTGGTTACTGTTTATTTGATTCTAATACACAGATTAATGATCAACATCTGTAAGATAAATTAAATTATAAGTCTGCATTGCATACGCGGGTTTCCTTCTCTGTAGTTGCGTATATACGCGGTTTTATCTAACTGAAGTAGCGTATATGATCTGGGTTTGAAAAAGAAAATAAGTGACTTGATAATACTGATTCACCCCCCCTCTCAGTATTATTTCCAACACTCTTTTCGCACAATAGCATTTTAATCCAAGTATTTAGAGATTTCACATACTTACCTCGTGGTCCTTTGAGGAAGCGTCGCTCTGCTTCGCTATAGCTGACTGAAGTGTCTACCCCGAATTCAGTAATGAATCCTCCTATAATCCGATCGAGCCAATGATCAACGACACACACAACCTTATCCTCTTACACTTCCAACCTGCGCACTAACTCTCGGTCCAAACAATAGGACCGTCGAGTTTCCACCTTCCTTGGCTATCCGCTAGGTTCACGATCCACTCGTATAGCTCAGTAGGGAAAGACGCGAAGAAGATTTCGTGGATCTCTATGTATAGGTAGCAGTCTAACCACTCTTCTTTTGACAGTCGTGGATTCATGTTCTCTTGTGCCGCGAACTCATTGGCTTGATGGGGCTTGACCCAGATTCAGAGTTATTTAGCCAAACAAATCCCTACACTATTGGCCCTTTTGGCATCATCCAGCGGAGCGCGGACTGAAGTCTCACCCGAAGCAATATGGGGGGATGTTGGAACCAAGTTTCCGCACCCTTGAGATGTCTGAGGTGTCGATTTAGTCCAATTGTGCCTACCTTCACGCAGGTCACTTCTCGCATTGTTCTGACCTGCGAGACCTTCAAGATTTGTTATAATTGCCTTCGCGCATCCCTTACCAGGGTCTGAGATGCTTTTGCGTTACTAAGGCAACAACCTACGCTATTTCCCCAAACTACACCGTGTATCTTACTTATCTTCTTACAAATGTTAGTTAACTTCACGTAAACAGGTATTCTACCTTATATTCACTTAATCAACACAGTCATATATGTTCGCGCATCATATAAACAGTATAAATGCAATTTATACCCAAGATATTAAACGCTGAAAATAGGAAATAAATACACATGAAAAATTCTCTTTAATAATGCTCCAAAGGTTACAAAATTGACTCGCCCTACGCACTCAGCTGCAGGGGTCTGCGCACTCAACTGCAGACTACTAGGCCTCTGTGCACTCAACTGCAGAACCTTCTCCTACTCTACGACCCAAAACTAGACTTTACACTTTAGATCTGACTCAATTCTTCATCATTCATTACCTTTATTCTTTGATCCCTTAACTACTTAGAGCCTCGCTCTATTTATACAATCCCATGGTCCACGGACCATGGGTAGATCTCTATAGCCGACATTACATAACAAAATTAAGGGCAGACAACCCTATGGCTCATTTACAAGCTATGTGCTCCACGCCCACAAAATACAGAGTCTTTACATCGAATTTACAACTTTTAACCAAAATCCGGGCTTTAAGCCCCAAAACTTCCCTTGGGGGATCTAGCGCTCGACATAGTCAGAGGCATTTGTCTCAATCTCAAATGGTTCTTGCAAGTCTGGTAATGTGAGCACTGGTGCAAAGCAGAGGTGATGTTTCAACTCTGCGAATGTTTTCTATTGAGATTCACACCAAAATAATTTTGCTTTCACTCCTCCCTTTGTGACTTGACTCAAGGGCCAAGTGATATGAGAGAATCCCAACATGAACCTGTGGTATAAATTGGCAAGACCCAGAAAGTTGCAGAGCTCTGTCAGAGTGGTTGGGGCTGAGAAATCCTGAATGACTTGGATCTTGGCTGGATCCACATGCACCCCCCACTCATTAATAATGTATCCCAGATACTAAACCCGGGTCATGCCAAAAGTGCATTTCTCCAAATTGGCACACAACTTGTGTTGTCGCAGTGTTTGTAGAATCTATCGGATGTGGTGGAGGTGCCCTTCCCAACTCTAGTTGAATATCAGGATGTCATCCAAGTATACCGCTACAAATGAGTTGGTGAATGGGCACAAGATGTCATCCATCAACCTCATGAAGGTTGCAGGAGCATTCATCAACTCGAAAGGCATAACCAACCATTTGAAAAGGCCCTCCTTGTCTTTGAAGGCAGTCTTACACACATCGGAGGGTTCGATTGGTACCTGGTGATATCCAAACTTCAAGTTGATCTTGTTGAAATATTTTGCCCCATTGAGTTGGTCTAGAAGGTCATCAATCTGTGGGATCAAGTACCTATTCTAGACAGTGATCTTGTTCAATGCCTGATAGTCAATACACAGTCTCCAAGTCCCATCCTTCTTCTGTACCAACATGATTGGGCTCCCACAGGGCGATGAACTTGGCCGAATGTGACCTTTCTGCAGCAGCTCTTGAATCTACCTCTTGATTTCTTCATTCTCCAGAACAGAGCGCCGATAGATTAGTCCATTGGGCAATGACGCACCTAGGGTTAGATTGATGGAGTGCTTAACCTAATAGCGCAGAGGTACCCCTGCAGGGGAGGTGAAGATGTCCTCGTACTCCTCCACGACCTTGTTCATCTGTTGTTGTCATGCAGAGGGGCCCTATTTTGAGGTAGTGGCAACCGTCTTCTTCCTTCACTGAGGGTGTATCATCAGGAAAACAAATTTCCTGGTTTTGGAAATGAGCTTACTGCATTGTTTTGTAGCAATCAAAGAGATGGTGGTACGCGGTGCTACCTTCGGTATCCTGTACAACTTATTTCCCAAAGTAACAATAACAGCACGAGGCCTTGACTCATACACAACATGTCGCTTCCACAAGTATGGTTGGCCTAATAATACATCACAAACATCAAGTGGAGCAATGTCACATAATACCTCATCCATGAAGGGCTTGATGCTGTATGGAAGATGACACTGTTGGCTCATGCGAAGATCCCGTCCTTGGTGAAGCCACCCGATGGTGTATGGTTGTGGGTGTGTTGTGGTTGGTAAGCCTAGCTGCTTCATGACCTATTCCTAAATGAGATCTTTTGGCTCTCGCTGTCGACAATGAACTGTAGCGGGGAACCCTTTACCCACATCTAGGAGTGGAAGAGGCGCTCCTCCTCCTCTGGATATTCGGGTTCCTCCTTCTAGATCTTCATGGTGGCAACGATGGTGTTGGGCTCCACATCGATAATCTGCTTCCCTTTGTCATTCCCCTTGTCAGGTTTTGACTCAGAGTTGAAACATGCATCTGATTCTGAAGCCTTTAGCTCAGCCACCAGTGACTGCTTGGCCCGACACTCACTTTTGTTGTGAGTGGAGCTCTTATGGAACTCACACCACTTTCTCGTGTCCTTCTTCGGCTTCACGGTGGTGTTCTTTGCTTATGGCTTTGGCAGGTTGTCCTGGGCCGCCCCGCCTTGGATTTGTCCTTTGTTCTACGGTTTGGGGACACCTTTCCCTTGCTTCAGATTCGCAGATCCAAAGTATCGCTTCTTCTGTTTAAACTTTTGCTCGATCTTAACGGCATATCGATATGCTGTGCTGAGTGAGGAGATGTCCAAGAACTCCATCTCGTCTTGGATGTACCTGTGTAGGCAGTCGCGGTACTTGAGTACCAAATGTTTCTTAGAATCCTTGATACCCAACTTCATGCGAAGGGTATGAAAAACATTGGTAAACTCCAGCACATCTTGGTCCCTTCCCTACCGCAACGTTATCCACTATATGTATTTATACTCATAGCTCCCGATAGGTTAGTATTACTCCTTGATGGCATTCGAGAATGAGTTCCAAGTGGCTGCGGCTGAAAACAGTGAGGTCGTACTTTCATCCTTCTGCTCACAGTAGGTTTCCCACTAGTCCTTGACGTGGGGGGAGCTTTGAGAAGAGGAAAAGTAATCTTTTTTCGGCTGGAAAAATATCCTTCTAGCAGATTTAACCATTTATCTACAACGTTTGCATCTATTTGGCCCTCAAATATGGGAATTTCAAAGTTTATTTGTACCTTAAAAGTAGTGGAGCCTCTAGAGTGGCTGTTGGATGTGGATGCACCGCTGGCGGGAAACCGTTGAAGAATCTGGTTAAAGTTATCCAACATCGCGTTCCTTTGTTTCTTGAGGGCCTCCTCGAGCAATATTTTGATAGGATCTCTTGCCCCCTCATCTTTCTTTTCTTCCCCTGTGGGCAGCCGTCGGGGTTTGCGAGGTTGATCTTGCAAAGGTTCAACCAGATCGAGCCCTAGCTCCTTATATCCCGACCTCATTGGGGACATGCAAAGAAAAACAGATAAAGAGCAGACTGATATGACACCACTGATCTGGATTTAAATGGGAACGCATCAAATTACAGATATAACCATAAATACAAAGATGCAGTAGAAATCAAACTTCATTTCATTAATATCAAATACTGAAATATGCTTACAAACAAAATGGAAATAAGACTAGCTCGAGTGATGGTAGCTTATCTTTGAGAAGAGATGTGGCGGCTACATGCCTCTGAACTGTGTTGCAATGAGGCTCAAAGGCCTATTTATTATTGAGAAACAATGGAAAACTCTAAACATCCAAAAACCTAACCCTAGGAGATGAAGCGCCAAACTATGGGTCGTTTTTGGGTAAATTGGTACATCAATTTACCGAGGTTGTAACTTTGGCATACGATCTCCGTTTGACGCGCACAATACCTCATTAGAAATATCTATCTGAAGAATACAACTTTTGAATGACCAACATTGATATACAATCCAAGTTGGTCGCTGCTTTCCCCGAAAATGTTGTTTATGGCCTCAAAATGGCTCCGGAAGTTTAGGACCCGAAAAAACTGACAAAAATAGTAAATTGTGCTACAAATAAGGAAATTGAAAAATTGAAAGAGACAATGGGGGGGTCCAAGTGGAATAGGTGGGTGGCCACCAATATCCATCTGGATCATAACCCCTGAGCCAAACTGTGGGTTGTGGTAAAGACCAGATAGTGTTGCCTCTGTGGGCCTAAGAATCCTTGTCGATGGATGGCAGGATATACGGTAAAGCCAAGAGGTGGATTTCTTTCCGTTGGGCCTAGTAATCTTGGGTTAGGATATGCAGTAAAGCCTAGAGAGTGGGTCTCAGTTTAGGGCCTAGTGATCTAGTGTGTATTTCGATAAAGCTTGAGAGACTAGGAGACAGGAAAATTGCTCACGGTGTAGGTGGAGAGATCCGGTGGCATCCATGCTTGTTTGGCCTAGTGATCAGATGGAGATCATTGATCTGATGATCACCCTATGAGTGACCTCAGTTAAAGATTTATTGATTAAAGGTATTACAGACTCATGTGCTAGTGTGTGTCTATGTTATTTAAGCAACGGATCGATCAGATTTCCAATACACAGACAATTTAAATGGAAAGATAGCAGAGAAATACAGTAAGCAATATAAGAACACAAGAAATTAATAAGGAGTTCACCCTATTCTCCAGGGCTACATCTCCGGTCCAACTTTCAGTGGTGGCCTTATTTTGTTGTGTCTCAAGCAGAGAATTACAATGCAGGAGCTCAATATGAGTCACTTGAAACAAATTTACTTGGCAGGGTGGTTCTTGGATTCCCCAAGCCACTGGAGTGCATAGACTCTACTTGCCTACTAGCTTTGTGACCTTCTGGTCTACAATGGAAAGAGCCCAATGTGATGCTCAGTCTGGATAGATCCTCTCTGGGATGGCTTGAATCTCTCAAGCTCTCTCATGCTCGATGCTGCCTCTGGTCAGCTCGGCCCTCTGTCTTGTTCTGCTTTTGCTTCACTATCTTCTTCTCTGTGTACCGTCCTCCTCTCGGGGTTCTGGTCTCTCTGTCTCTCGGGGTTCTCTATCGCTCTCTGTCTTCCTGATTGTGTCTTTTGTCTCTATTCATGGCTTTGAAGCCATTCTTTCCCATGTTTTTTCGGTTCCTCTTCCACCTCCATCGAATCACCTTCTGCAGCTGTGCTTGGAGTTCCCTGTTCAGCGTCATCATCAGCTCGTAGGGAGTGGCCACATGTCCTCCTGTAACTCGCGCCAGCCTGCTTCGTCAGTTCGATTCTTTAGTTTCGTCATGGAGTGAGTCTTCCTCCACCGTGGCGGTCAAACGGACCTCAAATCTTTACAAACAGTGGCTTAATCCTTCGTCGATTCTGCTTCTCCATCGGGTGCAATCTCAGCTGTTAGATCTGGGGCCACTAGATCCGACACCATATGCGTGTTTCGCGCAGTTGACTTGCTTGACCATTAGCGCGCGATCAACAACAGTTTTCTCTCTCCTCCGCTTGCCATGCGTCGATCGTTGAGTGGGATCACTCTGCTTCCATGGCACCCCAATCAATATTGCCGATTTCCAGAGTGCAGGTCCCGCCTTGTCCTTTAGCGCTTTTTGCCTTTTGTCCAGTGGTTCTTCGGCTCCCCACGCAACCAAGTGCTCGGGGCTACTCCATTTCGAGCATGTTCGTCCAGCGCTCTAATCGTGCATCAAAATCCACCTCCGTTTCCCAATCCGAGCCTCCCAAGGGCTAATTCAGCCTCCCGCACAGTCTCCATGGGCTTCGGTCAGCGCGCTTTGACCGAGGTCCTCGTCGTTCCACGCTGGCTGCCATTGCCACTGGTTTAGGGTGTTTTTTGTCGCTTTTTTGGAATTCTTTAATGTTTGTCCCGACCTGATACAGTCATGGTTCTTTGACAGTTCTTCATGGATCCAATTCGAATCACGACCTTCCCACTGAAAAAGCTTTTGGACCACCAAAAGTTGGTTTTCAAGCATCGACTAAGTGAGGGTATTGCTTTCTCACTTGTCCAATCTCAATCCACTTTGCACTGCTCGGCTTTGAACCTTTGAGCCCAATTCTGAGGTACTCAACATATCCCCTGTGCATTGTCCTCACCTTCCTGTCCAGCACTGTTTCTTCCTGCAACTCATTAAGATACTCAAGTAGTAGGTCATCAATAGAAGGCAATTGACTCTGCTCTTCAGGGTCCTCAGTCATTGAAGGTTCAAACAATCTCAAGCAATCTGCATTTACGACTGAGTAGATGTGCATGTAAGCTGGTAAACCAAGGCGAAAATCATTTTCACCAATCTTCTCAAGTATCCTAAAGGGTCCATACCTGATAGGCTTTAGCTTTTTACCTTCACCTTGCATCCTGTCCTTGCTGATATACAGCCAGACTTGGTCACCAATTTGAAAACTATGCTCCATCCGATGCTTGTCATGCCTAGCCTTTTATTTGGCTTGGCCCTTTTCCAGCTATTCCTGTACTGCCTCGTGGATCTCCTGGATCTATTCAATGAACCTAGTTGCCTTGTCCACATCACTGTGTCCATCAACCATGGTATCTTTACCAAAGACAAAATCCAAAGGAGACCTTGGTGTGAAACCAAAACATGTCTCAAAAGGAGATCTCTGTGTAGAAGAATGTTTTGCTATGTTGTAAGCATGCTGCACATAACACAAGTGTTCATCCCAAAGCTTAGGATGTTTGCTGCAATAACCTCTCAGTAACTGGATCACTGTCCTGTTAACTACTTCTGTCTGGCCATCTATTTGTGGATGAAAATTGTGCTTTCTTCAGTTTGGTGTCCATCAGTTCCCACAGATTGGACCAAAACTTCCCCACAAATCGGGTGTCTCGATCAGATACAATGGAAGTGGGTAATCCAAAATGAACCCATACATGTTCAAAGAAAAATTTTGTAGTCTGTTCAGCTGTAATCTGTTTATTAGAAGGTATCAAAATACAAATTTTGTTGAACCTATCCACAACAACATATAGATAATCATGATCTTTCCTAGATTTAGGTAGTCCTCCAACAAAATCCATGGCAACACTTTCCCAAGGGTGAGAAGGAACTAGCAATGGAGTGTACTAGCCTAGTTTTTTGTTGTTGGGCTTGCTTTTAACACACATAGCACACCCTCTTACATATCTAGAAACTGTCTCCTTCATTTTTGGCCAATAGCAGAACCTTTGTAGCTATGCAACTGTTTTACTTACCCCAAAGTGACCTGATATCAGAGAAGTGTGTGCTTCCCTAATTATCTTTATCCTCTCAGTTTGTGGAATGTAGAGTTTCCCATAATGGTATAAGAGTCGGTCCTTTACATGATAGTCCAATTATTCTACTCTTTTTCCTTGACTCAAAGTTGCATATACATCTTTAAATTCCATATTATCCTGAGCATATTATTCAATGTAGCTTTCATGTAGCACAGAATTATGCTTAAGTATGGTAGATGCATTTATAATGGGCCTAGATAACATGTCTACAACCTTGTTATGTATGCCCTTTTTATATCTGATGACTAAATGAAACTGTTGTAGAAAACCCATCCATCTGTAATGTCTTGATTGCTGCAACTTAGTTTGGGAGTGTAGATATTGAAGTGGTTGATGATCAGTATGTATTACTATCTCTTTTCCCATTAAGTAATGTTTCCACTTTTTCACACTCTGAACTAATGCATACAATTGTTTATCATATGTAGGATAGTTAACTACTGCAGGATTAAAAGTCTCAAAATGATAACATATGGGTTTACCGTGCTATGTCAACACTGCTCCCATGGCATAGTCACTAGCATCAGTTTGGATCTCAAATGGTCTTTGTAGATCTGGCAGTGCTAGTATAGGTGTTGTACTAATCTTTTCTTTCAAGGTGTTGAAGGCTTTCTGATGTTTGCCTCTCCACTGAAACACCTTATTCAATCCTGTTAAAGCATGTAAGGGAGCTGCAATTGAGGAAAATTTAGAAATGAACTTCCTCCAATATTGTGCTACTCCTAAGAAGCTTCTCACTTCTGTAGCAGACTTGGGTGTAGGCCAGTTTACAATGACTGCCACTTTAGAGGGATCTATTTTCAATTCACCTCCCCCTACTATATGACCCAAGTAGTTTAGAGATGTTTTGCCAAATTCACATTTTGAGAGTTTAACATAAAGTTTTTCTCTTTTCAAAACATCTAATGTCTGCTTAACATGCTTTAAATGTTCTTCCCACGTTTTACTAAAAATCAGAATGTCATCCAGGTACACAATAGCAAAATAATCAATAAAAGGTCTGAGTACATCATTCATTAATTTCATGAAAGTAGTAGGAGCATTAGTCAAGCCAAAAGGCATAACCAGCCACTCATACAATCCATGCTTTGTTTTGAAAGCAGTCTTCCATGCATCTTGCTTTGCAACTCTGACCTGATGGTATCCACTTTGAAAATCCAGCTTGGTGAAATAAACAACTTCCTTCAATTGATCCAAAAGATCATCTATGCGAGGAAGGGGATAACCATTTTTTATTGTTATCTTATTCAGTGCTCGGTAATCAATGCACATTCTCCACAAGCCATCTTTCTCTCACCAAAACGATTGGTGACCCACATGGTGATGTGCTAGGCCTGATGAACCCTTTCTCGAGCAACTCCTGGACCTGCTTCTTGATTTCAATATTCTCTAAAGTGGACAACCTGTACATCCCAATGTTAGGGAATGGAATGTCTTGCTGCAAAATAATATCATGTACTATTCCCTTTTTTGGTGGCAAACCTTTAGGTTCTTGAAATAAGACATCATACTCTGAAACAACCTTTTCTATATCAGCTTGGTGTTCAGCATTACAGCCCTCAAACACATTGGTTTTTTTAGGTTTCTTTTCCTTTACAACCATCAGTAAGAATTGTTTGCATGAATTTATCATTCTTTTCATCTGCCCTGAGTTTATGAGAGTATAATTATTCTTGAGCTTGTGAGCTCTTACAAAGTATTCGATTCCATCTTTAACAAGTAGATACTTGTTCTCAGCTCTATAGAAAATAGCCTTTCTATCATACAAGTAAGGACTTCCTAAAACAATTCCACATATATCCAAAGGAATTATGTCTAACTCAACCTCATCTACAAATGTTGACCCAAAAGAATACTTGAGTTTGCATTGTCTAGTCACTTCTAGTTGTGCTTTATCATTCAACCATCCTAATGGGTATGGTTTCTTGTGAGGTGTAGTTGCTAATCCCAATTTCTTTACAATTGCTTCAGAAATCAAATTTACTTGTGAGCCACTATAAAACAAAGTATCAATATTTTTATTTTTGGAAATAAATCGAATATGGAAAAGCTCATGTCTTTTTCTCTCATTTTCTTCATCAATAACAGATTGAGCAGAATTACTAGTAGATGCTTCAGAATTCTTACCTTTTACACCTATGGCTGCAATAGTTGTTTCATCTCCTGAGTCTGACCCCAAATCTTTCTGAATAGCTGCAACAATCTTCTTCTTCTTGCCCTTGGACAACTTAGGTCTCAGCTCTGGATGCAGAATCCAACAATGCTCATCATCATGCCCATCCGTTTTACAGTGAGTGCATGAAGCTTTGCTTTTCTGTGCAGTGTTAGCCTTCCTTGCTTTCCACTTCTACTTTCTTTTCTCCTTGCTCTTACTTGCAGTGGGTTGGGATGGTCCCCCAACTTCTGGATTTCCATTCTTTCCTCTAGCTTCTAGATGAGTAGCTTGTACAGATACCTCATATATACTAGTGGTATTAAACATGAGGATGGTATGCCTCATGCATCTTTGTAGACCACCAATATACTTAAAAAGAGTCTCTGGTGAGTCTAACGAGATACCCAACATCAATGCTCTCTTTCTAAATTCTTGAGTATACCCTTGCACACTTTGCCCTTTCAACTGTCGAAGAGTTTGCCAACTCATCATGGCTTGTTGCATGTAGGTCAGTAGATAAAATTGCTTTTTGATTGCAGAAACAAACTCACTCCAAACAGAGATAGTCTTACCATGTCTTTTCATATCAGCTTGGGTTCTGCCTTCCCACCAAACCAAGGTAGTGCCTCCTAGGCGTAGGCTTGCCAACTGAATCTTACTCTTGTCTGAGTCTATGTTCTGTACCCTGCAATACACATCAATTTGTCTAATCCAATTGTCCAACTTTTCAGCATTTAGCTCTCCATCATATATAGGCAAATCAAATTTAACATCTAGCTTGATCAAAGATGCTTTCTTATTATGCACAGGGCTATTAGGAGGTGTGAGAAAGCTTTCCTCTTTCCCTTTTCCTTTGGAGTGGTCATGGAAATGAGACTCATCTTCTTCTTTATCTTGTTTAGAACCTGAGGAGTCTTCAACCTTATGCTTTCTAAAGTCCCTGTACATTTCTTCTACCATAGACTTTATAGCTAGGAAAATTTCTATGAATTGAGGGTCTGGCCCCACAGAACCTTCCTCTAACATTGTCTTCCGAGGATAGACTCTCCCAATTTTAGGATTAGTTTCCACCAACTCTCCTTCTCCTAATTTGAGCTTTGATCTAGTGAGCATTCAACAGCTAAACCAACACAAGCTTGTCTAACCTTACAACACCGTGCTTTGATACCACTTGATCTAATAATCACCCTATGAGTGACCTTAGTTAAAGATTTATTGATTAAAGGTATTACAGACTCATGTGCTGGTGTGTGTCTATGTTATTTAAGCAACGGATCGATCAGATTGCCAATACACAGACAATTTAAATGGAAAGACAACAGAGAAATACAGTAAGCAATATAAGAACACAAGAAATTAATAAGGAGTTCACCCTATTCTCCAGGGCTACATCTCCGGTCCAGCTTTCAGTGGTGGCCTTATTTTATTGTGTCTTAAGCAGAGAATTACAATGCAGGAGCTCAATATGAGTCACCTGAAACAGATTTGCTTGGCAGGGTGGTTATTGGATTCCCCAAGCCACTGGAGTGCACAGACTCTACTTGCCTACCAACTTTGTGACCTTCTGGTCTACGATAGAAAAAGCCCAATGTGGTGCTCAGTCCGGACAGATCCTCTCTGGGATGGCTTGAATCTCTCAAGCTCTATTGTGCTTGATGTTTCCTCTGGTCAGCTCGGCCCTCTGTCTTCTTCTGCTTTTGCTTCAATGTCTTCTTCTCTATGTACCGTCCTCCTCTCGGGGTTTTGGTCTCTCTGTCTCTCAGGGTTCTCTGTCCCTCTCTGTCTTCCTGACTGTGTCTTCTGTCTCTGTTCATGGCTTTGAAGCCATTTGTTCCCATGTCTGTTCGGTTCCTCTTCTGCCTCCATCGAATCACCTTCTGCAGTTGCGCTTGGAGTTCCCTGTTCAGCGTCATCATCAGCTCGTAGGGAGTGGCCACATGTCCTCCTGTAACTCGCACCAGCCTGCTTCATCGGTTTGATTTTTCAGTTTCGTCGTGGAGTGAGTCTTCCTCCACCATGGTGGTCAAACGAACCTCAAATCTTTACAAACAACGGCTTAATCCTTCGTCGATTCCGCTTCTCCATCGGGCACAATCTCAACCGTTAGATTTAGGGCCTCCAGATCCGACGGCATATGGACGTTTCGCGCGATTGACTGCTCAACTGTTAGCACGCGATCAACGGTGGTTTTCTCTCTCCTCCGCTTGCCACGCGTCAATCGTTGAGTGGGATCACTCCGCTTCCATCCAAAACCGCTTACCGTTTGAGGGCGCCCCGATCAATATCGCGGGTTTCCGGAGTGCGGGTCTCGCCTTGTCCTTTAGTGCTTTTTTCCTTTTGTCCCACGGTTCTCCAGCTCCCCAAGTGACCAAGTGCTCGGGGCTACTCCATTTTGAGCCTGTTCGCCCAGCGAGTGCTAATCGTGCATCAAAATCCACCTTCGTTTCCCGATCCAAGCCTCCCAGGGGCTAATTCGGCCTCCCACACAGTCTCCATGGGCCTCGGTCAGCACGCTTTGACTGAGATCCTCGTCGTTCCACGTTGGCTGCCATTGCCACTGGTTTAAGGTGTTTTTGATCATTGTTTTGGAATTCTTTAATGTTTGTCCCGACCTGATACAGTCATGGTTCTTTGACAGTTCTTCATGGATCCAATTCGGATCACTCATGGTAAAGCCTGTTATTACATGTTTATTATGTTGGCCTAGTGATCCAGGATGGATTACGGTAAAACCTTATTTCTATTAATGAGGGTGAGGTGGTTTAGCCTTGGGATGCCCTGGTTGGTTCTTTTGGGTTGAGTCCCACATTCATGATTGGAATATGGCATAGGGGTGAATGGCTGAAGAGATATTTGGCTTAGTCATTCTATGGTTGGGTGGAATGTGGTAGTCCCATCCCAGGTTTGGATTTTGCATCATCAATATGAGGTTATTTCTCCTTGTATTTCTATGAGTATTTTACTGGTTTATATGTGGATCATATGGTTGTGATTTCCTTGGTATTTTTGTTGCTATTATGCTGACTATGTATATGTTTTATGACAATGGCTATGTATGGATCTCATCATGTTTTTACTTGTAAATGAATGAACAATGTACCTATGACCTAATAGATGATAATGCAACAAATTATATAAGGGAAGAATGCTTCATAATGATTCTTAGATAAGTATGAGACCCCTATGATTAAATATGTTGTTTACACCTATAGATTACATATTTGGGATATGTTTGACGAAATGCCTGTCATGGCTAGAAGGGGTTTGGTTAAGGGCTTGTTCAAGTATTTACATTTGCATCATTGTTTCCCTGTTATCTTTCTGTTATGAAGGTGTCATTCAATTATGGGCAGTGACCTCAGCTCTGGGCCTGAAAAAGTGGCTCAAATCCTGAGAACATTACCACAACACTGGGAAAAATAGTCCATGGACATTGGCATTCCTTGGCATGAGAGCGTCCAGAGCCTCCTCGACGTTGTCAAGTCCATATCATGGGAGCGTCTGGGGTCAAGTGGTCTAAAGCCTCAGTGGGACCCAGAGGCTAGCTACTTGAGTGGTTGGGATGGTACCTAAGAGTCTTATAGCTGATGTGGAAGGTATGTATGCTATGTTTCCGCCGATTCCACTTCCTTAAAGTCACATAGGAGGTTGAATCTAATCATAGTAGCCTCTTGTCACATGTTTACCCCGGTTGGCCAATGACTTGGGTAGATGTGGGAGGAGGGTGTTACAGTCTCCGACATTATATTCCTCAGAGGTTTGGCCTCCCAATTATTTTTTTCCTGGTCACCTCCCCCTGTAATCCTCTCAACTCCCCTTGACCATAGTCTCATGACACCCAACCCCTACATCTCCACTATAAGTAGCGACAGAGGAAGGCAACACTGCCTAGGTAGGGGAAGAGGTTGTGGTTGTCCCCCCACCACTCTAGACGATGCCTCCATTTCCACCCAATTTGGTAACAACATCCTTGAGCACATAAGAAAAAGCGTGGTTTCCATGGAAGGGGAGGAGACCCGCAGGGGGCACATGTCCCTTTGGGCTCTCCACAATCTCCTGTCCCGTCAGCTGAAAGATAGGGAGCAGGAAAAGTTTAAAGACACTAACTAGATAATGGAGCTTTCTACACACCTCAATCATTCCACCTCCTCGCTAAAACAACTTACCAAATGCCTCAAAATTTCCTACCCCGCCAACCTCCCGTACCCTGCTATGTCTCCCTCACGTTCCCCTCCCGCTAGCTCGTCCTCTCTGCCTCCCCATAGAGCTCCTCCTCCCTCTGCACTTTTCCTCTCCCCCCCGACGGCCAACACTCCTCCCTTCCCCCTCATCACAACCCTTATAGGTGCGACACCCTGGAAGAGGCCCTTGAGGATTCCAGTAATGTGCATGCTCAAGGCAACACTCAGGTTCAAGAAGGCACCAACACGACTACAATGAAGCTCCAGTGCGGCGTGCACTAGCCACTGGTGACATGGCGAGCAAAAGGTTGGTAATTGTCTTTCCATTTTGATTAATGAATATCAGAGCGACCCTGTTTTGGCTTGATGGACATCCGAGCGACCTCGCCTCTTTTGTTAGGCCTAAGTGTGCATGATATGGTCCCGAGAAGCTCCCAACGCCATTACAATTTGCAACTATCCTTGCTTTGCAGTCATTAGTTATGGCGTCACGAGGCTCAACAATCCATTGTGAGCTGAATGGCAATATTTTTCACATGTTAAGCTCTCTGGAAAAAGACTTTGGTTTCCCCTCCTAGGAGGAGAGATTTTTTTTATCACACTATGGTTTCCTCATTCTAAGACAAAGATGGATACTATGTCTGTACATTGTGTAAATTTTGATCTGTTAATATAATATAAGAATGCTTGCTTACAAAAGAAAAAAAAATGCATAAAATTATATATATATATATATATATATATAGGCGTAATCTAACTTGTAGACAAAATAGACTTTTCCACCAGAATCCTACAAAACAATTTCAAGAAAGAATGTGATTTTTTGTTGTTTAAAATGCATTTTTGAATTTACAAATGGATTCAACACCCTAAAAAACCCTTGCGACACTCAAATTATACAGATTAAACAACTTAAACTAAAGATTTAAAAAATCTTTGCCTTGGGTTAAAAATAACTAGAAGTGAAAAAGGTCATTTTGTCTATAAGTTAGACTATATATATATATATATATATAGTAGGTTTAATTATGAAATAGGTTATATTCCATAGAAATACCATGGGTCAATACAATTAGTTTTCAATACTATGGGTCATTTTAATTTTTATTATTATTTTATTTTTATATGGTTATTTTTATTTTATTTGGACCTAGTTAAAATGTTTCCATTACTTTACATTATATTACAACATTTCTACTCTATCCAACATATCAAAAACATCTAAATATATATAATAAAAAAATGTCACCATTTATTTAATAAAATAAAATTTAAATTTATAAAAACAAAAAAAACCAACTTATTACAACCAATAACATGATCTAAATTAAAAAAAAACCATATTAAATTATATATATATATATATATATATATATATATATATAGTTATTTCATCATTTTTAATAACACTGATATGAAAAGATAAATATCCATATTTAATTATATAATATGGAATAAAACAATTTTTTCAAAATAAATATAAATTATTTTTTTAAGGTATTTTTAACTTAATATAATTTTAATTGCTTAAATAATTTTGAAATTAATGAAAAAAACCAACTTATTACAACCAATAACATGATCTAAATTAAAAAAAAAAACTTTATTAAATTATTAATATAATTATATATATATATATATATTTATTTATTTTTCATCATTTTTAATAACAATAATATGAAAAGATAAATAACAATATTTAATTATATAATATAAAACAATTTTTTCAAAATAAATATAAATTATTTATTAAGGTATTTTTAACTTAATATAATTTTAATTGCTTAAATAATTTTAAAATTTACGAAAAAAATTATATATAAATTATTTATTAAAGTATTTTTAACTTAATATAATTTTAATTGCTTAAATAATTTTAAAATTTACAAAAAAAATTATATATAGATATATTATTTTATTTATTTCACAAAACATATTTCACTAATTTAATGATAATATTAAAAAATAAAAATATATTTTATTTCTTAAATTTAAAATAAAAAATAAAAACACGCATTACTGTGGTATCATGTAATTAAACCACTTAATATAATAAAAAATGTATAAAAGAAAATATAGAAAGGGAAAAAACATTGGTAAGAAAGTTCAATACTTGTTGGGTATGAGGCAACTACGTCATGGTTTACATCAAGCTTTTAAATTTGAAAACAAAATAGAGCGGGAGTTTTCACTGATGCGGCCGATGTTAAACACACCACAGCTAGTTGATACCTCTGGCCAGTCCGATACGGGGAGTAGAAAACAAAATAGAGCGGGAGTTTTCACTGATACGGCCGATGTTAAACACACCACAGCTAGTTGATACCTCTGGCCAGTCCGATACGGGGAGTAGTCTACCTAGGCGGTAGAATGACCCGTTTTCCGGTATCGACCGGAAAATCGTCCGGTTCTGGCTATCGGTAAACTCTCCATCCTCCACCACCATCCCTTATCTCCGACACCCTCCCCTGACAGCCCTAACATTCGCTGACAAAATAATCTGAATGTCGCCTGACATGCCTGACCGATCAGCGACGACCTGGAATTCATGGGGGAGTATTATGGCTGGTTCGAAATGGTCACCCGCGCGCGATTCTGTTATCTCACATTTCTCAGTCCATTCTGGTCGAGTGTTCGAACCTCAAACAAGGAGATTTAGGCTTCGAATTTGTGGTGGTCTGTTCTGAGATTCAGATTTGCTCGGCAGAGGATTTTGGCTCTTCCACATATCAATTAGCTGTTTTGAGCGTAAGCGAGAATGGCGGGGTCAGGCAAGTACGCATTTTCGGCTCTCTTGGCCGTTGTGATGATAATGTTGGGAGCGGGAGTAGCAGCAGCAGAGGTGACCGCAGCATCTCCCAGTCCGCAGCATCTCCCAGTCCAACAATGGAGGCAGGTGCTGCTTCCATGGCCTTCGTTCCCTCTCTATTCTTCGCAATCATGGCCTCATTCATCCCCTTCTTGGTCTCTCGATTTTACTGAGATCTCTTGCGGTTGCTCTTTGGTCCATTTTTTAGGATCAGCGAGGGTCGGCTTTTATTATCAACTTATATATATTTTCTGATATTTATACGGCAGTATAGGTATAGGTTTAGTGGAGGTTATTCTTTTCTGGACGAATGCCAGAGTATTTTGTATCTGGAGGTTTTCTTACTTCATTGTTTATCCATTTAGGAAATAAAGGGATCTCTTCACAGCCCTTTCTATTGAATATGATTTTGAGTTAATAAATTTTGTTTGATAATCTTGGACTTAGCAGGTTACAATGGCTTCGCAGATTTTGCGTTTCTCTGTTGTTTGAGAATCGTGTACTACCGTAGTACACCATATTTATTCTTTAAGGAGCGTATATTATTATGTCAGTTACGGTGTGTTTGTATACATATGTATATATGTCAGACGATAAAAATATGCAGGATATACATCCCTTTCATCATACACATCTCTTACCCTTTTTTGAATGCTTGCCTTACTTTCTACACTTTTCATGATGAATAAATTTTGATATCAATAAGCCATGGTAAGCTTTCCAGCTCTGTATGACCATGAATTCTTTTCCTAATGCATTATAGTATCTTTCCATCTGTGCATATGATCATCATTTAAAATTTTCGATGTGCAGAGTGCACAGATCATCATTTAAAATTTTCGATGTGCAGAGTCATTCGTATTAGGATAAAACAGTACAAAGCATTTGATACCCTGGCATGCGAAAATTTTAAAGTGCTACTCATTTCTCGAATCCGAACAAAAGGGCACACAGCATTCTATACCGGACATGGTATCTTTCCGGTTCATGATCATTTAAAATCGAGAAGCATAAACGGGTTACATTTTCCCACAAATTGTGACATGATGGTTTTTTAGTCCGTTTCCATAAGATTTCTGATGATGGTGCTGAATTGGTTAACATTTTTGATGGTGTTACAGTCAGTTTTAAAATGAAGTGCCAAATTCTAAAGAGAAATTAGCAGGGAAATTGTGGAATTGTGGCCTCTTAAAGACAAAAATTTCCTAATTCTGATGAGAAATGAAGAGCCAAAATCGAATGAGAATTTAGCAGGGAAATAATTCTGATGAGAAATTAAGAGTTAAATTCTAATGAGAAATTAGGAGGGAAATTGTGAAATTCCAATGCGGAGAGTTTCATTTAAGGATAAAACAGTACAAAACATTTTATACCCTGAAATACAAAAACTTTCATGTGACAGATTACTTTCTTGGCCTATCTTGTAAAAAGGGTACGAAGCATTTTATAGTGGATAAAAAAAATAAAATAAAAAAGTGTTTACCAAGATGGAAGAAAAAGAGGGAAAAAAATATTTATGGAAGGTGGAAGAAAAATATTTATCAAGGTGGAAGAATTGCACTGATGGTTAAAAGTGTTTTAGGCAAAAGTTATAAAAGGTTTTCAGCCCTATCAAAACCCTCCAGGGCACCGAACAGCTGTAACCTGGATTTACAAAAATCTTTGCCGGATTTTATTAAAATCTTACTAGAATTTTCATCATTTTCAGCCCAAAAAAGCAGCCTTGTTAGACCACTGGATAACGAGGTCGAGGAAGAATTGCTTTGATGGCCAAAAATGACTGGAAATTGGGCAAAAAAATTTCAAAAAATCTTATACCCAAATGTTTGAATGAATTATTTTTGATGATGGAAATGGATTCAGCACCATCTAAAAATTTTGGCACACCCAAAATCAACTTTTGGCATACCCAAAATCTTGAAGTTTAAGAACTATACCTTGGATGTGCCAATTTCTCTTTCATCTATGTGCCAAATTCAAAAAATTATTTTGAAGTTTAACAACTATAACTTCAATGTGCCAAATTCTTTTTCATATGCTAAATTCGTTTACTTACATATCCCGTCACGCATTTTATACCGGATAAAAAATGGTATACAAGTACATTTGTCCACAACTATAACTTTTAATTGTTTTTAATGGATGGATAAATTTCAAATTTTCTCTCCATCAAAACGGATGCATGGATGACTTTAATGAAGGGAACTTACATTTGTGGACTGTTGCCAATGTTGTGTTGCATATTCTTTTAAGTTGTGGACTGTTGCCAATGATGTTTTGCATCTTCTTTAAGTTGTGGATTATTCATGGATGACTTGAATGAAGGGAACTTACATTTGTGGAGTGTTGCCAATGTTGTGTTGCATATTCTTTAAGTTGTGGACCGTTGCCAATGATGTTTTGCATTTTCTTTAAGTTGTGGATTGTTGGCTTTAAGTTAGGGTGTACTTGGAGAGCTAATGTTATGAAATTAATTTTAATTAACGGAATTTATAATTGTGAATAGTGGTGAATGATATTCTTTATGAGGTGAATGATATTCTTTATGAGGTGAATGATATTCTTTGTCTGTTTTATATTGAAAATTTGGAGAGGTAATGTTATGGATGTTTTAATCTTGTGAAATTAAGGTGAGTGAAGGGAAATTGCAATTATATTGGTGAATGGTGTTTTTTTAGTATGTTGATGATTTAGAAAGTTAATGTAATGGTGAATTGAGTTAATCAAATGACATTAATCATTTAAAATGACTGATGTGCATAGTGTATTTTTGAAGATGTTTTAAGTATTTTGTATCTAGACTCTATAAATTTAGGGAAACATCCAAGGGAAAACATGGACAATGGAAACATCTAATCAATATGTAAGGAAAACATGGACAATGTTGAAAGATAAAATGAATTTATTTTTTACAAATAAAAACAAGTTGTCATGTTGCATGAAACTTGTGGCCCATGGGAGCTTATCACAAAGAAGAATAAAGTTTGAGATAATGGTTGTGGAAGTTTATCAAAATCAAGGGCCTATCAAAAAGAAGAATAAAGTTCCAAATAATGCTTGTGGAAGTTTTTCAAAATCAAGGGCCAAGCAAATATGCTTTCTTTAACTCTATGTAAGTGTTCCACAATTTAGAATCAATACAACTATGTAAATTGCTTAGAAGCCAACCCCTATACCTTATTCAATGACATCTTTTAGACTTGGTATTGAAAAGGTTCAACTGGCCGATACCTTTGGAACCTCTTGGGGTAATTCCATTTTTCATGAGCATTGAACAATTGGGCTGTACAAGCTTACTTTTAAGTAAAAAATCTTCATAAGTATTAAACCATTTGTAACAACCTTTTTTGGTTGTCCCCTCGTGTAAATATTTTCATGTGTGATTGAAATTAATTGTGATAAATGTAAAAGTGACTAGATTGAGAAGAGGACATAGATTCAAAGCTTGAGAGAAGTTGCTTAGGAATTGCATGAGGAAATAACCAAGCTAAGAAGTTTTTGTTTAATGGCCACCCCTATTCATGTTGAATTAAAAACAAGTTGGTATAGACATTTAAATGGAGTAAAATAACAAACTAGCTTGCTCTCCATTGCACCGAGCTAATCAGAGCGAGCCATAAACATTGGTAGGAGGAACAAGTGGGCCTCGCCCGAAGTTTCTATCCTGGTGATTTGTTGTAACACTTCTTTTTATTGTACCAGCAACTATTGAGCGAGCTGATGAGGCAACAATGAATGTGATAACCCACAACAAATTAGAGGACGTTGTGTTGCAATTGGATCATCCAGAAGGGCTTTAGGCTAAAGGTTCGAAGAACAAACAATTAAAAGAAGGCCAAACTTTGAGACCCAGGTGTCATTATGCACGATCATGGGGACAGTTCCAAGGCATCAAGTATAAAGGAGCCAAGAAATGTGAGCAGCATTATTGGAAGGTAGAAGAGGTCGAGTATTTAAGAGGGGCATTAACGTACGAAAAGAATGCTAATAATTGGGGGCAGTGCCGCTAAGGCCAGTCTAGAAGTATACAAGGGTTGTGAAGGTCCTGTGTTAGAAAAGAATAACAAGGCTCGAAACACTTTTGGCTCCTCCCACTTTAATTCAAAGCCTCCCACTGTTATATATAAAGGGATTTATATCCCGAGGGTTGAAGGAAGCACATTTTTAGTCATAACTGGGACTGTGGGTAGCAGGCTCAAAATTGGGCTTACATCACCATACTTCTATTGGTAAGTCCCCATTTGAAACTTGTTTTGGATATTTGTTGCCTTCACCTTTGGATATTGCATATGGACAGCAAGGAGGGGCACGGGATGATCTTACAGTGGACTCCTTAAGGGCTGAAAAATTTGTAGAGAAGATCAAGCATATCCATATACAAGTATAAGAGACACTATAGAAGTCACAAGAAAAATATAAGGCCAGACATGATCAACACAAAATAGACAAATCATTTAAGGTGGGAGACAGAGTATGATTATAGTTGCACAATGAGAAGCTACAAGGTCCTGGTATGAAAATCAAGGCTTTGTGGTATGGTCCCTTCGAGATACTAGAAAAGGTGGGTGATAATTCCTATCGACATAGTCTACCACCATACATGAGCATTTACTCAGTTATGAATGTAGAGGATCTAAATCTCTATGAGCCTTCCATGCTAGATCAGGAAGAGGAATAGGGCCTACCTTCTGTGAAGGATTTGGCACCATATTCTCACATAGAGTTGATAGAATATACAATTTTGTAGAAGAGGTCCAAAACTACAAGACAACGACAACATGGCCTTTGGTATATTGGGTTGAAAGTGAAATTTCCAAGCAAAGCTAAATGGTGCACCCGAGAGAAGGTGGAGGAAAAATTTCCTAGGGACCAAAAGCCTCCCAAAATGGGGAGGTGTGATTTGGATGAAGAAGACTCTAGAATAGTCCATATTATAACTTTGGTTAAGAGTTGGGGTACTCAAACCCAACCGCTAGTAGGCTATCGAGCTATGTTATAATCGGGCCATTAGGAGGAAAAGGGGTTCCATTGTTTTGAGTGAATTTGTTCCATAGATGAGAAAAAATAGCCAAGAGGGATACCAGATAGAGCACATAGAGAGAAGTTGTGCACTGTAGTAGCCACATGCCATAGGTTGTACTTCTTTGTACTTACAACCATTTTATATTCAGAGAAAGAGAGTTGAATGACCTCAACTTCCAACATGGGTTTCTCCTTAAAAGGTTTCCCAGGTCATATCTTGTGTCAATCATGGTTTATGAGTTTTTATTTCACTTTTCTATATTTTATGCATAATTTTAATTTTCATATATATGCAATTAACAATAATCTACATATCCAAAACGTTAAAGAGAAATACAACCCTAATAATGTATATTTTGGATTTTTAAATACAGTTTTATCATATATATTATGACGAACTATCCAGTGGAATATCCACAACAGTTTATGGATCATGCATGGATCAAAAGTTATGCCCATTTAAAGTTTGATCATTTAATATTTTCCATGTAAACAAGATCCTTCCATGTGGCACCCACATGGTGTCTGCGTGGCTCTACCACTTCAGCAAGCAATTCCATGTTATCCTTCACACCAACATGGTTGTGGCTATGTCCTCTTAACCCTTTCCACATAGACAATCTTGTGGACCCCACCAAGTCTAGCCCTTGGATGTTATTTCTTTGTTTTACACTATCCAATTTATACAAAAATCTGGCATTCCCAATATTTCTCACAGGACATGATCTGAATTCCCAGATGTGTTTAGACCACTTACAAACCTCCAGGAGAGCAAGCTAGTTTGTTTTTTTTCTCCATTTAAATGTCTATACCAACTTGTTTTTAATTCAACATGAATAGGGGTGGCCATTAAACAAAAACTTCTTAGCTTGGTTATTTCCTCATGCAATTCCTAAGCAACTTCTCTCAAGCTTTGAATCTATGTCCTCTTCTCAATCTAGTCATTTTTACATTTATCACAATTAATTTCAATCACACATGAAAAAATTTACACGAGGGGACAACCAAAAAAGGTTGTTACAAATGGTTTAATACTTATGAAGATTTTTTACTTAAAAGTAAGCTTGTACAGCCCAATTGTTCAATGCTCATGAAAAATGGAATTACCCCAAGAGGTTCCAAAGGTATCGGCCAATTGAACCTTTTCAATACCAAGTCTAAAAGATGTCATTGAATAAGGTATAGGGGTAATTCCAAGCAATTTACATAGTTGTATAGATTCTAAATTGTGGAACACTTACATAGAGTTAAAGAAAGCATATTTGCTTGGCCCTTGATTTTGAAAAACTTCCACAAGCATTATTTGGAACTTTATTCTTCTTTTTGATAGGCCCTTGATTTTGATAAACTTCCACAACCATTATCTCAAACTTTATTCTTCTTTGTGATAAGCTCCCGTGGGCCACAAGTTTCATGCAACATGACAACTTGTTTTTATTTGTAAAAAATAAATTCATTTTATCTTTCAACATTGTCCATGTTTTCCTTACATATTGATTAGATGTTTCCATTGTCCATGTTTTCCCTTGGATTTTTCCCTAAATTTATAGAGTCTAGATACAAAATACTTAAAACATCTTCAAAAATACACTATGCACATCAATCATTTTAAATGATTAATGTCATTTGATTAACTCAATTCACCATTACATTAACTTTCTAAATCATCAACATACTAAAAAAACACCATTCACCAATATAATTGCAATTTCCCTTCATTCACCTTAATTTCACAAGATTAAAACATCCATAACATTACCTCTCCAAATTTTCAATATAAAACAGACAAAGAATATCATTCACCTCATAAAGAATATCATTCACCACTATTCACAATTATAAATTCCGTTAATTAAAATTAATTTCATAACATTAGCTCTCCAAGTACACCCTAACTTAAAGCCAACAATCCACAACTTAAAGAAGATGCAAAACATCATTGGCAACGGTCCACAACTTAAAGAATATGCAACACAACATTGGCAACAGTCCACAAATGTAAGTTCCCTTCATTCAAGTCATCCATGCATAATCCACAACTTAAAGAAGATGCAAAACATCATTGGCAACAGTCCACAACTTAAAAGAATATGCAACACAACATTGGCAACAGTCCACAAATGTAAGTTCCCTTCATTAAAGTCATCCATGCATCCGTTTTGATGGAGAGAAAATTTGAAATTTATCCATCCATTAAAAACAATTAAAAGTTATAGTTGTGGACAAGTGTACTTGTATACCTTTTTTTATCTGGTATAAAATGCGTGATGGGATATGTAAGTAAACGAATTTAGCATATGAAAAAGAATTTGGCACATTGAAGTTATAGTTGTTAAACTTCAAAAGAATTTTTTGAATTTGGCACATAGATGAAAGAGAAATTGGCACATCCAAGGTATAGTTCTTAAACTTCAAGATTTTGGGTATGCCAAAAGTTGATTTTGGGTGTGCCAAAATTTTTAGATGGTGCTGAATCCATTTCCATCATCAAAAATAATTCATTCAAACATTTGGGTATAAGATTTTTTGAAATTTTTTTGCCCAATTTCCAGTCATTTTTGGCCATCAAAGCAATTCCTCCTCGACCTCGTTATCCAGTGGTCTAACAAGGCTGCTTTTTTGGGCTGAAAATGATGAAAATTCTAGCAAGATTTTAATAAAATCCGGCAAAGATTTTTGTAAATCCAGGTTACAGCTGTCAAGCTTAAAAGTTTTGACAGCTTAAAAGTTTTCGGTGCCCTGGAGGGTTTTGATAGCGCTGAAAACCTTTTATATCTTTTACCTAAAACACTTTTAACCATCAGTGCAATTCTTCCACCTTGATAAATATTTTTCTTCCACCTTCCATAAATATTTTTTTTCCTTTTTTTCTTCCATCTTGGTAAACACTTTTTTATTTTATTTTTTTTATCCACTCTAAAATGCTTCGTACCCTTTTTAAAAGATAGGCCAAGAAAGTAATCTGTCACATGAAAGTTTTTGTATTTCAGGGTAAAAAATGTTTTGAAGGTCGTGGAGGCGGCGTAGTGGTAAAGTCGGCCTCGTCATGACGGACCGGTCTTGTGTTCGATCCCGAGCAAGGTCGTAGCTCGTCGTGAGAGTAGTAACCGAACCGGGCCAAGCCCACTACCTTTTAAGGTCGTGGAGGCGGCGTAGTGGTAAAGTCGGCCTCGTCATGACGGACCGGTCTTGTGTTCGATCCCGAGCAAGGTCGTAGCTCGTCGTGCGAGTAGTAACCGAACCGGGCCAAGCCCACTACCTTTTAAGGTCGTGGAGGCGGCGTAGTGGTAAAGTCGGCCTCGTCATGACGGACCGGTCTTGTGTTCGATCCCGAGCAAGGTCGTAGCTCGTCGTGAGAGTAGTAACCGAACCGGGCCAATCCCACTACCTTTTAAGGTCGTGGAGGCGGCGTAGTGGTAAAGTCGGCCTCGTCATGACGGACCGGTCTTGTGTTCGTCCCGAGCAAGGTCGTAGCTCGTCGTGAGAGTAGTAACCGAACCGGGCCAAGCCCACTACCTTTTAAGGTCGTGGAGGCGGCGTAGTGGTAAAGTCGGCCTTGTCATGACGGACCGGTCTTGTGTTCGATCCCGAGCAAGGTTGTAGCTCGTCGTGAGAGTAGTAACCGAACCGGGCCAAGCCCACTACCTTTTGTACAGTGATGTGTGGTTTAACGGTAAGTCAAACGGGCGAAGCTCGGGAGACCAAAGTTCAAATCTCATGGAGTACAGTGACCTGCTGTGGTGGCGGCTAGAGGGGCGGACCCCCCCTGACCGCTGGGTCTGCTCTTGCTAAAATCATAGGATCTTAGCATACCCAACTTGCAGGTGGTTGGTTATGCTCTTGGTGTTATAGTGGTAGCAATGAGGTTTGATCCTGGGTCTCCCGTGGATTAAACTTGATAGTTACCGATTCACCATGTGGTTAAAAAAAAAAAAATGTTTTGTACTGTTTTATCCTTAAATGAAACTCTCCGCATTGGAATTTCACAATTTCCCTCCTAATTTCTCATTAGAATTTGACTCTTAATTTCTCATCAGAATTATTTCCTTGCTAAATTCTCATTCGATTTTGGCTCTTCATTTCTCATCAGAATTAGGAAATTGGTGTCTTTAAGAGGCCACAATTCCACAATTTCCCTGCTAATTTCTCTTTAGAATTTGGCACTTCATTTTAAAACTAACTGTAACACCATAAAAAATGTTAACCAATTCAGCACCATCATCAGAAATCTTATGGAAACGGACTAAAAAACCATCATGTCACAATTTGTGGGAAAATATAACCTGTTTATGCTTCTCGATTTTAAATGATCATGAACCGGAAAGATACCATGTCCGGTATAGAATGCTGTGTTCCCTTTTGTTCGGATTCGAGAAATGAGTAGCACTTTAAAATTTTCGCATGCCAGGGTATCAAATGCTTTGTACTGTTTTATCCTAATACAAATGACTCTGCACATCGAAAATTTTAAATGATGATCTATGCACTCTGCACATCTAAAATTTTAAATGATGATCATATGCACAGATGGAAAGATACTATAATGCATTAGGAAAAGAATTCATGGTCATACAGAGCTGGAAAGCTTACCATGGCTTATTGATATCAAAATTTATTCATCATGAAAAGTGTAGAAAATAAGGCAAGCATTCAAAAAAGGATAAGAGATGTGTATGATGAAAGGGATGTGTATCCTGCATATTTTTATCGTTTGACATATATACATATGTATACAAACACACCGTAACTGACATAATAATATAAGTTCCTTAAAGAATAAATATGGTGTACTACGGTAGTACACGATTCTCAAACAACAGAGAAACGCAAAATCTGCGAAGCCATTGTAACCTGCTAAGTCCAAGATTATCAAACAAAATTTATTAACTCAAAATCATATTCAATAGAAAGGGTTGTGAAGAGATCCCTTTATTTCCTAAATGGATAAACAATGAAGTAAGAAAACCTCCAGATACAAAATACTCTGGCACTCGTCCAGAAAAGAATAACCTCCACTAAACCTATACCTATACTGCCGTATAAATATCAGAAAATATATATAAGTTGATAATAAAAGCCGACCCTCACTGATCCTAAAAAATGGACCAAAGAGCAACCGCAATAGATCTCAGTAAAATCGAGAGACCAAGAAGGGGATGAATGAGGCCATGATTGCGAAGAATAGAGAGGGAACGAAGGCCATGGAAGCAGCACCTGCCTCCATTGTTGGACTGGGAGATGCTGCGGTCACCTCTGCTGCTGCTACTCCCGCTCCCACCATTATCATCACAACAGCCAAGAGAGCCGAAAATGCGTACTTCCTTGACCCCGCCATTCTCGCTTACGCTCAAAACAGCTAATTGATATGTGGAAGAGCCAAAATCCTCTGCCGAGCAAATCTGAATCTCAGAACAGACCACCACAAATTCGAAGCCTAAATCTCCTTGTTTGAGGTTCGAACACTCGACCAGAATGGACCGAGAAATGTGAGATAACAGAATCGCGAGTGGGTGACCATTTCGAACCGGCCATAATACTCCCCGCATGAATTCCAGATCGTCGCCGATCGGTCAGGCATGTCAGGCGGCATTCAGATTATTTTGTCAGGGAATGTCAAGGCTGTCAGGGGAGGGTGGCGGAGAAAGAGGGTGGCGGAGCTAGGAGATGGTGGTGGAGGATGGAGAGTTTACCGGTAGCCAGAGCCGGACAATTTTCCGGCTGATGCCGGAAAACGGGCCATTCTACCGCCTAGGTAGACTAATGAGATGTATAGTGAAAAGACACATTCATTGCATTGATTCTTTTTCCATTGATTTGTTTTGAATTCATTGCATTGATTATTGCAAAGAATCCTAACCTTATGTTTTCAACATGATTTTCGATTAGATAAATATTTATTTTATGTAGTTTCTTTTTAAGATAAAAGAAAATATAAATTGTGATTGGAGTAGTACCAATCATGAATTTATTTTTAAACACAAATTTTAATTAGATAAATATTTTTCATATTGTTTTTCTCTAAAATAAAAGTAAAAGTAAAGAAAATAGAGATAATTGTGGGAATAATACTAAAGTGTGACTAAAGTCAAATATCATTTTTCTCTAAAATAAAAAGAAATAAAAATAAGTTAATAAAGGTAACAGTTGATAGTCGTTGGAATAATACCATAGTCTGACTAGGATCACTACTTTATTATTTTATTCTATATAGCATCATCACTGATGTACTCCACCAAACCCTACAAATTCCCTTTACTCAAATTTAAAATTAATATTGCCAATAAATCATTTAAAAGTTGATGATAAAGTAATATGTTTCCAAACATTTCAATTTCTTTTCTAATGCAAATTAAAACGCATATTAAATTGTGGGTGTTGGAGTTGTGGTGGGAAAAAATATCATTTTTAAACGATACATACTCCAAAGTCAAGTAGCGAGCGACGGGTGGCAAATGGAATGATTAGTTTATGTTATTGCAGTAAGTCTTCATAAAAAAAAGTGTGAGATGCGTGGCTTTACATTGTGCCCCTAATGATATCCAGCTTGCAATCAAGTATTCATAGAAAATTGAGCACTGGTAGCAAATGGAATCTTTCCTTTACGTTGTACCCCTGTTGAGCTGTAACTTGCAGTCAAATATTCATTGAAAATTGAGAGACTGGTGGTATTGAGATCCAACTTGCAATCAAAGACAGATGGTATTGAGCTTGCAATCAAGTACCCATAGAAAATTGAGAGGCGGTGACAGATGGAATCATTAATCTCGTTCCAACTTGCACCAATTACCATCGTGTGCCCACTGGTTGGCACCATTGCCATTGCCATGTTGGTCTGGAGACTAAGATGCTATGCTATATATAAATAAGATTTAGATTTCAGTTTGTGAGGAGCCAAATACCTTCATTTACTTAATCTATCAACATGTGCTTCACTTTTGTTTTGTATTTCTGTTCAATGGCAGATCTGCAAAATTCCACCAATTCCTCAGTGGATATGCCATCAACCTCCACAAAACCAAATAGGTACTACCACGATGTATTTATCAATCATCGTGGTCCCGACGTTAAAGAAACTTTGGCTACCCGTCTTTACTGTTAAAATAAGATAATTACTCCTGCATGAGGAGTTAGCTAAAAATAGAGAGTCAGTTAACTGAGTGATTACATGATTGAGTTTTAGTGTTGAGTTAAATTGTGTTACGTGATAAACGACTTTGAGTGTGTGATTGCATGTGGTTGCATGTCAAGATATTTTAGGCAATTAGCTAGTCGAAAAGGTATAAATACCCTTCACTGGGTTCATTGTAATCATCATGTTTTGTGTGATCAATAGAAGAGCAACAACTCGTGTTTTATGTGTGAATTTGTGTTTTGTCTCCTCTACCTTTCCAACAAATTGGTATCAGAGTGAGGGAATACAAATCAACAACAATTTGTGTGAGAGGAGAGACTCGTAATTGACACATAGAGGCTTGGCAGAAAGCTGGATTAACAATCTCAAACTTATGTAGTTTCAAAAACACACGGGTTAAACTTATTTTTTGTTGCGTTAAAGGACTAATGTTGGAGTTGTCGTGCAATGCACGAGTTCCCTCATCACGATAGACACTTAGCGTGTTCAAAAGTCAACGAAAAGAGTGTATTTTTTTTACGAGGCTGGTTTATATGGTGAAAAGGTTCCCATAGTTGGTTTATATGGTGAAAAGGATTTATTTTAAAAGTTATTTTTTAATAAGAAAACAAAACTTGGGAAAGGATTTTATAGAAAGCTTTTTTAAGTTTTTTGCTTGAGTCCATCAAGTACTCTTCTTAACCACGCTACTTGACATGTTGTTGATGTTGCTGCTACATATTCTTCTTTTGTTGACAAAAGTGTCACAATGGGCTGCTTCTTATATGTCCATGAAATCACACATGAACCAAGGTGGAACACAAAACCAGAAGTGCTCTTCCTATCATCCAAACTTCCTGCAAAATCTCTATCTGTGTATCCAATCAAATCTTTCTTTTCTGTGCTTGCATACATTATGCCAAAATCTCTAGTTCCTGCTATGTATCTCAAAATTTGTTTTCCTGCACTCTAATGTGTGCCTTTTGGAGTCTCCATAAATCTGGAAATCAAACTCACTCCTTGCATGATATCCAGTCTCGTAGCTGTGAGATACATGAGGCTACCAACCAATATTTTGAATAAAATTGGATTGACATCTGATCCTTCATCATCCTTGCTTAACTTTGTACCTGTTGCAATTGGTGTAGGGATAGGTTTGCAATTTTCCATCCTGAATCTTTTCAACAAATCTTTGGAATATTTATTTTGACAAATAAAAATTCCTTTTTTAGATTTCTCAACTTCTGTGCCAAGAAAATATTTCACGAGACCAAGATCTGTCATCTCAAATTCTTTCATCATGGCCGCTTTAAATTCATCTATGTCACAATCACCTGCAAAAATCATGTCATCAACATATAAGCAAAAAATCAAAATATGTCCATGTTCATTTACCTTTGTGTACAAGGTATACTCAATGTTGCTTCTGCAAAATTCTTGATCATGTAATTGTCAATTCTGCTATACCAAGCTCTAGGCACTTTGTTCAGTCCATAGAGTGCTTTCTTCAACTTGTAAACTTTGTCTTCATTGCTTTCAACTTCATATCCTAGAGGTTGCTGCACATAATTTTCTTCCTTTATAATTCCATTTAATAAGGTTGACTTCACATCCCTCTAATATACTTTCCATTTGTTCTGAGATGCTATGGCTAGGACTACTCTTACAGTATCCAATCTGGCTACTGGAGTAAACGTTTCTCCAAAGTCTATTCCTAGTTTCTGCGAGAATACTTTTGCTACAAGTCTTGCTTTAAATCTGTCAATTTCACCTTTCTCATTCAACTTTGTCTTGTACACCCACTTCACACCAATGAGATTTTTTTTTCCTTTGGCAAATCAACCAAATCCCATGTGTCATTCTTTTCAATAGCTTCAATTTTTTCATCCATGACTTACACCCAATTTTCATCTTCGATTGCTTATTCAAACGAAGAAGGTTGGAATGACAATGATGCAAAATTTGAACTAACATCCAAATCATCATAAATATCTTTCAAACTTCTCATCTTTCTCTTACCATTGCTTGATTCATCACCTGATTGATTGTTGGAAGAATCTTGATTTGTTGATCTACTTGAGGATCCATTCTGCTTTGAAAATCTTGGAGTCCTTGTTGGTGTGTCTTTGTTTGGTGTCTTCACCTGTGATTCTTGCTACTCCTTTTCCGCTACATCATCTTCTTCCATCAGTGGCACTTGTGCATCAACTATTTTGTCTACAGTTCCATTCCATGACTCTTGTTCCTTGAAAACAACATCTCTGTTAATTATGGTCTTCTTTGTGATGGGGTTATACAATTTATAAGCTTTTGATTGCTCAATATAACTAGTGAATATGCATTTTTCACTTGTATCATCCAATTTACCTCTTCGCTCCTTAGGCACATGTGCATAAGCTACACATCCAAATACTCTGAGATGACATACGCTACAATACATACCTAACCTTTCTTGTTCTGGTACTCTGTTCATCACACTCTTTGTAGGAGATCTGTTGATCACATAAATAGCACATGCAACTGCTTCTGCCCAATACTCATTAGACAAGTTTCTGCCTTTCAACATGCTTCTTACCATGTTCATAATTGTCCTGTTCTTTCTCTCTGCTACACCATTCTGCTGTGTTGTGTACCTGGTTGTAAACTGTCTTTTGATCCCATGTTGTTTGCAGTAATCATGGAATACCTTTGAGTCATATTCTCCACCACAATTTGACCTCAATACCTTGATTTGTCGATCACTTTGGTTCTGTACTAAGGCTTCGAATTCTTTGAACTTTGCAAAAGTTTCAGACTTCTTCTTCAAGAAGTAAACCCAAGTATTTATGTTGTAGTCATCAATTAAAGTGAGGAAGTAGCAACTTCCACCAATTAACTATGTCCTCATAGGTCCACACAAGTTTGTATGCACTATCTCAAGAGGTTACTTTGCTCTGTATGCAACTCCCTTTGGAAAAATTTCATTGTGTTGCTTTCCCAAGATGAAAAAATCATAAGTACTAGTAGGCTCTTTGATGGGAGGTAATATTTTGATCATCTATTTCTGTTGCAACAATCTTAAACCAAAAACGTGCAAGTGTCCAAATCAAAAGTACCATAACCAATAATCATCAGAACATGCAACTGTAAAAGAACTCACCTGACCAATGTAATTCAAAATGAGAGGAAAGAGTCTTTTCCTCGTCATATGCACCTTTGCTATCCGTTGCTTGCTTGGGGGCTTGTCATATATAACAACTTCGGGACCTTGAAAGATAACTCTGTATCTGTTTTGTGTCAATTGACCAACACTTAACAAATTATGTTTGAGACTAGGAACATAATATGCCTCTGAGATTTTCTTCAGCTCCCCCTACTTTTTCAGAATGTTGACCACTCCTTTTCCATCTACTTCCACAGTCTTTTCAATCCCTAACTGTACCTCTATTTTCACAGATTGATCAAAATTTGCAACCAAATCCTTGTTTCCTGTCATGTGGTTAGTGCAACTAGTGTCTAACAGCAACACACTAGCAAAAGGTTCATGCATGGTATGGCAAGCTAGGAACATGGAGTTAGTACTCTCTGTAGTGACATTAGCTCTCTGGTTCCCTTGATCAACAATTTTCTTCATACAATCACGAGCATAATGACCAATTTTTTTGCAGTAATACCATTTACAAATGCCTTCTTTCACATAAATTGCGACCTTTCCTGGACAAGTATGAACTAGAGAAGGGAGATTACATAGATCCTCAAATTGAAAATGCCATCCGAACCGCCTCTATCCACATCGTCATTTTCTCACCCAGATATGCTGAGTCTAAATGGTGTCTGGATGAGCTGCTCCTTATATTGAACAAGTCTGGGGATACCATATTTCCCATCTTTTATAAAGTGGAGATTTCGGAGGTGCGATAGACTAAAAACCGGTATGCTAAAGCACTGAGTGATCATGAATGGAAAGGCAAATACAACCATCAAAGACTTGAGAACTGGAGAATCGCCCTCAACAAAGCCTCGTTAATAAACGACTTCAAACTCAAGGCTGACAATGAGTTGGAACTCTTAACTCTTCCTGTCGTTATTATTTATCTAACTGGTATTGCTATACACTTAATGTTTTGTTTGTTTGGAGTGGATTTTACAATGCTTTTATGTGCTTTGTTGAGAATTTCTAGGGATGAAGACAAGCTATTGGAGGAGGAAGACAAGCTAGTTGAGGAGGTCGTGAAATGCATGCTTAAAAAGCGCAGAGAGGCACCGTTGCATGTGGCTGATTTTCCAGCTGGTCTGCAAGAAAAAATAGAAGATTTTGAAAGGAGTGCGTTATGGCAGCAACATAAGAATGACAAAGCTCGGGTGTTGGGGATTGTTGGCTTGGGCGGTGTTAGGTTCCTATACCAATAGCAATCATAATTTTGAATGACTAAGATTAAGCCTTGTAATATTGTACATACCTTTACATTCTGCAAATGTTTTCCATATTAAAAAATTAAAAAATGTAAAGAAGGTATGTCCTAACAGAATAAATAAAGGACAAAAAGAATAGAAAAAGGTCCAAAAAATGAAAATATATGAACCCCAAAAGACAAAAAGAGACCATGAAAGTGAGAAAATCAAAATTCCACTACTATTTACTTTAATGCATAATAAATGATTGTGTGCAGCTTGTTACTCATGCCACAATCCATGATAGTCAAAATTCTTAAACTTGGCTATTTCATGTTCTAAATTTTCTATTTATAGTTACAGAATAAAATCTGACCAAACAATGTAATCTTGGCAGACCATTAGATAGGTAGAGTAAATAAAAGGAGCTCACTAGTTTAATCTGAGCCCTTGGATGATATAAGGTTAGAATTATATAGTTTACTTTTTAAAGAAAAGAAAAGATTTATAAGCGTTTGCTAGCCTAAATGCACCATAATAAAGTGAAGAAAAAATGGTAGGATGAGTAAATGGGTAAGTGGTAGAAAGGTTGTAGAAATATCATGTGATTACACAAAAGTACTTACGTCATTGTTTCAAATGCATCTTTCCAATATGCATAAGCAGTAAAGAAAAGAAAAGACAATGGTTCGCAATATGGTTTATTTAACATCCCCTCATCCAGTTCACTGCTTCACTTCATTAATTTCCCATAAAAAGGTTCTAGTACTCAAAACCTACAAGTCAAAAAGGCTTAGAGCATTTCTCTGACTTTTGGAGGGACCGGACCCTCGATTTAATGACTTAGGGGACAAGTACTAGAACCCCCTTCATGAAAACACATTCCCCCTTCATTTCCCCTCATTTCTCCTAATATAATCACACTTTCCTATGGTTGACATCATTTACCTAGGAAAAGTGACTCACCCCCATGTAAAACCCTTTCACACAAAAACCCACCAAAAGTTTTTATCCTAAGTATAAATCTAAACACACAATCGATTATATTTTACCCCTTTTTTCTTAAGAAAATCCACTCTGCCATCACTTTCATATTAATTAAACTAACTTTATTATGTAAATTCCCCAAAAACCATTAAGCCCATATTAAATTAAAACCATATATAGAATATCCCAACCCCTTAGTTTTAAATAAAAACTAATATAAACTACCCCTTATCCCAATATAATTTCACTTAATTTACCTAACCCCGATAAAATTTAAGTTAATCCTGTGTCGGCCTTGTCCGACTCCCTGATCCCTCATTAAAGCCCGGCTCGAGCACTTAACCCTAGATTAGTCCCTAAACTAATCTCGAAACTACCATAATTAAATCCCTAGGGCCCCCATCAATTCCCGTCATTTCCCATTGCGCATCTTTGCCTCCCGACCACCGTTGATCATCCCTTCCCCACATCCAATGGCCCATAATCATATCGGTCGTGCCCGATGACTAAACAATAGTCACCCGATAAAGTGGTTTTCCTCCCGACCCCGATGCTAGGTGTTAAAAGATGTATGGAATCGGGTGATCCCTCTCGAATATCGCCTGCACCACAAAAGCAGTGCGATGGCCCTCCAAAACCACTTCCCCCATTTAATCAAAAAAATGTCACTATTCATCCAAAGGTGAACTGGCAAAAAAATCAATTGTTTTTTTATAAAAGCTGTGAAACCCTCTTTTGCTCTTTTTTTGCGTATTCTCTTTGTAAGCTGTGTAAACCTTTGCAACCACTATAAACATTGAAATTACCCACAGAATTCCAATTCCACCCCAGAAGATGTTGTAGATAGCCAGCCAGCCTTTTTAGACCGTACCAGGACTACGCCAACTACCGCAGTTATTGTGAACCAGTAATTTCAAAGCCAAATTGCCCAATTCTAGGTATTTCACCATGCAATACCTCTTACCCCTGGAAAATTTCAAAACCGTTGGCTTGTGCAGTATTTTAAATTGAGAAATTAAGTAAAATACTGCCAATTTCAAGAAATTATTTGCCTAATCCCTCTAAAAGTCCCAAAAACCTTTGTAGAAACCCCTAGAGGATAATTCAAATCCACAAGAACTGAATTATGGCTGCCCCCATCACCATGGATGTAAGACCCATTACCACTCCACACCTAGACATAAACCACCTTGCTCTGGATGACAGGGACTTCCAAATAAGACATACTACTGCCCTAGAACCCTTGCTCAAAGTGCATTGTCAAAGTAGGGACAAATACCTTAACCATGCTGATGATATTGGCCTGTGGTAGTCAAATTTGCCCAAATACTAGTTCCCCCAAGTTCACATCTTTCCAGAAATTGTTCATATGTGCTACGCATGCTACGTCCCCAGCCATAGAACCATAATGTCTCATGACCAGAAGGTCCTTTTCACTATCACAGCTGAGTCCATTAATGAAATGCTGCAGCTCCAACCAGGGCCAAACCTAACTCCACTCTCAATTGGAGACCTATTGGACCAGTATCCCAAGCTAAGCCCTGCAAAATTGGCCCAATTATTCCAAACCTTCATTAGAGAGGAAAAACACATCCCCAAGGACTCCCCTCCATATGTATTAGCTATTTTCTCTCCATGGGGCCAGAACATTGTAGCCATGATATCATGTGTTTTGGGTTACACCACAAGTGAGTATATTGATGAAATTATTCTTGCTTTCATGTCCATCTATACCCCAGGACAACCTCCTGCAACCATATATGACTTTGCCACATTCATAGCTGATAGAATGCATGAGCAGTTCACATTAATGCGCAATGATAGGGTGTTGAAATACTCCTATGTATTATACCATCTATTTCTATATTATTAGTCAGAGAAATTTCCTTTTACCCTCCAAAATCTTGACACCAAGGGCCACCCCAGAATTGTTATTTTTTGGACCCCACTTTTCCATGAGTTTGGATCACCATATCCCTACCCAAAATTTATAGATTCTTTTGTGCACCTAGTCATGACCACGCTCAATGGGAATCCTCCACCAAGGATAAGCCCAAAGATAAAGAGATTCCTCCAGCTCTCCAAGCAAACCAAAGTGGGTGATTGGTACCTTTACCAAAACCAAACAGAAATCAGAATATATGGTTGCCTTCTTGCACCATATAAGTTACCAAGATACCTCCCTATGAGGTTGTTTACCTTAGAATATTACAGACAAATCATCAATGCAGATGAAGTCAACTTCGTCAATGCCAAGAAGAAGGCCTATTTCAAAATCAAAGATCAATTAGGTCCCTTCATATGCAATTCTAGGGTAGGCAGACCTAATCCTGCAAAGAATGAAATCCAAAGGAGTTTTGTATGGAGATATGACCCTTTAGAATTCATTACCAAGAAAAGACAAAAGGTCAAGCTAGCACCTTTCATCCACCACCGCATACCAGAAATAGAGGAATATACCAATCAAACAGGATGGATGGAAGGCACTTTAGTAGACAGAGATAGCACAAGAGTAGATGTAGAAAATACTCTGATTGATTTGGAAAAGCAACCTGATGAGAGCTATTTTCTGTAGGCCTTCAAACATGAGTTCCACGCAAGCCAATGATTCTCACCATTGACGGGAGTGACATTATGTTTCATGTATCTCTTGGATAAGACCAAGATTTTATTTCTTTTTCCCTAGTACGAAAGCCATAAGTGTGATCAATCTATGGAAAAGTACCCATTCAAATTATTGGATCAGTCTCAGCTAATTAGTAAGCCATACGCTTTCAGTATGTCCATGATGACAATGTTGATGCACTGGTGAACTTGGTTGTCATGAGATAATCGGATGATCACATCCCGAAGTTCACCAATGGCTGATATGCATGTTTACCTAGTTGGATGATCTGCACATATGTCTTTATCCATTGCACATTGATCCTCTTGGCAATGGAGAGTAGCATGATGTTAGCTGATGCACTAGAGTCAACTAAACAATTGTGAACATTGTAGTTAAAAATTTCAAATGAGAGCAAGAATGGAGGGAAAACAGAGTTTTCTTCTTCCATCTAAAGTGTGTTGAGCATAGTTGTGAGTGAACTGGGATATTTTCTTGCTCCCTTACTGGTAGAGGTTGTGTTGTCTGTTTATGTTTTCCCCAATGCGCGCATCATAATATCTCGTTGACCCTTGAGATTAGCTAACTTGAACAAAGAAATGTTTGCATGAGTTTTCTTCATATCTTCCACAATATTTTAGTTAAGAGTGGGTAAACTCACCAAGGTGTCCGGGGTTATACTTGTGTTTGTACTGTCTTATGGATTGTTATGAAGTTTACTACTCATGGATGTACTCTTGTCTATAGATGTTCTAGGGCTAGATTTGAGCTTTCTTCTTTGGGATGGCTGGTGGATCAACCTTCATCATCATCAATTTTAGCTTTTCTTGCATCTCTCCAGCAGTAGGGGGAGCCCCTTGAATTCTGAGATTGTTTTGACCACTTTTCTTTGGGGTTTGGTTTGTTAATTTTCTGTGTTGCACGTGGGAATTGATACATGTTGATCACCTACCTAGTACCTGGTGCCTCATCATATGCAACATCTTCTTCATCATCTTTGTCTTCCAACTGACACTGTATATTGTTTACCACATTTGTCAAAATGTTTCACATCGAGTCCGTACCTCGTTTACATTCCAGACAAGTCCATTCTAGGTGACAACCTTCATTGAGAAAAACTTGGAGTTTGTGCACATTTCTGTCTGGAACATTGAGATGAAGCTCTGCACACTTTTAGTCAGGAAGTTGTTGCTTCTTGATGACATTCTCCTCTTTTGTTGTCTAGGAGGCTCGCTGCTAGTAGATGTCTCGACCATTCATTGTTGTAGCTCAAAGACCTCTGTTGTCAATTTCTTCACAAGACGAGTAAGGGTTTCAATGTCACTCTCTTCGTTGTCTTTCCCCTTGCTTGCAACAGCCTGTGGCCTCCTGCACCCATCTTTGGAGTCTTTTGCGAGTTCATCATCCTTGATGGCTCCAATCGTGCGCAGGTCCTTTTCCACAAATATTTCCTCTTCACAATTCTCAGGTAATGTTGGTTTCGTAGTTCGCTTGATGAACTGCACAATATTGGTTGGTAGTGCAGACATGTAATAGTTGATAATGATAGAGTCATGAGGTTTTATGTATACTGAAAACTTGTTCAAGTGCACAAAAACCTCTGATTAAAATCTTTTACTTTCTCTTTCGACTGCATCTTGAGACTGCCCAACTCTTTGAGCAACATGGCAGGGGTCTTGTGATCAACATTTTTTTCCAAAAATATTCTTTTAAAAATACCCGAGTTCTGGATGGAGTTGATCAGAAGGCCGTGATACCATACCATTGCTCGACCATCTAAGGTATACGGAAACAATCTACATGCAACGACGTCATACCATACCTTGAGTGTCTACAATTGTAGGTAGAAGTTGTCCAAGTGCTCTTCTTCCTTCATTGTTTTGTCAAGGTCATACTTTTTCAACATCCTCTCTAAACACTTTGGAATCTTGTGCAAAGCATCTGAGAGAGCTAATGGTCCCTGACTCATCAATTCCAAGTTTTGGTTAGCCATGTCTTCTTCTTCTCCATCCTCATCCTCTTCTTGAGAATCTAATGGTTCTACCTCTGAGTCTTCTGGTTTGTCTCCACCTCCTCTGCTACCTTCCCCTACACCTCTTGTACCATAAGCTAAGCCTAAGATGATGATTGTGCCATGTTCTCCTTGTTGGAAGACTAGAGGTTCCTCTTCATTTTCAATAGCTTATACTAGAACTTTGAGAGTGCCAAGAACTGCTTCATCCACTGATGAGACAACAACTCCTGTGGGAGTGGTCTTTGGCTTCTTTGATGTGTGTGGAAGATCTTGTATTCCTGGGATTAGTCTAATTGCTTTGACAAACTGACGGGTGATGGGATGGATAGATCGGAGGCACTGATAAGAAATTTTATGTTCACATCTGGTAGGTGAGGGGTAACCAACTTCAAATTTGTGCGTAGGTGAGATGGAGTGTAAGTTACTGCCTTTACCAAATGATTGATGAGTGGGTGTGAGAGGACACTCAACCATAAACAAATGGAAACCTCCTTCTAGCGCCATAAATTTTGACAGTGTTGAACCTGCCAACATTCAGGGGATCTCCCGGGTATGAAGTCCCGACTAGACCTCACACCGTTTAGTGTATGAGTCCCATCCAGTATGATGGCTCGACTTCCATTATCTTAAAGATATGCCTTAGCTCTTTCTTGACAACACATGAGAGTGGTATACTTAGTATTCAAACAATGCGGTTCATGTGCTTGGTGAATTCTTAGTGTGACTTGTGTCCAAGTTATTTCACTGTAGAGGGAGAGGGTGAGAATGATTATCAATTCAAAAGGGAATAGTCCGAACTCAATTAGAGACAAACAACACAACATGACATGAAAAAATTCTGGTGGAGTATTCCACACAGATGCAGAAATCACAAACATAATGTGAAAAAATAGCATGTACAACACCTAGCAGAATAGTCTACACAAGTGCGATGGTCATTATAACAAGTTTACAAGAATGAACCTGTCGAGTGCCCGATGGAGTAGTCCGCACGGGTGAGACAACATTAACAACTAATACGATACATTTCCAATAGAATATGAACTAAAACATCTAAAATAGTTCAACTATCTTAGTACAAGTTAAAGAAACATGCATTACAAGCATCCAATGAATATTCTTACAAATGAATAAAATACATGTGTGAAAATGTGTTTGCCTGTTAACAAGATTCTTAATTAAGAGAAAGTTCCAAGACACATCCGTACAACATACCTCACTAACCCCAATAGTGGGGTGTTGGAGCCACTGCTCGCTCGTCAATAAAAATACTACAGACTCTCAAGGCCATGTGGGAGGAGCCAAGGTGAAAATTCCTTTGCATGTACAAATGAGGGGCATATATAGCCAAGGGTGAACTTGACCCTTGTGACTCTTCGACTTCCCTCATGACTGTTTGAGTTACATGACTCTTCAACTTCATATGTGTGTCTCTTGGACTTCCACATTACATCACACTTATTACAATAGTATGGCCCACAATAGTGATGTGGCTCAGATGACTCATGACATGACACGACATGACAATGTTGGTATGTTGATACTGATGGTGGTGTCCATGTCGAGCTACATCATTGTTGAATGATGAGTGTACTATTTGTGTATCATAGCTTCCCCTCTGCATGACAAGGTGTGTAGAGTCTTCGATGGTATTGGTGTTTGCTTGATGTTGCATGTGCATGTATCCCCTTCACTTGTACTTGACATGCTTCATGTGTTCATTCATTCACATACAAGTCTCCTAGCATGCACTCCTTTTTCATCTCGTTCATCATCACGCCATTTCTCATCCATGTACCTGTCTCCGCAATCACTTATGATGAGACGGCATCAAATATAGAAATCCCATATTCTACCATGATGCATCATCTTTTGTTTTTGGGTGCAGGTCACCAGGAAAGAGGACAAGGCTCTAAAACTATGCAGAGCACATCTTAAGCTCGGATGTGAGGCTTTGGGATAGTATCGGGAAAAATTGTGTAGAGGTCACTGATAGGTTAATTTGAGCAGTCTAGGATAGTAGTGATATCTGTGGAGTATAGCTCAGATGGGAGGTAGAACTATGGAATTTTCTTGGGAAGGTAGTGTAGGTAGCAGGGGCCACTGGTAGTGAAAACTGCGCAGATTTTGAGAGAAGGCTAGGAGGGGCCTGCGGGAGCTTTCTGGCAAAAACTCAACAGATCTGGGAGGAAGTCATGCAAGACATGTCTGTGCAGTTTTTTGGCTAATCGGATTTCTCGGAAGTTGGTAAATAGTCCACGAAAATTGCATAATTTTCAAGAGGAGCTACAGGCCACTGGGAGGGGTACTAACTAATAAAATTGCGCAATTTTCAGAGACAGTGCAGTGATAGACATTGGGTGTCTGTCCCTCTTGTCTGCACAATTTTTGGGAGGAGTGAAGCCTGGGGTCACTGCCTGGTCAAATTCTTCGATTGACCAACAGGAGGCTTGATGGATAGGCTTGTGGGAAGCACATATTGAGTTATATTCTTGGGAAACTTTTGCATTGTTCTGGGTGATATTAACCCAGGTTGATTCCAGTATTACGCAGTGTAGACTGCCTGAGAGGCAGCCTCAATCTCTGCGCAATTATGGGCATCAATGCTTGGTCACTAAGGGCTAAGACTACGCAGTGCAGCTCAGTGGAGGTCCGACTGATGGAGGGTGGTTTGATCAACATATCTTGGACATAATGGTTAAGTGTGTGAGCGAGTGAACTCATGTATACTTGAACTTGTGAACACACACTCAACATGACTTGAGACAAGACATCTCAAACCAACAAGGCAACATATGCTCAGTGTGACTGACCAAAGGTGCGAGCGATGAGTGTGACACTTGAGATAGATCATTGAACGACCACACTAACACTTTCTCGACATTGCATACAAATTCGTGTGTGAATGCAACATATGATTACATAACGAACACAACTTGTACACACGAAGACATACTTTGAACATAGCCAAAATAAGACTACAAGCATGACATTGCAATGAACATGCTAAAAGGAAATTGGTGAATGGTCGAGCAAAGAGGGTATCAAGACTTGACACGAGATCATGGGATGAGCTCAAGTGTTTGCAATCATCAAGGGAAAAACTAGGGAAGGCTCTGAAATTGGATGCAGGCCAAAATTTTGGAGGGTTTTGCAACCGCTACAACACTTTCGTATATGTACACATATATGGAAACTTCGATATATGTGAACATATATTGAAGCTTTCATATATGTGTATAGTTATATATGTGCATATATGGAAGCTTTCATATATGTGCACATATACAAAAGCTTTCGTATATGCACATAATTTTATATGCACATAGGATAATAATAGTGCCTATATACAAAATTCATGTTTCTATATGTACACAGATATAGAAGTTGCATATGGAAGTCATCATCCATATATGTACATATATACGAAAGTTTTCCATATATGGAATCCGATATACATGGAAGTTACGCATATACGCAAGCCATCTTTCGTATATGCACATATAAAAAAAATTATGCATAAAAAAATGTTTCAATACGGAACATACATATATAGAAGTCACATATATGTGGAAATGTATTCACAGGATTAAAAATAACCATTTTTTGTTCTTTTTTATGTGTTATTAAAAAAAAACTCATTCTTATTCTTGCATTTTCATTTGTTCTAAAACACCACACACTCACTTAAACATTATACGACAACACATATTCAAACATATGTGGAAGTCATATTTTGTATATGTGTATTAGACATATACAAAAGCCATCTTCTATATATGCACATATAAAGAAGTTACACATATATGGAAGATATGCACATATATGGAAGTTGCACATATAAAGAAGTTACACATATATGGAAGATAACCACATATATGAAAGTTGCACATATACAGTAGATACACATGAAAAATATCCACGTATAAAGAAGTTACACATATATGGAAGATATGCGCATATATGGAAGTTACGTATATACATAAGTTGTGCATATACAGAAAATGTATGCATATATGGAAGGTGTGCATATGCAAAATATGTGGGAATATACATAAGTTGTGCATATATGGAAGTTAACATATATTCATATTATGTAAGTTGCACACTACTTATTTATATGCAGAACTTACGTATATGTACATATACTGAAGCTGCACATATATGGAAGCTATGCACATATAAGAAAGTTACAATTATACAGAAGATATGCGCATATACAGAAGATATGCGCATATAAAAAAGTTTTGCATAACTTCAACCTCTATATACGCGCAACTTCCATATATGCACAAATGAATATGGGCATATACGGAAGGTGCATAGATACATAAATTGTGCATATATAAAGGTTGCATATATACAATGATTAAAGTTGCACATAAATTATGTATATGCGCATCTTCCATATATGCGTAGCTTCTGTATATGTGCATCAACCGTATATGTGCAACTTCCATATATATGCATATACGGAAGCTACATATATATAGAATTTGTGCATAACTTCAACCTTCGTATATATGTAGCCTTTGTATATGCGCAACTTTCGTATATGCACAACTTTCGTATATGCACATATCTTCTACATATGCACAACTTTCATATACACACATATATGATTGTTGTGCATATTCTAAAGATATGCACATATATGGAAGTTGAACATATATGAAAGATATTTGATATAGAAGATGTGCACATCTTTCGTATATGCATAACTTATGTATATGCACACATCTTCCATATATTCTCTTATGTCGTATATGTACATGTTTAGAAGTTTTGCATATACAATATATGTACATATATAGTAGATGTACATATACGTAAGATATGCATATATACATAAGTTGCACATATACAAAATATATGTGCATATACGAAGTTTTGCATATCTAGAGACTCCCATATGTGCATGTTACGAAAGTTGCATACTTTTGTATATGCACAACTTCTATGGATTTTCATATACAAATGTTTTGAATATATGAAATTTATGTGCATATAATAAAATTGAATGCACAACTTCCATATATGTGCACATCTTCCATATATGTGCATATCTTCATTATATGCGCAACTTCCATCTACTGGACTTGCAAAAAGTGTAAAATGAATATTATAAAAATAATATTTGTAAATTATAGAGACTTGAAGTCGTGGATGTGAAAACCTAGGGTTTATAGATAAAACCTTAGAGATAATGTTTTCGTTGAAAGAATAAACCCTAGTTCATGCAAGGAAGAAATGATATCATGCTGCTGATGATGATGATGAGGAGACTCAAAACCCTAACGAATTGAATATATATGGAAGATGGCTTATGCATATGTTTATTGTGCATATACGGAAGTCATATTTCGTAGATGCACATATATATGAAAGTTGTGCATATGTGCATATATACAAAATTTAGACATATATGAAAGTCATCTTCCATATATGTACATATATATGGAAGTTGTGCATATACAAAAGCTATCTTTTGTATATGCATTTTATTGAATACTTGCAACCACATTGGACTCACTGACACCATGGGAGGTCAAAACTCATACATCCTTTGAAGAGTAGTGGCATTGAATGATCCAATTCTGTGATAGCTCTTTGATTGCAATGATTAATTGGTTATATATGATTCTCAATTAAATAATTTACCATGTCTTTGCTTTAAAACAATTCCTCCCTTTCTCTCACCTTGTGGAGGTGAGATATCTTGACATTGAAACCCCTACAAGCTTCTCCTAGTTTCATTGATTACTATAACATATGGTTGTACTCATTACTATACAAAAGTTTCACATATACGGAAGTCATCTTATATATATACACATATATTGAATTTGTGCATATTACGAAAGCCATATTATATATATACACATGTATATGGAATATGGCTACTGTATATGCAGACATATATGGAAGTGGCATATATATGTGCATATAAACAAAATATGGCTTCCATATATGTTTTTTGCGCATTTACGGAAGCCATCTTCCATAAATGCACATATATATGGAAGCTACACATATATGTGCATATATACAAATTTTGTACATTTACGAATCCACCTTATATATATGTACATATATGCGCAAGTTGTACATATACAAAAGATATATTATGCATATGCATTTTAATGAATTCTTTCAACCACCTTGAACTCACTGACACTATGGGAGGTGATAACTTATACATCCTTTGAAGAGTAGAAATATTGAATGATCTAATTATGTGATAACTCTATGATTGCAATGGTTTATTGGATATATATGATTCTCAATTAAGGTGTTTAGTATGTCTTTTCTTTGAAACAATTGCCCCTTTGCTCTCATCTTGTGGAGGTGAGAGACCCTGACATTGACATCCTTACACACTTCTCCTTGTTTCACTAATTACTATAACACGAGGTTGTATTGTCATCATCAACATTGTTACCCAATGAATTATTTTGAGAAAAAAAATCAAGTTTGGATTATGAAAAACAAAATGATGAAAGGTTCTGATAGAAAAATATTATGTCAAAAATAGTTTAGGGAATAACTTAATAAAATCCCCACCACTTGTAATCGAATAATATTCATAGTGTTTGCAAATTTTATTGTTGAACATAGGAAACAAAATGATGGTAATGGAAAAGTTTGTTTTTGTCTTATACAGGAAAAAAAATTTATGCATTAATAATGCACACAAGTTTCTTCTACAACATCCACCCCATGTGGGAAGGGAGAGAGAGGAGGGTGAGGATAGTAAGGGTGAAGGTTCACATGTGTTCTTGCTCTAATTTCTCATATGAGAATGAAGAGTGTGGATGGTAAGGGTAGGAATAAATGTGCACGTGTTACTAATGTGCACATGTTCCTACTGCACTCTCATGGAAGAGTAAAGAGAGATATGGAGGGGAGACATAGGGAAAGAGAGATTGGGGGTTAGAGAGAGAGATAAAGATGACATTATAAATGGATAGGGAAAGGAGGAGAAAGAATATGGGTGACGGTGTGTGTGTTAAAGGGAGAGATGGAGATAGGGAGAGAGAGAGTGATGTAGGAGGGATATATGCAAGGGGATAGAGGGAGATAGAGGGAAAACAAGAGGGGAATTATATAGATAAAGAAAGGGAGAGAGGTGGGGGGTTTAGAGATATGGATGCAGGATGAAAGCAGATAATGGAAGAGAGAGAGATATGGGGGAGACATACAGGGGGTATAGATAGATGGGGGTGGAAGAGCGAGACATAAAGAGAGATGGGGGAAGGGTGGGACAGAGGGGGGGAGATAGGGTATTTTTTAAGGATTTCATATTTTTCCTATATATAGTATTGTAGGCGACTATTCTAGTTTTGAAATTTATACATATCTAATGTAGGTGAATATTGAATGAAAAACATGTAAATTACTATTAAAATTGGTAAATTTTTGGTGAATATCATATATTTAATTATATATGTGAAAAATAGGAAAAATTTTAACCAAATTAGCAAATATTTTGTTCCTTCAGAAAATGTCCAAAAAATATCCCATTTGTGAAATTTCGCCCCTAAAATTTTCCCTAGGGGCCAAGGGAAGGAGAGAGAGAGAGATAAGAGATAAACATATGGAGATAGAGAGAAAGATAAGGACAAAGAGATGGAGTGGGGAGAGTTAGGGGGGAGAGAGAGAAATTGATAAGAAGAGATAAAAAGGGAGGGATAGGGAGGAAGAGAGACAAGGGATAGGGTGGATGGATAGAAGGAAAGATCGGGAGAGGGAGGGAAATATATGGGGGGTAGAGATGAAGAGGTGGGGGGAGAGAGAAAGGGATGTATGGGGAGACATACAAGTGGAGAGAGAAAGGGAGATAGGAGGGAGACATAAAAGGGGAGGGATGGAGAGAGAGATACCCTTTTTCCAAAGAATTTGTACCAAGTCAAACTTTCATGTTATTTTCCTAAGTCACAATGGACCTTGAGTTCCACTCACCACATTTATTTAACCTATTTTGAATGGTCCTTGAGTCTCACTCACACAATCAATGTAGCTTCATCTCTATAAAACATGGTATCATGTTCCCCCTTAGCATTCTTCCCCCTCATCTATCCAATTTGAATTTGGTGGTGTAATCACACTTGGCCATGGTCACTACCCATGTTAATGCCCATTTATTCTTTGTTAAGAATTTTCCTTTTCCCCCAATACTACTTCCATGTCCTTATTATTTATGAATGGTCTTATTACCTTGTGTTAGTGACATTGAATCATCATTTCTTTTTCTCTAATTTATCTTCTAATATCTACTATGACACATTTTCTCTAGGTTTTGATTTAGAGGTTCAATACCATATTTGTCATTTTTATGTTTGATTGGTTACCTCATATATAATATATTCCCATCATTTATCTCAAACTAGATGGCTCCTGCTAGTATTTTAATTTAGAATACCATTTACATCACACATGTTTATACTCCCAATTTGATATCCATTTTCATAATTGGTAGGAAACCTCTAATGTAGTGGTGATCTTCATCATTGATGAATGAATACATGATCTCTCACATGTTTGATCAACTGATTATTGCATTGAAAATATCCATACATGGATGTGCATGAATCATTTTCAGCATTATCATGAGCCTACACATTTGGCTTACTTTTAGTGAGCTTTTTACATGCCCCAACCCTTCCACCATCATGGGCCTCCTTTACTATAGTTATGCACTACCACTAGGAAACATTGTTCCATTATGTATTTAGATGGAAGCAACATTACTTTTCAAATATATCTTGACTTGGATTGATTTGTACCATCTTAGAAATACATGGTATCATATCATGCTTGATTGGACTCTTGCATGAACATGAGTATCCCTACTTCATATAGATATATTGTATATATAACTTCATTCCTCATGTTTTCCAAGAATGTATATATCTCCAATATGGATTCTCCTAATTTCATCTCTCCCTCGTTTGTTTTTATAGAAATAATCACAAGATGCCTTTTAGGTATGTGATTCTCTCCTAACATCACATATCTAGGGACATCTATTTTTATGCCGTTTGTGTCCTTTGTGATAGTGAAGTGTTTTTTTTTATTTTTTAACACATCACAAATCATTCAAAACATGACCTATATAGGTCAAAACATATAAGGAAATGTTCTAATTATACTAAAAAAATTCATTGGTTAAGTTTCAATTTGACAACTAGAATGCTACACTACTATCCCTTTATCCAACATGTAATTGCACTCTTATATTTGGAAAAACATTCAATCATTGTTTGAACATGAATTTGGCAAATTTCCCCAACCGATTCATGAGATAGTCATGTCTCGACGATTCTTAGTTGATTGGAACCCATGCTAAGTGGGAAAACTCATTCAATTTAAAGGTGTTTAGCCATACTTGGATTTATTACATTCACATGGATATGATTCAACATTTGAGGTCCATTTTGGACCCAATAAAATTTATAAATAGAGGATATCGTCAATGATTTCAACAGTGTAAGCATATATTAGTATTATGTTTACCAAGCACCTCAAGGATTGAAGTGTGTAATTGCACCAATATTTTTTATCTTGACTCTTCTTCATGTTATGGTGCCTAGTTTCCCCTTCATATGACCATTCAATAAGGGAAACAATTATTATTGAAATTGCTTCATAATTAGAGAGAGTTCTTACTAATGAGTGAGAAATATTTTTTAATATTTTTACATCAATACTAATACAAAAAATTCTTTTCTTTTCTCTTCAAATTAATTGTTTTTTTATTGGAATACATTTTCATTCGATTTTTGATCCAACAGTTTTCAAAATTAATAACTAGTAACAAATGGTACCATTGTTTAGCTTGTTGTTCTAGTATCGTTTACATTGTTGTTTTGGGTGCATTATTATTGAGAAACATAATCTCCACTTAAATCCTCCTCCCTATTATACTTTTAAGTCACTATTTCTTTAAGGTGAGCTAGAACTTCAAGGTTTTTCTCTACCCCTCTAAATTTCAACTGAATTAATTAATTTAGTTGATTAAATATAGTTATGCTCACATGGTTGAAGTATTTATTTTATTATTATGTAGCTTATCTTTATTATGGTCATTTGAAGTGGAATAATTTGGTTGCTTAGTAATAAATATAGCTATTATATATTGAATTGCAATACTAAAATTTTTAACATTTTATTCTTATATATTTATTTATTTTTAAATTTAATGAAATAAATATGTAAAATTATATATATGAAATTAATAATAATTTAATGAAATTTATGTTATATTGAGAACAAATATTCAAGGACAATATTTTGCTTAAATCTAATTTCACATCATACAAAATCATTATCATCTTAATTGAGGCCAATTGATATGTTAGGATGCTTCATAGGAGGGTTGGATTATGCAACTTTTTCTTTTATATCTTATGTAATAGAAATTTAATTAAACAAAGTATTATTGATAGAGGTTAATTGGTATGTTCCAATCCTTATTATCTAGGTTGAAGTATGTAATTTTTGTCTTCTATTATTTAAGATACTGAACTAATATAAAATTAAGTTTTCTAAAAATATATCTTTGTTAACTAATTTTAAAATCTTTATCTACTACTTGTAAAAATATACATCAACTTTATATCATTTACAAATTTTGATGACTAATTCTAAAATATTTGTTGACTACTAAAATATATGTGTACTACTCTTATAATCTTTGTCATATTTAAATAAATTATTCACTTTTATAATCTTTGTCATATTCAAATAAATTATTCTTTTAAAAATAATATATAATATATATTTTATTTTATTTAATTGTATATAAATATTTAATTATATAATTTTTTATTCTCAAATTCAATTTATTCAAAAATTAATTATTTATCATATATTTCAAAATTATATACCCAAAATAAAACATGGTTTATAAAATAATAATCTAAAATATTTTAAAATAAAAACTATTTATTAATTTTATTTAGTAATACTAATTTTAAAATATTTGTTATGTTTTTAAAATATTTTAAAATGCTAACAATTTATAAAATTTATTTACTAATTTTAAAATATTTGTTATGTTTTTAATTAAAACTGATTTCTTCTTTATTTACCTATTTCTAATTGAGTTTGGTTATTTTACATTTTAATTTTCAAATTAATTTATATTTTATTTTATATATTTTTATAATTAATATTTATATAATATTTAATATAATATTTTTCTCATTTATATAATAGCTTAATTATTTTTTTAAATTTGTTTATAAATGTTTTTTTTTATTATATCATAAAATACAATATTTTTCTCATTTATATAATATTTTAATTATTTCTTTTAAATTTATTTATAATTACCCTCTTTTATTTTAATACGTTTTTTCCTTTTCTTTTTTCCACTTTATTATGTCATAAAAAAATTGTTATTTGTAAATTTAAAATAAAATTATATATTTAATAGTAATATCAATGAATTCAGCAATTAGACGAATCTAGAGTTACCCACCAACCTTCTACTTCCTCTAATTCTTCTTCTCCTCCTTCCTGTTCGCTTGATGGGGATAGCAAAGCCAAAATTCAAGTTCCTAAGGAGAAGAAGGGAAAGAAGAAGAAAGAGAAGAATAAGAAGGAGCCAAAGGCGAATGGGGGAAAACAAGTGACGTCTAACGAAAATCCACACACTGCACCGACCAGGCCTAAATCGCCATGTGTCATTTGCAAGGGAGACCACTTTCACAGAGATTGTCCTTGCATCCCCCGGATACTAAGGGACTGGTCTCCCCGTTTGCACAATCCGGTGTCATCAACCTCTGATAATCATGTTGAAAGCACACCATCAACTAGCGAAAGTGAAGCCCCAGGACAAAAAGGGAGAGCTAGATCTCCCTGTAAACTGTGCGAAGGCGATCACGCCATCCACCGTTGTCCCTTCTTAGATGAAGCTAAAAGAATTTTGGATGATCGTCCGGTTTCACCATTACGACTTCCTCCTGGATATAAAAAACTCTTGCCGAGTCCTTCGTTAGTTGAGAATCCAGCTGGCCCGCTCAAGTGGTCGCCTGAAGCGCATGCCATTGAAGATAAACTAGCTGAATCCATACCAGGTGAAAGTCAAAGGGTTGAGGCGGCAGTCGACCCGGTCTTGCCTTCAGAGGTTTTATCTTCGAATGATACAGTCACTGAAGAGAACAAGGATGACACTGTCCAAATTCTCTTCATCAACACAGACTCCGACGAACATGGGGGCAATCTACCCATTCCTTTACCGCAGGAAGGAAGTTTGTCAGAGCCGTACCCGGCCGTCTACTCGGTCCCACCTCCAAGCAACCTAGTTGTCTCCTTCGACTGGAATCAACTAGGCAGACCCCGTTTACCAGCAAGCATACCATTCCGAATTATCATTCAAATATATAGAATGGTCATGGCTGGTACCATCATAGATGAGGGGGCTTCTGTGAGTATCCTTTCCTCTACTGCTTGGAAAGCGCTTGGTTCACCATCGCTTTTTCCTGAGATGAGAAATCTGACAGGATTTGGTAAAGGAACCAGTCGACCTTTAGGGATCCTTCCCAATGTGCCCATAACATTGAGAGGGAAGACAGTTCAAATGAATGTAATGGTAGTTTAAGGACCCTTGGATTACAACCTACTCCTTGGACGAGACTATATTTATTGCATGGGAGCCATCGTCTCCTAACTCTTTAGAGTAATGTGTTTTCCGCACGAAGGAAGAGTGGTCAAGCTCGTGGACCAGCTTTCATTTCCTGGATCACGCATAGCAAATAGTCATATACCATCCCTAAATGGTCTCTTCACGCAAGAAATGTCTCAACCCCCAGTCCGTCCTCCTGATGAGCGCGAGTAATTCAGAGGGATATGACTGTAACCCAGGGGGCATGCGTCCTGGTCTGCTTCGGCAGGAAAACTTTGGGTATAAGGTAGGTTTCCGCGGGACAATATGACTAGTCTGTACCCCGTCCGTGATTGGAAGAGGGGTTATTCTAGAATAATATTCTCTTGTCAAAGTTATGTGAGTTGGCAGAACTGAGTCACTCACCTTTGTTTATCTCAGTAGACATCGCCGAGGAAGTGTTTTATTTGCACCGCGAATAGAGCAATCTTTGGTAACCTGTAAGAGGTAGGCCTTTCCTGATAGAACACATGTTTTGTCTGCAAATTGAGGGGTAACCTTGAAACCATATTTTATACCTGGGGACATGAAAACCTTTTGGAGTGCAAGCAAAGAGCGGTTATTTATCTGTTTTTTGGATTAGTCGTTTCCTAACTCGCATAAAGGAAGGATGTGGGGCAGAAATCTAAAAGTTGTCGTTTTATATGAGACATTCTTATCATATGACTGGATTATTCGAGCAGTTTTAGCCCATAGTTCAAGCTCGTTAAAAAATAAACATAAGACATGAGCAAGTGTTTCAATCCGCGTTTAAGCTCGTTAAAAAATGAACTATCCTCTGGGAAATAACCACCGTGAATGTAGCGTTATCAGCCATTAAAGCCTTGGTCGTGTTTGCACCGTCACCTCCACTTTCATTGGCCGATCATTCACCTCCATGTGATTGTTTACCCATTTTGAGGAACAGCTGCGAAGAGTGATTTCACTAGCCATCCTTGTGACACTGCCGTGATTGGAAAATTCCAAACCTTACCCTGAATCAGTTGCTACCCATTTTATCACTCGTTCCTCAAAAGACGAGTCTTCTTTAAGCTCTTTTCATATGACTCATAAAATATGAAAAGATTGCCGAGTTTTGGCCTTCCAGCTCGTTAAAGCGACAGGAAGTGCTATCCCTCCTCTAGATTTTAATCTTTTTGGACCTGAGGGATTATTGCACAAAACGATCGAGCGCTTGTTTTGTTCGGCTTGTTAAAACTATCGAAAATTCATCCCTTCTGTATTGTTTTATACTTTTTCGGGCTTAAGGGATTAGATGATGAAAAAGGAATTCCGGAGTTAACTTTACGTACTTTTTCAGACTCTCTAAAAATGAAAAGGACTGAGTTATCTTTGTCGTTAGACTTGTTAAAAAGATTAATAGCGACAAACTTGTCTTTAGACGAGAACGAGTTTCACCATCGCTAGGCTCGTTAAAACATAGCGATGGGTTTGCACGAAGGGCAAATTATAGAACAAGCATATGTTATCCTCCTCAAGCTTGACAAAAATAAAGAGGTACTGGTCAGCAATGACTGGGTAAAAATTGGGAAAAAACTCAAAGAACCTTTATTGGTAGCAAGTCGCTCTTGAACATGACACTTCCACTCCGTGCCTGAGTCGGGTTGGGTTGTTTCATTCACCGGTCACATCACCATGGTCACGCCATACCATCCACATTTGGGGTAAATGCTACCAATCCATCACATAAGTGTCGCCGATATGTTCAAGAGAGGTCATCCAGAGAAGTCACCTGTGTCCCATCCACTACCATACATTATACTTCATTCTTTCATGACCGCCATCCTGAACCATATATCATCAGATTGTTTTCACCTCCATCAAAATCATTTGCTCCGTTCCGTGTCATTGATGGGGATTCATTAAGGCCCTCCTTTGATGGATCACTTCTTGTCGACATCAACTCATTATCCAAGAAGATGATCTAAGAACACCCCCTTCAGTACTTTGAAGCTTGCATGCCTCAATGGCAAGTTTCTCACTTCCGGCGACAGGTATACATCAATGACCTTCGACCGAAAGATTTTGCGTGGTGTTCGCCACCAAGTCCTTTATTCAAACCACGTGAATTGTACTGTAGTACCTTGAGGGTCATCATCATTATCGGTGATTCCTCTCGCGCTTGTTAACAGTTTACATCATTGAATGGTAATCAAGCGATGTCTTTCCATGTTCGACTTCAGAACATTTCTCACATGGATCGACTTGTACTTCGAGTGAAGATCAGACGAGATTGAAGACCCCGGATCTAGTTTCATCCATCTGGGCTGCGATATATATTCAGGAAAAATAAAGACATTGAAATGTACAACATTGCAGCACAGATAATCATCCTACCAAAAGGATGATGGCTCTATCAGAATCATCAGTCTACCATCAGACGATTGTCTGTCCTATGTACATAAAAATTAATTTATAAAGTTGAGCATGGGAATGCCCGCCTCAGCTAGATCATGAAAAATAGTATGAGGATAATGTATTGTATTGTATCTTATTACAGGTCTCCTCCCAGCATTGAAAGAACTTCGGATCCTCCTAATAAAGCATTTCACCCGATAAACGGCCTCATACTTTAGGGGGCAACTGTTATAGACATTTTTGTGCCTTACGGTCTAAAGCATGATATGTCCATAAATCAAGGGATCCTAAGTCCCTAAAAGTGTTGTTCTGACCCCTATAGGAACAAGGTCAACAAATTACAGCTTCTCCCAGAAGTTCTCCACCAGAAATTGCTCAGAATCAGTCGAATCAGGATCATTTCAGCTGCTCCACTAGCTACCTGCGTTGCATAGCACCCAAGTCCACTAGCTAGGTGCGTTGAAACGCACCTAAATGCACTACCAAGGTGCGTTGAGCAGGAAATGACAAATGGCAGTGCCATTCCGCGAGGTGGAAAGACAATGGAAGCTTCCAGAATCTTCCCCTATGACACTTGCCTCACTGAGTTCGACCAAGGATGTGTAAGAGGCTCTCAGTCTCCAAGTGGAAGCAAGAACTGACAGAGAGAAGACACTAGTCAGATGACAAGCTGACTCATCCTCTTTGCATACATCTATATATGGATCTCTCATCCCAGAGATCCAGAGGCTGAAATTTTGTACATTGCAGAGAATTGTTGTTGGTTTTGAGATTGAGATCAGAGTATTGGGTGATTTATGCTTTGTTGGAGGTGAAGAAGGGATTCCTTTTCTGGGAGGTTGATGCTGGATCGGGAATCATTTGGTTGCATCTCCTCCTGGATCTTCTTGTTATATCAATAAAACTATTTGCGTTTCTCCTACATGCTTGTGTATCATTGATGCTTGTTACATTTGTATGTTTAGCTTAAATCTGATCCTAAGCTATTTATGAATATAAATCCATGTCTTTGTGTAGTTTTCTTCTTCTGTGATCTTACAGGAACTTGGTGAAGCTGGGAAAGTAAGGGAGTAGGTAGCTGAAAGCTGTCAAAGAGGAGAGAGATCGGATCAAAGGACTAGCGCAAGACACAGGTTGGTTCATCCTATTCCTCTTCGTTTATAGTTCATAAAGAAGAATACAAAAGTAGTTTTCTCTATTTGTTGCTAAGGCACTATCACACCTTAGTGGGATAGGGTCGTCCTGAATAGACACTTTTCCCCACAACACCCCCGCCAAGGGGGGGCTCCCAAAAGTCGCTGCCGCCCCCCCTAGACCCCCCTTGCAGCGATTATTTTATGGGCGGCGTTGCCGCCCCATTTTCAACTGGGGTCCAATGTGGCGGTACTATAGAAGATAATCAGGCTCCACACCCAACAAAGCATAGTACCCTATCTAATCCCTCTAGATTAGGATACAACCATAGTAGTTTTGATGAAAATAAGAGAGTGAACTTGTTTGGATTACATAGTTGTTTTCTCTTCTAAAAACCTTTGAAATTCATCCTTATGTTAGCTCTATTTACCACACTATAGCTATGATTCCCATTTATATCGACCAACAATGCCATCCTTTTTCCAAAGTAGTACTTTCATGCATGGTGACTTAGGCTCAAGGAGGGAGTCACCTTGGATACTTATGGGAGTCAAGTTTTGAATTCCAACAGAACCTGCTGGCATTGATGCTAACAAAGAAAATTTTAAGTTAGAAAAAAATCACTTTACCTTACCCCATTCTCATACCTTCATGATGAGAGTTGGGTATAAACATAGTAACTACCTTAGGTAAATTAAGGGGGTATTTTACAGGAACCTCCATGGAAGATCTAGAATCCAAAAGGAAATGTCTCTTTAGCTTTGTTCATACTCTAAAACTTCCTTTTCAATTCCACCCAATTGTGGAGAAACTTGGGAATTCGATCTTTTTACTCTTCATGTAAGAAGTAGTGATGCCTTGGAAGCTCATTAGTTTCATCATTTTTTTTATGGTGTTATAGGATCAGACACATACACTCTTGGTTTTTAGCAAATATTAAACCCTAAAGTCATAACTATGGTAGAACACGAATTAAATATAATGTTCCATTCTTGAACTATTTTGTTGAAGTGTTGCACTATTATTTTGCAACGTTTGATGCTCTAGGGGCATGCTTTAACGAAGAAAGCAAGGAGAGGCATAAAATGGAGAAGCAATCGTTATCACATGAAATAAGGAGCATTTTTGTTATTCACGGACCTGCTAGCACAAGAGATACCAACTTCCAAAATTGGAGAACACAGTTGCAGAATTATGGATTTCAACAAATATCAATGAGAGGGAATGCTTTTGTGTAGGAAGAGATTTTACTGAACATGTTTTGTTGTGAAGAATATTCACTTGAAAGAGAGAATAGATATAAAAAAAAACTACACATCTATCCAGTGAAACTCACTATCTCACAATAAGTTGGAGAACCCACCATAATTCTTTTTAAATAAAACATATCAGTTAAAGTGTCTACTGTAAAGACAAATAAGTATTTCAACATATAAGGATTTCAATAATTTATTTTTAGTACCGATGTAACTCCTTGATGGGATGGCCAAAAAAATGAGAGAAAATTGAGTTTCTATTTTCCAAATATGTAGGAGTAAGTGCAACATAGTGAATTGATGGGGAGTTTTTCATTTCCAAATGTAGTAATAGGTGTAGGAGAGTGAATTGGTTAGAGTAGATAGTTTTTTATGAGTATTCTACCACATCTTAACACTAGTAGAAAATGAGAAATTAGTGACTATGTGACCAAAAACGTTAGTCACCACAACTTTTCCAAGTGAAATACTACCAAAAATGAGCAACCTTAAGTGACCTAACTAAAAATTACTAACATAAATGACTAATTTGGCCTTGGGTTAAAATAGACAACTAAATAATAAGTAATATAACTAAAAATGACTAATGTGAATGACTAATTTACTCTAGGAGCAAAAATATGATTACCTAAGAAGTACTACAATTATATAAATTAGTGGTTTATGTTAGTCATTCATTAATTGTGTCACTTTTGCTATCTAACCTTACAAGTGATAGGGGATTTAGGACAAACCTACAATCAAACCTAGTGAAAACCATTATAACTCAAGAGTATATCTAATAACTTGCGAGCTAGATGTAACAATATTCTAATAACTTGTGAGCTAGATATAAAAATATTCTAGTAACTTGCAAGCTAGATATAAGAATATTCTAGTAACTTGCAAGCTAGATATAAAAATAGCTTGTGATTTATTAAGTGGTGAGATATCTTGAGGCAAACTGTAGTGGACCTCTATCCTACGAGGTGCCTACCTTCTAACCTTATTACAATTATAAGCCAATATGTCTCATGTAATAATTGAAATCTCTTAGATTAAAAAAACAAACAATCCACCTAACCACCCAAACTATAAATCATAGAAACACTAGTACATTTTATAATAATTATTATTATCATAATTTAATTTTTAAATCATATTCAAAACTAAACATAAAATTAATATATGAAATATATTTAATTATGAGGGTGAAAAAAACCCTTATTTTAAAATTTACAAAAATGTAAATAAATAAACTACATATTTACATAAACGAGATACCATCACAACTAGTTCCACTAAATCACAACCAACCCTAATAAAATGCATCCCACTAAGGGACGTTGTCTTGAATAGAAACAAGCGGTTCGCTACATATTACTAGTGCCATATATGCTATATGACTATTCTCTACATTGTTCATTTTCATTACTCGTACATTCATTTCACCCCGGCCTCTGCTTGCCACATGGTTTCAAGTTCCATCCAAGATTTTTTCTATCCAACGACAACATAATTTAGGCATGGGGCCATATTTTATACACAATAGGGGGCCCTGGTTTAGAAAAGATTCACAGGTATTCTTTTCTTTAGCTTAGTAATATTTGCAAGCATTAACTTAGTTAAGTTTTATTAAAATCAAAGAAAAAGGTTTTTAGGATTTTTTGGTGGAACACTATATCTAAGATACAAAGTACTTCATTTGAGCTTTTGTTTCACATTTTTTGCTCATCATATATCAAAATATCAATGGATTTTTTTGTGGGTTCATGGACATCCATTATTTTTGTTATTAATCGAGATATTATAATTCATATTATTTTTTACGGGTTATGTTTAGAGTTGTTGGCAAAGTTTCAAGATTGATAGGTTCTTGTTCATTAGTGCCTAAACTTGTGGTTTCGAATCACGATCTTTCTAAATTGGTTGATACTTTAGATGAATGGGTATATTCTCATACAATGATCCATAATCGACAAATTCTCTCAAGCAAGTTATCATACTTCATTTGTATCATATATATATATATATATAGTAAGATCAAGTACATACCTACATAAATAGGCATGATTTGGTAGTTATTGTAGTCAATGAAGAAAATTCTAAAATTGATATTTTTTGCTGGATATTAAGAAAAGGACTACCAAAACCTCCTCGCTTACATAGAATAAGATGTCATTGAGATCACTTTTCTTTGCATGGAATTAAACACTAACTGGTTAAACTGTAGAGTCATCTAGAAAATCCCTTGAAATGGTGAAAGTCAAGCCAAAGGATGTTGAATTGGTTTTGATGTGTACATTCTCCATAAGATCTATTTGGAGGTGCTCCCAAAGTAAGAATCATATGGTTTTTATTTTATCTATAGTTTAATAGATATCATTAACCTGGCTATGCCACTTCAATGTATTTGCGCACCAGATTTTTGTGTTTTTCCATTGTTCTTCTTGGCTCAAATTTTTTGATTTGATGTTTTCCATAATATGGGAGCTACTTGGACTAGATAGATTATGTTATATTATTATCATTTTTATGGAACTTTATGAGTTATAAAATCTGTAGCATGACAGTATCAAACTTTATTGATGTTATAGCAGCTAACATGGAGTTTAGATGCATTTCATTGAGTAGTGACCGATTTTTTTTGTATTCATGTATTGATTGTCTTGGTGAGAAATTTCATTTGTCTATGCTAATATCAATTCAGAGGTGTTGTAGTTTGAAATTCTATAATTCACAATTTTGTTGATATCAAAATTCGTATTATTGTGTTTTTTGTTTTGAAAGGATGTTTGTAGCCAACATTTGGGCCTTGTTGTGAAAATTTTTGTGCATAATTTGACATAAGGGGATGGCTTTAAACTTGTTATATTTGTTTCATTGATTAAAAGAGAAGCATACTAATAAATTAAAAATGAACTGTAGTGACATTGAAGTCAAATTTGAAGTTCTGGATGCATTTTTTTTAGCTTGTTAATGATAGTTTTTGTTTTAGGGAATCACTTTGATGTTGGGTTGGTTTTTTATCATTACCATTTTGATGGCAAGAAACAATTTTTGAATTCATGTATGTGTTTCCTTGGGGTGTGCTGAAAATCCTTGGAAATAGGCACATGGGGGAGTAGGTAAATGAAGATTTAAGCAAGTGTCTTCTTAAAGGAATAGAAAGGGATATGGTGGGAAACTAGAGGCCAATAATTTTGCTTAATGTTTTATATTGTTTTAAATGTCTATTCTAACCTATGTGCTACGATTCTTGACAATTCACTAACATTGTTATTTAGTCTTGCCATAGTATTATAGATACCCCTTTATTCACTACTCATATGGACATGTGGATGCAACTTATAAAAATATTGTAATGACCTGCGATGTGCTCATACCAAGATGGTCTTCAAAATTATTATTAACAAATGGTGGTTATGACTTATCAAATTATTAGTTATTATACATGGATGGATAATAGTAACATGCATTATAATTCTCATTTTTGGTTTTTGTTATGAAATTGTAGTTCTACTCTTGTCATTCTCAAATGGTTTTGATTATTGACTATTTTTTAAATTGTCTCTCTTTATATATATTACAATTTGTTTTTTGACTTTCCATTTCCATGCTATTTATGGATCCTAGGTTTTCAAAAATTTGGTAAATTTGTATCCTTTGGACTTAGATTGAAATTTATCTTTGCATCATATCACCATTTAGCCACACATTCCCAAGAAAATTCCTCCAATTTTTTATCAATGGAAGGCTAAGAACTAAGGATGTTCCTATTTGTTGTTATCGATTAGGGGTTTCGACCCTCTTCTAGAGCACAAACATAATACTTGGAAGATATTAGATGATTTCTCTCAGCTCTTCCAAACCAAGTAGCTCAACCTTCTCAAAATGTTTTTAGTAATAGTAAAAAAAATTCCTTTACAAGAGCAACATTAGTTCTGAAATTCTAAAAAATGATTGAGCTTTCACAATAGGATTTCGGCCTCCAAAACTAATAAGGAACTCAACCTCTTCCTCACTTTAAAATTATGAATTTCCTTGACTTAGCCATATCTATTTACAATTTTGGGGGTATACATTATACTTGAGTTTGAGGTACTCGTCTACCTATTCAATCCTCCAAAATTCACATCTTCAAACACTGGTAAGTATCAATCTAGGAATTAGAGACTAAAGATTAGCTCCCTCTGGATTTTTGAATCAAATAGTATTTTATTCTTGCAAGTAATGACCTCTTATTTGTATCAGTCGAATTTCATCCTTAAATTACAAGTGAGGCTCCTTTTAGTGACTTGTATACACAACAATATTATCCATAGTTTGAGGACTACAAGTAGAAATTACAAATCTAGGAAATTGTTGTGTTGTACAACAACCGTCCATTTCTAAAAACTTTTACACAAAATTTTTAATAAGAAATGGGTGCCTTTTTAAATAAACTTAGTGAGATTTGTGATTTGATAAATAAAACTGGTATTGACATCATTATAAGAAAAACATTTATCAAAAGGCCCGATGTAAGTAATTCATTTTGTAAAGCCTTCTAAATAAGGTATAAAGTGTTCCTTCGAAAAATATCATAAATAATTCTACATTGCGATAAAGCGATTGGAGATCACATATCAAAATGGCAAAGGGATACACATGAAAGGTCCTCATCAAATCTTCCGATTCGATAAAGGTAATCACAATCATTAATTGGAGGTATCATATGGCAAAGAACTAAACCACAAGTTGAACCCCCGATTGCGATTAATAAATAAGGTGCGCATCTCAAGAATAAAGCATTCACAAAAACAATTTACATGCATAAGTCTTTTAAAATTAATGAATCAAACCAATCCAATGAAAACACACTCTGCCTTATTATAATATCACTTTGTCGCAATCGGAGATATTTGTCTTAAGTGAAGAAGCCTCGTCCTTTTGAAACTCCCGATTGCGATTTTCAATTTATCATCGATCATTGATTGGGGTAATCCAGAGACACACTTGAGATAATCATTCAATATATGATTGATGAGACGGTATTTATGGTATTTATTCATCACAATTGGTGGTTTGAACGGCTATTAATTTCACAGTTAAGAGTAAATCCTTCAAAGATTTCACTCGTGGCGATTCTTAATTTTGTCCGACTTATCATATGTTAATTGGCTTAATTCTGTTCATTTTCATATTTGCTTGCAGCAGAAATATCCTTGTGTTACAATTTGTAATTGTTTGTGCAGAGTTTCTTTGAGCTCATGAATCCGGAGAAGATGGGGAAAAATTTAAGAAGGCTAAGGCAACTCCTATAGCTAAAGAAACAGAGCTGAGTAAGAAGGGACTAATATCAGATACAACATGCCTCGGTCTGGGAAATGCGAGCTGGGAAAGTATCTACAATTTGATAGAAGTTGAAGAGCCCAAAGAACTGGAAGAGGAAGCCACAGCCGATTCCACTAGCAAATCAGAAGGAACTCTCAAAGAACTGGCCTGTTCATACCTTCACAAGATAGCAGCGCAGGCCAAAATTTTGCCATACACTGATGTGGTTAGATGGGTCGTCGAGAAAATCCCAACTTCAGACCGAACATTTTCCACAGTTGATGGAAGAATATTCGGGTCATTTAAACCTGAAGATCTTAGGCAAATGTACCATCTACCTCCACCCAAGAAGCGCTATAACAAGGCATTCCTGGAAGCATTTGCAAAAGAAAATGACTTGGAATCAGACCCAATCAAACACTGGAGGCATTTCCTGGAGAAACATAAGCACGAGTCATCGGGTAAGTATTCTGTTGACTCATTAGCTTCTCATTATTGCTATGTTTGCGCTATGATGTGTAGACTATGGGGACAACATGATTCTGCAAGATTTACTATAGATATGGTCCCGTTAATGGAAGCTGCGATTCATGGTCATGTTATGGATTGGGAAAATATTCCATTTGATAGAATAGCCACTAAGATACTAGAATACAGAAGGAAAGTGTATACAACTTCTCGGATCATTCCTCCTTTTTACTACAATGCATATATTCTTGATATCATTTATTTTAATTCTAAATACCCCATACTCGGATGGAAGTGGACTTCCCAAGATCCTAATCCTATTCATATCTATCGCAAACAGTTGTGGAAGGTCCACTGTAAGAATCACTTGTACAGAATTTGCAATGGTTTTTTCCTACCTATATACTATTCTATCTTCAATAAGCCTGCCCCTAGGATATCTCAAGAAGCAACAATCAACCTAACAGCAATGGGAAGCTAGTTCGGAGAGGAGAAATTCACTTATGTAAGGCTTTGTGGTAGTCTTACCAAACCCCATGTTCTTCCTCTATATGTTCTTGATAAACTATTAGCCCAAGAGTTAGCATATCAGATAAGAGTTGAAGGAACGTCAAAAACCCCGAGGGATTAAAAGAAATATATGTGGCCTACATTCCCCCTACGATGTGGAATTTTTACCGTACATGATTATAAACATGAAGAGAAAGAGGCAGACAAGATTTAGATGCTAAATCTTGCCACCTTTCCAAATAAGCAATATGACCAAAGGAAGGTTGCCTATAATGTTACTTCTCAAGCTAAACTTACTAGATTTGATCATGAAGAAAATTACTTTGATGATTTGTTTGCTTTAGCTGAAATATTTTATCGGGTTAAAGGGTTGGCTAATATCAAATATGGAGAAGAGGGACTAGAAAAATTCAATAGGCTTAGAGCCCAGAGGTTGCAAACTCTACCTTTGGATCTATTAGCTACAACCCCAACAGTTCAGCCACAGAGTTAAAGTAAACAACAAGTTGCCGATAATACTCCTATAGTGGAGAAGGTTCCCGAAAAGGAAAAGTTGCCAGAGCAGGAGTAGAGACAAGAAACAAGTAGCAGACCCCTTGATTCAAACATTTATGTTGATCCTAAACTAATCAAGGAATGGCAGCAATTTGATTCCATCATTAGTAATACTGAGAGCATTCAAGGATTTAGTACACTTGAGGTGACCACTACTCAGAAATCAGTAATCAACACAGTTCCAATTGAAGGAACAAGTGGCCCACCCATGATCCATAAGGACATAGAAATAATCCCTGAAAATCCCTCCGATGAAATTGTTTTACACAGAGAAGAAATACCACCATTAGATGTCTTCTACAACCCTAAGCATAGGGTTGTAATCAAAAAACAAAGGAAAAAGAGGAAAATTGATCAATCTCCTCTTTTGACTTCAAAAATGGAGATGATGAATGTGGTATGGAGAGAGGAAGTTAATCCTTCTAAGGATCTCACCAAACTTTCTTAGTATACTGGATCATACATAGCGGCCACAATGGATAAAGCATCAGAGGTCAATAATTTACTAAAAGAAAAATACCAAGCAATCAGTTTGCTAGAAGCACAGGCACAGGAGAAACAACAAAAGATAGAACAGCTGGAACAACAATTAGCAGTCTAGAAGTAGCTAAATGACCAATTGAATGATAAATTTCTCAAAGAAAAGCAAAGGATTGATGAGAAAGCAATTCATAAGCAACAGGAGTTATCCCAAGCATTGAGTAAGTTGAAATTATTAAATGAACAGCTAAGTAAATCAAAGGAAGAAAAAATCGCTCAACTGATAGTTCAGATCGAATGATTCAAAGAATATCCCAAGAGGGAGAATTCAGATCTGAAGCTCTTCAAATTACCAAGGCATTGTCTAGCCGGTTGAGCTTACTATGTCATAATGTCTCACTGGTTCTTCCTCTATGTGAAATTTCATCATCCATGGTTGACAAATCAGTAGATGCAAGACTGGACTTGGAAAAAGCAGATGAAATATTAACAAATTTTCTCTCTTGGTAAGAAACTAAAGAGGGAAAAGCTGCTAATCTACCACAAATCTAAGAATCGCATAAAGAAATTCTATTTACTAAATGGCAATCTCAGGTAATGAAGGATGAAAGAGCAACATCAAGATGCAGATCGACAACAAGCAACGTGGTTGAATTAATTAATAATAGTCTTTATTTATCAAATTTAATAATAGAGTGTTCTCCAGGAAAAATTCCACCAGTAAAAGCATTAGAATAGATGTGGAAACAAGAGTTGGAGCAGAGGGAAAGATTGATTGCAGGTATTCAAAGTTTAACATGGGAAACCTTTTGGTTTTTCCTTGTCAAACCATATAGTCAGTGGACAACGATGAAATGCCTCACTGATGCAATTGGCCACATGATCCCTGAACTTAATGATGCCACATACACCGCTCTGTTACACTCACACATGAGTCATCCACCAGAAATTCAGCAGATTCTCGCCATATGTCAACTCCAATCACAAGATTATCAGCCAATACAATGAACCATTTTTGACCGACTGCAACATGCCTATTTCAAGAAGATTTTCACATTTTTGTGATTGGGTCATTTCTTTCATAGTTTGTTAGTCTAAATAGTATTTATAGACCCTTTCATGTTTTTAGAAAAGGTCCTCAAATTTTTGTATTAACATTTGGATCGGAAGTTGCACTATTGTGCTTCCGATATATTTATTTTTATAAAAACTGGACCTAAATTCTGAGTTTTGATAAAGAATGCTTTTATGTGATATGCACTATTGCTTCTTGTGAAAGTATTTCCAAGTTAAAAGGTAGGATCTAAATGCGATTCATATCAGAGGAGACTCAAATGCATACAGTACTACTATCTGTGTTTTTGCTTCATGCTTTTATGTGAATCAACATTTATTTATTTTGCTATTATTGATATATGTATATATTCTTACAGCAATTCTTTGACTTATCACTATTGAATGTTTAAGAGTTGTTATCTTTCATATATATGTGTGTCAGTAATATATAACGATTAGTGTGATAACGTTTTAATTATTACTTTGTTCAACTACTTGAACAAAGTAATTATCATATGAATGAATATTTTTATTTATGAGTAAGTCATCTATATGTTTACTTGTCAATAAGAACCATCAAAAATCCCACTAGGAGAAAGACTTCTCGGGATAGATTAGTTACTTTTATATTGTTGCATTTTAGAATAGATCATTTATCATTCCCATTAGATACTAAAAATCGATCACTTATCCATCCCACTTATAAATCATTGGGAAATTGGTCCCATTATAGCCAATCAGAGCCACCACACCAAACAGAAAAGGAGTTGCTTTAAGGTCCATACCGGGTGGTTTTCCCTAATGTTGATGGAACGATTTTCAAGGCATCAACATTTTTGGTGCTAGAAGGAGGGCATGAACTATGAATGGCGAGCAAATCTAAATCTATAATCCATTTTGAGAGTAAATCTCCCTCCACCTCACCTCCAACTTCTCCCTCGCATGCTAAATCTCTAGTTTCTGAGCAAGAAGTTGAGAAAACAACCACTACTGAACCCAAAAACATCTTAGATAAGTCAACTTTAGAATATCCTGAAGTATAGTCTCTAATTCATAAACGTCAAGGATTCTCAATATCACCACAGAAATCTGAGTTATCTCAAGGCAGTGTGACTTCACAATTCATTCCTTCTCATCCCCTCACCAGACTTCAGAGTGAAAAGCTTGGTATTGAACCTACTGAATTGCCTTTGCCTAAAAGGAAAAGAGCAAGGAAGACAACTGAAGAGTTTCATAGTGAAACTCTCTCGTCATCATCATCCATTTCATCTTCTCCATTTCAAAGTCAACCATCTACTCCCCCACTCTAGATTTTAATTCAACAAGGTACTGGAACTTCAACATATGCTTCTCAACCATCTGGAACTTCAATATTCACTCCTTCTCAACCCCTTGGAACTTCATCTGTGTTATCATCCATTAGCAGCTCAACAATGGCACAGAACCCATGGAACAATCCTGGTGCAGTCACAATGCCTGCACCTTTGAACCAATTGCCAGCTCATCTTGAGAAATGGTTGCCAAAATTCAACCTGGATGCAGGCATACAGGAAGATGAACACATAAACAAATTTATGTTGTCAGTCAATTTAAAAGGAGTTACTGAAGAAGACATGGTTGTTAGGATTTTCTTGTATGTTGGAAATAATACTGAGAGGGGGGTGAATCAATATTATCAAGTCAATTATTTTTCATTTCATAATCAGATTTTTCATATGCTACTTCAGTTAGTGAAAATGGCATATATACACAACTGCAGTTAAGGAAAATCGCGTATAACTTGCATACTTATAATTTAATTTATTCTTCAAATGTTGATCATTAATTTGTGTGTTAGAACCATATAAATAGTAACCAGGAACAATAAAACAAAATATACAATCACACACAAGAACACAAGATATAAGGTGGAAACCTAATGTGGGTGAAAACCACCTTCTGCAATTTGTCTCTATCTTCTTTCAATTAGAAACTTCTTTTTACAATGTTTATGTACTAGTGTAGTCTTATACTAGTACGCAGGCTTCTACCTGCAGAAGGCTACAACCTTCTCTCGTTTTCCATCTTTTCCCGGAAGGGAGATACAACCCCCTTAGCTCTTGTACTAACTGATGTACTAGTATGTAGGTGCTGACCTACAGAAGGCTACAACCTTCTCTTTTCTTCCGGGGACCACGTTTCATAAATTTTTAGACTAGATCCATCAATAACAATAATCAAACATCAAATACATCTGCATCAATCAATCTCCTTTGCTCCAATCAAAACTAAATCAAAAAATTACTTCTCTGAAAGCTATAACCATAATACAGTAATAGTAACCAGAAACCAATCCTGAACCCAGAACAATGTAGCAATAAATAGAAGTAGCTAAAACATACTTCATGAGATGTACACTACTTCAATATGTAGAACCTATGTGCATACATTGTTGTATTAAGGCCAACCTGCGTATATGCTATTTTGAATTACCGAACCAGCGTGTATACGTGCCTTTTCTTCGCTGAACCTGCATTCATATTTATAAAAAATAATCTTACCCGTTTTAGTTATACAGACATTAGTAATACCCAGATCATCAGATTTATAGATCAAGTCATGCGCCAAATATAATAGATCAAATCACACAAAGATACTTCTCTTCGAGCCTTAATATCTTGAACCACATCCTTCTTTTAGCACTCAGGTTCCTCCTTGGTTCAGATCTAGCTATGCACCATAACCCAATGACGAGTATTCTAGATCTTGGTCTTCATCAGATATTCAATGCTTGAGTGAATGCCTTTGCCAAATAATCTCCTTCCTCTTTTATAGTCTTAGGCCTTACTCAATACCATGGACGCAATACCTGGGTTCAACACTTCAGACGAGATACCATGGTCCAAAAACCAAGGACTAAATATCATGAACCAAAAAATAATTTTTCCCACATGTACGTGCTTTTCCTTGCATGAAAGTGCGTGCACACGTATACATGCCTTTTGATCAGCTATGCCGCGTGTATACATGACTTGGCTAAGAGGAACCTACGCATATCTCTTTTTCCTTCATTCTGAGGACCTGAATTTTGATCTGTCATTTGAGTGAGTTGCCATCAAGGACAATACCTGTGTCATAGCACCAACCTGTGTCATAATGCCAACACCGTATACCCTACAAGGATCAACTAGGTCTTGGTACTTTTCGTTACCATCAAGATCCATTATTAGTTGGAATATTTTCCAAGAGTAGTTCTTAACTAAATTTGGTGATGACAAATCCACATGAACATTAATCAATGATCTATCAAATCTTAAAACAAAATCTAAAGAGCCTATAAAAGAGTTCAATTCACGATTTAATAAACTCCTAAATAAGATTCCTACTGCATCAAAACTAGTGAAGAGGTTAGAAGTGAATGGTACATATCAGCTTTACCTTCAAACATAAATATCTTTGTGGATAGAGTTGCAAAGATTACTTTAGCAGATAATATGAAAGAGGCAATTGTTGTGGAAAAATGTATCATTGCCTTAGAAAAGAAAGCTGCTCTTGAAGATAGAAAATCTGAAAAAGTTACCTTCAAAGATGATTCAAGGAAGAAAATGGCTAAAGATCCATATGATATAGAAGGTTTCCATAATGTTCTAAAAACAATGTCAAATGAAATGATAGAAATTAAGAAACAAGTAGCTAAGACCTCAACTAAGAAGCCATTTAGAAACTTTAAGAAACTAGAATCAAAACCCCCTAATGCTATATCCAACACAGAGTCAGACCCCGAGAATGATGAAGAAGAAGATACAGTCTTATCATCTGAAGAAACTGAAGAAGAGGAAGCTGTAGAATGTCATGGGATGTGGGACTTCATTTTGCCCAATTCTGATACTAAAAATGAACAGGAAGCTTTTCCAGTAAGTACCAAGAGTAAAGGAACTCCTGAACCTGTTCAAGTGACTCAAAAGAAAAAGAACATGGGTACTACTACTAAAGAAAAGGTTCCCACAAAGAAGTCTATAGTGATACCTGCTCAAAATTAGTCATCAACTTCCAATCCACCTTCAACATCTAAAACATTAGTAGTTACAGACTCTATGGATTACAACATCATTGAAGACATGAAGAAAACGAGAGAAAATATCACTATGTTTGAGCTTAGTAAGCTCAAACATCAACAAAAATTGCTGCTCAATGAATTAAATGTAGTACCTTCTTCTCCTCTTCCGAATGCTATATTGTCCAAAGCTGCTAATGATACATGTAAGCCACCAGCTGGTAGAGTAGAAGCTACTGATGTTGTTCTAATTGGAGATAGATCAAATTCCCATAATCCTCATTTTCTCTTGACCTATGAGATTTATAATAGAAATCTACACAATTGCTTGATAGACTCAGGGGCTTCATCAAATATAATGCCAGCTTCAGTTTGTTCTAAACTAAATATTGAACCCCAAAAGTCTGCAATGCATATTGTCCAGTTGGATAGAACTAAGGTCCAAGTATTGGGAGAAATCAAATCAGTTACCATTAGGTTATCAACTGATCCAAGAGTAGTGGAGACAATTGATATATTAATTGCTGATATTCCCAAGTTTTATGGTTTGATTTTAAGCAGAGACTGGTCTGAGAAACTTCATGGTTACATTTCTACCGATTGGTCTCACATGTGGCTTCCCTATAAAGGGAAGCCAAATCAGATCAAGATTGATCGAGAAAAGCATATGACTCATACTTTAACAGAGTTTGGACAAGAAAACCAACCTATAGCATTCAACAATATTATTCTTGGCAACTACTCATCTGAATCATTATTTAGTAATTTTAGAGCTCAATCATCACCTTTCTCAGTTAATAGTTTCACATCTCAAATTGAAATTTTTTCCCAAAAAGATACATCAAGATGTGTTAAAATTGTTGAGGAAATTGTAAATAAAATTGTGGATAAACCTTTATTTTGGTCGTTATATTTTGATGGGTCTAAATCTAATAATGGTGTAGGAACAAGATGTATTTTAGTTAGTCTGGAAGGAGAAAAGACTATGCTATCATTTAGATTATAATTTGAGTGCACAAATAACACTACTGAATATGGAGCCTTGATTCAAGGACTTTACAAAGCAATAGGTCTTAAGGTGCAATATCTCTAGTCACTTCAAAAATTATAAATCCTTGGTACAAGACCTTGTATTTCAATTTCTAGCATTTAATATTTCTCCCATTCCTAGATCTCAGAATGTAATAGCAGATTTACTAGCCAATGTTTCTTCTAAGCTCCTTCCATATGAAGATTATAGTCCCGATAGATTTTCAGTAGAGTTAATTTTCAGAACATCGGTTCCCGATAATGTCACTAACTGGTGAGTATTCAATCATGACGATGACATTTTAAATTTCTTAACTTCTGATAAGTCCTATGATGATCAAATTATTGACGAATGTGAGCATGATTTTTAAATGAAGAAAAAACTTGAAGAAAATTCAATACCTAAAGCAGTCGTCAAAATTGAAGACCTTTATGACATCACAGATAGGTTTAAATAGGCTACTAATTCAAAGCTTCAAAGTTTTACATTAAGATTTGAATTAATAAACCTTGGCACAGAGGACAAGCCATAAAATATGAATCTGGGATTAGGACTTACTTCAAAAGAAAGATTTACATTTAGCAGATCATTGAATAGATATAAAAATGTCTTCGCCTAGAATTATGATAACTTGAAAACATACAATACTTCTATCATATAACATACAATTCCAATGATATCTGAAGAAAAACCAGTACAACAAAAATTAAGGAAAATTCATCCAAACCTTGAAAGCCAGATAAAAGATGAGTTAAACAAATTCTTGAAGGCTAAGATAACTTTTCCTATTAGATATTCAAATTGGGTGTCCAACTTGGTATCCGTAAGAAAGAAGAATGGTGGCATTAGAATTTTCAATGATTTCAAAAATCTTAATAAGGCAATTCAAAAATATAACTTCCCACTACCAACAATGGAGCAAACTCTGCATTAAATAGTTGGTTCTGAATTAATGTCTTTCTTAGATGGTTTTTTAGGGTATAACCAAATCTTGGTTCACCCCAATGACAGACTCAAGACTACTTTCAGAACTAAGTGGGGAACTTATGCCTATCAAAAAATGCCTTTCGGTTTAACTAATGCTGGAGCTACATTCCAAAGAGCAATGGATATAGCATTCAAAGGTTTGATTAATAAATCAGTAGTTGTCTATTTGGATGACATTATTGTCTTCTCTAAGAAAAGAGCAAATCATTTACATGATTTGAAACAAATCTTTGAATGTTGTAAAAGGTATGGGATTTCACTGAATCCTAAGAAGTCATTTTTTGCTCTTGACCAAGGTAAACTCTTGGGGTTCATTGTTTCAAAATCTGGTATTTATATCGATCCAGGTAGAATCAAAGAGATTTATGATATTCCATTTCCACATAATAAAAAATCAATGCAATCATTTTTAGGTCAAATAAATTTTGTAAAAGGATTTGCTCCAGATTTTTCACAGATTGTTTTACCATTACAAATCATGATCAAGAAAAACTTAATGTTTAAATAGGGGCATATAAAAAGGGAGGCATTTAATTCAATCAAGCAAGTAATCATAAATTCTCCTGCATTGAACACCCCCAATTTTTCAAATCATTTTCTTTTATATACTCTAGCATCTGATTCATCTTACGCGGTAGTACTAACACAAATCAATGATCAAAACTTGGAACCACCAATATCATTTTATAGTTCAAATCTTCAAGATGCTGAGCTTAATTACTCTGAAGTTGAAAAGAAATCCTTTGCTGTATTCAAATCCATTAAACACTTTAGGCCCTTTCTCTTAAAGACTCACACAAAAGCAATAGTCCCTTTTTCAACAGTAAGATAGTTGCTAGTGCAAAGGGAATTGGGAGAAAAAAGGGAAAATTGGGTTACATCATTACAAGAATACGATTTGGACATTAGACCAGCAAAGATTGTCAAAGGCCAAGGTTCTTTCAGGTTGTTAACATGACCTTATAATATTCAGGAACATGAAGGTACCAACAATATTGAAGAAATCAAGGAGATAAGTACCATCAATTCTGAATCCCAATATGCAGATTTGATATTTTATTTAAAAAATGGATATGCTCCTTCTAATATTTCCTATAAAAATAAGCATGCCATAAGACTGAAAGAAAAAAACTTCATGATTGTTGATAATGTTTTGTTTAGACAGAATTATGATTCAATTTTGTTAAGATGATTAGAAAAAATTGAGGCACAAAAGGTCTTGCAGGAATTACATGATGGTCCAGCAGGAGGACATTTTGGAGTTGATAAAACAACTCACAAAATTATTCATACTGGGTATTATTGGCCCACTTTATTTAAAGATACTCATGAGTATGTAAGGAAATGCAGAATATGTCAAATTGCCAGTGGAAGACAAAGAAAGCCAGCTTTTCCTTTGCAACCAGTCAATATTGAGCAGCCTATTGAACAATGGGGATTGGATATCATTGGAGAAATTATTCCACATTCATTAAAATAGCACAGATACATCCTTATAGCTATGGATTACTTATTAAGTGGGTAGAAGCAATTCTTTTGAAGGCAGCAAACTTTGAGGCAATCATTGAATTCATAGACCAGTTCATCATTACTAGGTTTGGTGTACCAAACGCTCTTAATTTTTATAATGCATCTTATTTCTCTAGTAATTCCATGCTTGAATTTTCTATCAAAAGAGGATTCATATTGAAATATTCTGCAAATTACTAACCTCGGGGCAATGGTTTAGCAGAATCCACCAATAAAAATCTTATCAAAATCATTAAGAGAACTATTGATCAGGATCATAAGAATTGGCATAAGTCTTTGATATTCGCATTATGGGTAGACCATACAAAACAGAAGACCTCAATAGGCACTTCTCCATTTAATATAGTGTATGGAAAGGAGGTTGTCATACTAGCAAACTTAGTACTTCCATCACTAGCCTTAGTGCAGTTTATTAAAAAAAATCCCTCATCTTCTATTCAATTGAGACATAATCAGATTCTGAAATTAGAAGAAGAAAGAGAGAAAGCCTGAACTACACATGCAAAGCATCAAAAAATTATTAAGTCTTCTTTTGATACAACTTCCACTGGCCCAAAACTTTTACAAGTTGGTGATCTTGTTTTGAAATGGGACAAAGCCCATGAGGATAAAGGAAAACACACTAAATTTCAGAAAATGTGGCTCAGACCATTTCAAATCAATGAGAAGATAGGCCCATCAACATTCATATTGCAAGATCTATCAGGAAATAGAGATTCTTTTCCTGTCAATGGGCTTATTTTGAAAAAATTCTTCACTTGAGGAGTTAACCCCTTCTAACTTTGTAAATATTCAATTTTCAGCTATATTTTTCTGAATAATTAGTTTAGTTTGATTCTTGTTAAATAAAGTTGTAAATATCCCTCTATTGGTTTTTACTATTTTGAAAAGGTTACTTAAAAGAAAAATTGTGTTAATATTTACTTTTGATAGATGGAAGCCTTGAAGGAAAAAGAGAAAGTTCTAGGAAATTAAGTATAATTAAACTCTAAAAACCCTTTTTATTTTTGTAAAATCTTTTCAAAACTCGAAAATACTGTAAATCATTCTAAGTTTTGAAAAGCCTAAAAAAGGTTATTAATAGAAAGCAAAGACTGATCCAATCTTAGCATCTTCAACTCTTAAAACTATCATCCATGTTCTCTTAAGGAGTAAATTATTCACCCCATCCATAAAAGTTTATAATTTTTCAGAGTATAATTCTAAAATATATTTGATATAAAAGATAAAAGGTCTCATCACGAGCCTACTTACCATGATGATAGGGGACTAGTTCAACTGACATTACCAACACTGCATACCAAAACAGGGTATTGGCTGATAATTATAAGACAAGCAGTTTCATCATGAGCCAACTTGTTCAGTTAAATTACAACAAGTGAATGGCATTGTCAACAACTAGCTAGCAAACCAGGACAATGACTTTTTATCTTACAAAATAAAGAAATAAGGAAAAGAGAAAAATGCAATACAAAATATGTGGAAACATATCTTTTGGATTCATTCTTTTAAATTATACTCTGAAATGGAAGGGACAATGAATGATTAAATGGTAAAAAGGTAACCCTGTTGAAACTATAAATGTTTGCTGGCAGCAGTGGTTCTACCTGTGACAAGGGAGTCATTATATAAGCTATGTTGGAGAAGTCTATTATTTTATCATTATCAACCAATTAATTTTTACTTAAACTTCGAATGTATTTAATTTTGAGATGAGAAAGAGATAACAAAAATATTTTTCATTATATTCAGAGTTTATGATTACCTAGTTATATTAGATTTTCTCTAGCCACTAAGGTTTTTAGATTAAGAAGGTTAACATATTACATTACTTTCTCAGAGATAACTGTTTCTTCCAGTGAATCGCCAATTGTTGTGCTGTACAACAACCTTCCATTTCTAAAAACTTTTACACAATTTTTTTTATAATAAATGTGTCCCTTTCTAAATAAACTTAGTGAGATTTGTGATTTGATAAATAAAACTGGTATTGACCTCATTATAAGAATTTTTTTTATCAAAAGGCCTAATATAAGTAATTCATTTTGTAAAGCCTTCTGAATAAAGTGTTGCTTTGAAAAATATCATAAATAATTCTACATTACGATAAAGCGATCGCAGATCGCGTATCACAATGACAAAGGGATACACATAAAAGGTCCTCATCAAATCTTCCAATCCGATAAAGGTAATCGCAATCGGCAATCAGATGTATCATATGGAAAAGAACTAAAGCACAATATGAACCCTCGATTGCGATTAATAAACAAGGCACGTATCTCAAGAATAAAGCATTCACAAAAACAGTTTGCATGCATGAGCCTTTTAAAATTAATGAATCAAACCAATCCAATGAAAACACACTCCATCTTATTATAATATCACTTTATCACAATCAGAGATATTTGTCTCAAGTGACGAAGCCTTGCCCTTTTGAAACTCCCTATTGATCAATGAGACGGTTATTTATGGTATTTATTCATCATGATTGGTGGCTTGAATGGCTATTAATTTCACATTTAAGAGTAAATCCTTCAAAGATTTCACTCATGGTGGTTCTTAATTGTGTCTGACTTATCATATGTCAATTGCCTTAATTTTGTTCATTTTCATATTTGCTTGTAGTGACAATATCCCTGTGTTACATTTGTAGTTTTTTGTGCAAAGTTTCTTTGAACTCATGAATCCAGAAAAGATGGGGAAAAAATCTAAGAAGACTAAGGAAAATCCTATAACTAAAGAACCAGAGGTGAGCAAGAAGGGACTAATATCAGATACAACATACATCAGTTTGGGAAATGCGAGTTGGGAAAGTATCTACAATTTTATAGAAGCTGAAGAGCCCGAAGAACTGGAAGAGGAAGCCACAGCCAATTCCAGTACCAAATCAAAAGGAAATCTCAAAGAACTAGCCTATTCGTACCTTCACAGGATAGTAGCGTGGGCAAAAATTTTGCCATACATTGATGTGGTTGGATGGGTCATCAAGAAAATCCCAACTTCAGACCAAACATTTTCTACAGTTGATGGAAGAATATTTGGGTCATTTAAACCTAAAGATCTCAGGCAAATGTACCATCTACCTCCACCTAAGAAGCGCTATAACAAAGCATTCCTGGAAGCATTTGCAAAAGAAAATGACTTGGAATCAGACCCAATCAGACACTGGATGCATTTCCTAGAGAAACATAAACATGAGTCATCGAGTAAGTATTCTATTGACTCATTAGCTTCTCCTTATTTCTATGTCGGCGCTATGATGTGTAGACTATGGGGACAACATGATCCACTATAGATATGGTCCCGTTAATGGAAGTTGCAATTCATGGTAATGTTATGAATTGGGAAAATATTCTATCTAATAGAATAGCCACTAAGATACTAGAATACAGAAGGAAAGCGTATACAACTTCCTCGACCATTCCTCCTTTTTACTGCAATGCATATATTCTTGATATCATTTGTTTTAATTATGAATACCGTACACTCGGATGGAAGTGGACTTCCCAAGATCCTAATCTTGTTCATATCTATCACAAACAGTTGTGGAAGGCCTACTATAAAAATCACTTGTACAGAATTTGCAATGGTTTTGTCCTACCTATATACTATTCTATCTTCAATAAGCCTGCCCCTAAGATATCTCAAGAAGTAGCAATCAACCTAACAGTAGTAGGTAGCTAGTTTGGAGAGGAGAAATTTACTTATGTAAGGCTTTTTAGCAGTCTTACCAAACCCCATGTTCTTCCTCTATATGTTCATGATAAACTGTTAGCCCGAGAGTTAGCATATTAGATAACAGTTGAAGGAACGTCAAAAACCCTGAGGGATTCCAAGAAACATATGTGGCCTACATTCCCCCTACAGTGTGGCATTTTTACCTTACTTGATTATAAACATGCAGAGAAAGAGGAAAAGAATATTTAGATACTAAATCTTGCCACCATCCCAAATAGGAAATATGACCCAAGGAAGGTTGCCTATAACGTTACTTCTCAAGCTAAACTTACCAGATTTGATCATGAAGAAGATGAATTTGATGATTTGTTTGCTTCAGCTGAAATATTTTATCAGGTTAAAGGGTTGGCTAATATCAAATATGGAGAAGAGGAACTAGAAAAATTCAATAGGCTCAAAGCCCAGAGGTTGAAAACTCTACCTTTGGATCTATTAGCTACAACCCCAACAGTTCAGCCATAGAGTCAAAGTAAACAGAAAGCTGCTGATAATACTCCTGTAGTGGAGAAGGTTCCTGAAAAGGAAAAGTTTCCAGAGCAGGAGGAGAGAAAAGAAACAAGTAGCGGACTCCTTAATTCAAAAATTTATGTTGATCCTAAACTAATCAAGGAATGGTAGCAATTTGATTCCAACATTAGTAATACTGAGAGCATTCAAGGATTCAGTACACCTAAGGTGACCACTACTCATAAATTAGTAATCAACACAGTTCCAACTAAATGAACAAGCGGCCCACCCATGATCCATAAGGATGTAGAAATAATCCCTGAAAATCCCTCTGATGAAATTGTTTTATACATAGAAGAAATACCACCATTAGATGTCTTCTACAGCCCTAAGCATAGGGTTATAATAAAAAAACAAAGGAAAAAGAATAAACTTGATCAATCTCCTCTTTTGACTTCACAAATGGAGATGATGAATGTGGTATGGAGAGAGGAAGTTAATCTTTCTGAAGATCTCACCAAACTTTCTCACTATACTGGAGCATACACAGCGGCCACAATGGATAAAGCATCAGAGGTCAATAATTTACTAAAAGAAAAAGACCAAGCAATCAGTTTACTAAAAGCATAGGCATAGGAGAAACAACAAAATATAGAACAACTGGAACAATAATTAGCAGTATAGAAGCAGTTAAATGACCAATTGAATGATAATTGCTCAAAGAAAAGCAAAGGATTGATGAGAAATAAATTCATAAGCAATAGGAGTTATCCCAAGTGTAAGTGTAGTTATTAAATGAATAGCTAAGTAAATCAAAGAAAGAACAAATCGCTCAACTGACAGTTCAGATAGAACGATTCAAAGAATATCCCCAAGTGGGAGAATTCAGATCTGAGGCTCTACAAATTACCAAGGCATTGTCTAGCCAGTTGAGCTTACTATGTCATAATATCTCACTGGTTCTTCCTCTGTGTGAAATTTCATCATCCATGGTTGACAAATCAGTAGATGCAAGACTGGACTTGGAAAAAGAAGATGAAAGATTAACAAATTTTCTCTCTTAGCAAGAAACTAAAGAGAGAAAAGCTGCTAATCTACTACAAATCTAGGAATCGCATAAAGAAATTCTATTTACTGAATGACAATCTCAAGTAATGAAGGCTGAAAGAGAAACATCAAGATGCAGATCGAAAACAAGCAACGTGGTTGAATTAATTAATAACAATATTTATTTGTCAAATTTAATAACAGAGTGTTCTCCAAGGAAACTTCCATTAGTAAAAGAATTAGAACAGATGTGGAAACATGAGCTGGAGCAAAGGGAAAGATTGATCGCAGGTATTCAAAGTTTAACATGGGAAACCTTTTGGTTTTTCCTTGTCAAACCATATAGTAAGCAGACAGTGATGAAATGCCTCACCGATGCAATTGGCCACATGATCCACAAACTTAATGATGCCACATACACTGCTCAGTTACACTTACACATGAGTCATCCACCAAAACTTTAGTCGATGCTATTAGAAAATTATATATTACGGAGCAATGAAACAAATAAAATATTGCAGAAATACAAACACAGAAAACGCATAAAACAAGAGTGACATAGATATACGTGGTTCACCTAGTTTGGGTTACGTCCATGGAGAAACAACCAATCCTTCCTTTTATATTATCCAGCAAACTGAAGAGATACAACCTACAACAGATTTGCTTTAACACCCTCTTTGATCTCAATCTCCTCTCTCTTCCTCGCTCAAAATATATATATGCATAGACGCAATATAATTCACTCATATATAGTGAAGGGTTGCCTTCTAGGGAAAAAAACACTAAATTAAACATAACTTCTATCATCAGATCATCCGCCTAATGAACAACCCAGATTGAATAGAAATTACTAGACTTTTACAAGGCAATTTTACATCTATTTTTTAGCTTCATGGGCACTGCCCCTGAACCCCTGCCAGGGGACCGCTGGCCCCCGGACCCCCCAGAAAAGAGGGATTACGCCCCCCAGACTCCTGCGGGGGGGGACAAGTCCCCCCCCACGTGGAGGGGTGTACAATCTTTGTGGGGTATACATTCGGCTGAAACCTTTGAATACAGAAGATAATTAGGCTCCACACCTAACAGATGCTCGCCATATGTCAACTCCAATCACAAGATGATTAGCCAATACAGTGAACCATTTTTGACTAACCGTAGCATGCCTATTTTAAGAAGATTTTCACATTTTTGTGATTTGGTTATACCAGCGCACAACATATTTCTTTCATAGTTTGTTAGTTTAAGTAGTATTTATAGACCCTTTCATGTTTCTAGAAAAGGCTTTCAAATTTTTGTATTAACACTTCGATCGAAAGTTGCACTATTGTGCTTCCGCTATATTTATTTTTATAAAAACTGGACCTGAATTCTAAGTTTTGATAAAGAATGCTTTTATGTGATATGCACTATTGCTTCTTGTGAAAGTATTTCCAAGTTAAAAGGCAGGATCTGAATGTGATTTATATCGGAGGAGACTCAAATGCATATAGTACTACTATCTGTGTTTTTGCTTCATGCTTTTATGTGAATCAGCATTTATTTATTTTTCTATTATTGATATATGTATATGTTTTTACAGCAATTCTTTGACTTATCACTATCGAATGTTTAAGAGTTGTTGTCTTTCACATATATGTGTATCAGTAATCTATAACTGTTAGTGTGATAACGTTTTAATTATTACTTTTTTCAACTATTTGAACAAAGTAATTATCATATGAATGAATATTTTTATTTATGAGTAAGCCATCTATATGTTTACTTTTCAATAAGAACCATCTAAAACCACACTAGGAGAAAGAATTCCCGGGATAGATTAGTTACTTTTATATTGTTGCATTTTAGAATAGATCATTTATCATTCCCATTAGATATTAAAAATTGATCACTTACCCATCCCACATAAATCATTGGGAAATTGGTCCCATTATATCCAGTCAGATCCACCACACCAAACAGAAAAGGAGTTGCTTTAAGGTTCAGACCATGTGGTTTTCCTCGATGTTGATGCAGTGATTTTCGAGGCATCACCAAAACATTAATTCAAACCTCCTCTTGTAAACAAACTTCAACAGATAGACAATTTTTATTGGCCTCTTCATTGGATTCTCGACTTCCTTTGTTTACCCACTGAGGAGTGTCATACTTCTTGTTCACTACCTGAGGCCTTTTGACTCTCCTCAGACATAACTGAGGTCTCTCAACCTCCTCATGTGGGTTGCATCCTATGTTCTTATGCCTGAGGTTTCCTTCTAAAATTTTGTTCAGAGAACCCGAGGTCTGAAGCCTTATTTTAGGAATTCAACTTCCCTTTCTTCTAGGGAAGAACATGCTTGACCATAGATACCATCCTTCTCTAGAAATGGATTTCTTTATCAATCCTTTTTTATCACATGAACATATACTCCTACATTGGTATCTTAAATGGTGACTCTGCAACCCTCTTATGATACCATGTTGATTTTTCATGATCTTCTAGTTTGATAATTACTTCCCATAATATCTTAATTAATTCTTCTTGTGTCACATTCATCATCAAGAAATTATGAATAGAAAATCTCAATAGTAAAGAAATAATGACATTAGGATCATGAAGAGATAGGCAATCACAAGAGACACAAAAATTTACCTCGGGAAATCCCAACAACATTTTCTTAGAGAAATTTTCCAATTCAACAAGAGATATTGATCTATAAACCGTCATGGATAATCCATTGGATAGTTCGTCACAACAGATCTTATAATATTATATTAAATATCTCATATTCTACACTACTACTATCTTATTTAATTTCTATATCTATAAAATTAACTGTAATTAGTGCATGCATGTAAAAGTAAATCAAGAATAAAAGTAGAGAATGAAAAAATAAGCCCACGCACATATAATACACAATATATTCTCTTTGGGAAACCCTTTAAGGAGAAAACCCCATTGGAAGGTGACGCTGCTTCCCTCTCTTTCTCTGTCTAGAAATTTGGCTATAGATACAAAGAAGTAATGTTTGTAGCCCGTGGGATGCTACAGTGCACATATCCTCTCTATGTGCTCTACCTCATATTTCTCCTGGCTATCTTTGCTCAACTATGGAACAAAATTCTCTTGAAAGAATGGAATGCCTCTTCCTCCTAGTGGCCCAGTTATAACACAACTTGATAGCCTACTAGTGGTTATGTTTGAGTACATAAACTCTTAACTAGAGTTACAAAATAGACTCTTCTAGAGTCTTTTAAATCACAAACATGTGGCTAGCACCTTTTCCATGAATAATGGGGACTACTGCAGTATCCTCCCAAACTATAGGTATGAAAACAGGAAGGTGAACTTTTGAGTGGCATAAGTTTTGTATACATACTCTGATTTATGTGATTCTTGTGCCATTGGAAAGATCCAAGGAAAATTTTAAGGATGGAAAATTTTCTTGAAGTTTAAAACATTGGCGAATCTCACTAATCCCTAATATGCAAATTATAAATTTTTATTGATATATTTGTAAAATTAATCAAATTTATAATTATTTTATATATAGTCTCTCTATAATGTTGGCGATTTTTAAGGTAAAATAATTTTATATTCTAAAATTTGGGCGAATCGTCTTTTATAAAATTGGAAATTGGCGAATCTTTTTTGTGGAAAAAGCATGGAAAATTAGCCCACTGGGCGAACATTAGCCCCTAAAATTTTCCATGGAAAGATCTGCGTGTGTAGAATAGCAAGAAAATTTGTTGTGCTTTGGTGGTAAAGTTTTACCCCCAAAAATCATCATTTGATGCCTCAAAATGTTCTGGGAAAGTTTTGGACCCTATTACACCAAACTAGGTCCCGCCGATAAAAATGATTCCGTGAGCTGATTCCTCCACTTTTTCCACTCCATATGCATCAATATCGATGAAAAAAGTATAATGATCCAATTAGTATTAGATACAATATGATTTTTCTAGTAAAATAAATTGAAACTAACCATAATCATCCTGTAAAACCTTAAGAAACCAATTTCCTCGCTGTGTAGGAGTTGTGCTTAAGAAATTAATGATTATTGATTATGTCACTTAGTTGTCACTTAATTGTATGTTTTATCTTCAAATAAAGGACCTGAAAGACCTGGTTTTAACCCTCAATACTTATGTGACATGAAAATCTCAGAATGTCATTTGATTGCTGAATATGAATGCTGAATGAAGAATGCTAAGAAAAGTTAGAGACAATATGTTGTTTACAAGGAATCTACTATCTGTGACACTTGGAGAAGTTAAAGATAATATGTTGTCTTACACAGAAACTATTATATGTAACTTAGAAGAATTGCAGAGGCAGGAACTTCAAGTATAAGAGCGCTCTTTTAAGGGATTTTAACTTCATTTACATAAGCAAATAAAGACCTACAACTTCATTACCATACATAAAGGAAGAAAACATACGAAGAAACATAACAAAGAAATCACAAAAAGCATACCCAACAATGTGTGGAAAACTTTTGATTCTTTCATTAATCAACAGTTTTATCAAGAATACAGTGGCCTAGTCTCTAGGTTCTTCAAAATTATAACCCTTTCTCTGTAATTTTTCCTCTTTTTTATACATTATGAGACAGTTGGTAATCACCAAAACTGTCAGACTGCTTAACTATCTACTAACTGTCAAAAGTAAAAATCACTACAAAATATTACATTAGAGGGTAAAAGACACCTCATTCTCAAGAAAATAAACTAACAAGAAGTAACAAAGTTTAGAAAATTGATGATGACTGTTCATTGTTCAGATCTGTGGCTTGACTGTTGATGAAGCTTCTTTGTAGATGTTCTAATAATGGTTAAATTGTTTTAACACAACATAATGCATTTTAACAAAACACCGTGCATGGACTTGTGGGCCACATAAACATCAGAAATGCTATGATTGGCTAAATCACAAGGAACTAGACCAATCATTGTTGCCAGAAACCAAATCAATAAAGCCCCAATTCATTATGTAGCTGGTCCACCTAAGCCATTAACCCACGTGCACATTTGAGAGCAATCAACAACCCTTTGGCTTACACATGGACCCGATAAGAAATAAAAATGCCAGTTAAAGATTTATCGGGTCTTATTTTAAAAATAAAACCCAATTACTTTTTAACATGATATCCATTAGATCTACTGCCTGCAAGTGGACGACCCTAATTAACTATGGTCTTAACTCCATTTTATATTTTATCATGTTTGATTTTGAATTAGCCCTTGTGCTTGTTAACTGCATGATTATTGTTGGATTTACTATCTGTTGATCAGACAAATTAGACCTTCTACTGAGTTTCTCACATTCAAAAGCCATCAATGAAACAAAATAAGTTATTTCTTTCAAATTTCCATTTTTCCTCTTATTTCCGCTATAACATAATATTTGATTTTTTTTTTCGATTTTGTAATAAAACTAAAAATAAAATTAAAAGGAAAATAAATGCTACAACATCTAGCTCCACCTAGGGATAGTGCTTTTGCCACAGAAGCACTAAGAATCACATATCAGTTCCTTCACCTTAGGCATGGAGTCACACATTGCTTAGCCAATTAAAATTATATGTGTTTTATACAATGAATTCACTCCGGTATCTACAATGACAGGATGCTTGTGCATCAGAACTGGAAGTAATGTTTGAGGTACTGCCCATTGACAGACAGCTGTAAAGAATCACCAACAAGATTCTCCAAGAAGAATGTATTATTTGTTCTTTCTTCTATAATTCTGAATGGGCCATACCAGAGAGGATCAAACTTTCCATGTTTACCCTTATCATCTCTTCTAATATCCCACCTTAATACCAAGTCTCCAACATTAAAATCAATCTCTCTAGCTTTTCTGTCCAAAATACTCTTCATCTTTGATTGATACATAATCAAGTTGTCTCTTACCTTTCCATGTTTTCACTCAAATCCACTACCTTATTCATTCTTCTTATCAGAGCATTGGGCTCCTCTTTTGCCTCCTGAATCATTGTAATCATAGGCTTCACAAGCTGACTTGGGAACAGAGCTTGTATTCCATACACTAACTCAAAAGGTGATTTTCCTGTTGTTGGCATTATGGCACAGGTGTGGTGCTATGGTACAGGTGTTGTCCTAGATGGCAACTCCCCTTGATGACAAATCTCAGTTCAGACCACAAGAATGAAGAGAAAATTCATATACGCAGGTTCATTAAGATCAAGTCGCATATACACGCAGGTTGGAATTTATAAAAGTGCGTATGCATATACATGCACTTTCATGCAAGGAAAAGTGCGTATATGTTGGAAAACTTACCTTTGGTCCATGGCAGTTAGTCCTTGGAATTTGAACCTATGGTTTTGGACCATGGTATCTCAACAGACGTGTTGATCCCTAGTATTGAGTTGATGGTATTGTGTTACTATGGTTTTGGACCGTGGTATTGTGAAGGGCCTAAGGCTATAAAAGGAGAAGAAGATCATTAGGCAAGTGTATTGAAAAAGTCTTGAATATCTGATGAAGAAAGAGCTCTAGCATGCAAGTTCTAGGTTGAGGATGCATTGCTTGATCTGAGCTAAGAAGGGATCTCACCGGTTGATGGAAGACGAGATCTAAGGATAGATCGGGATCAAATGGTTTGAAATGAACTATCTTCATATGGTTGATTATGCTTATTCTAGATCTGCATACTGACACATGTTATGTTCTGAGTATGACTGATATCTGATACAGCTGCAAAGTTATAAGAAAATATTTTTAGACCTGTACGCAGGTTGGCCTTGGAAAAAATGCGTATGTACGCGGGTTTGATTCATTGTAGTAGCGTATACCTTTTGAAGTTTGATTTTTGAAGTTGCAGTTGGGTCTGATTGTTATTACAGAGTTCTGTTGTCTGCTCTGTGTTCTGGTGACTGGGTTGTTGACTGGGTTTCAGTGTTTTAGTGATTCAAAGATTGATGATGCTAGTATTGATTGTTTTAGTGCTTCAATGATCTTTACGGGTTCAGTATGAAAATTGGATGAATCGTGGTCTTCAGATTGTAGTGTTGTGCTTCAGGAGTATCCAGTCTGAAAATGTATGAAACATGGTACCTGGAGGAGATAAGATTGTAGGCCGGCGCCTACGTACTAGTATCTTAGCTAGTACAAGAGAAAAGGGGGTTGGAGCTCCCTTCCAGGAGAATCAGGAAAAAGAGAGAAGGTTGTAGCCTTTTGCAGGTTGTAGCCTGCATATTGGTATAAGGCTGCACCAGTACAAAAGATTGTAAACTGAAGTTTCTTATTAAGGAAAGATAGAGACGACTTGCAGTAGGTGGTTTTCACCCACATTGGGTTTCCACCTTATATCATGGTGTTCATGTGTGCTTCTTGTGTGTGATGATCTATTCTGTTTACTGCACTTGCTTACTGTTCATATGGTTAATAAAGTCTGATGCCTAACTAAAGACTCACATTTAATGGATTAACTGAATCATAAATATTCTGGATATACGCTAGTTGCTTTAGACACAATAGCGTATACATGCTGGTTCACTTAATTGAAGTAGCGTATATGTATCTAAGTATGGAAATGAAAAGTTTTGTTGATTAAATAATACTGATTCACCCCCCCTGTCAGTATTATTTCCAACAATTGGAATCAGAGCAGGTCCTTCAGAGAAGCTTGATCGCTTGAAGGAAGATCGTTCATCATGAGCAACTATGAGAGGGAAGCATCAATCAGGCCATCGATTTTTGATGGGACAAACTTCAATTATTGGAAGGTAAGAGTTACTGCCTATCTTCAATCACTTGGTACAGAAGTTTGGGATATCATAGAGAGAGGCTACACTTTTTCTTCAGCTACTCCTACAAATTCAGCCGAGAAGAAGAAATATGAAACAAATTCTAAAGCAATCAATACTCTGTTGGGATGCTTATCCCAATTAGAATTCGTGAAGGTTATGCAATATAAATCTGCAAAAGAAATATGGGACAAGATTGTCTTGAGCTATGAAGGAGATGAACAGGTAAAGCGTGCTAAACTTCAAACTCTCAGGATTCAGTATGAGAATCTCATAATGTATAATGATGAAAGTGTGGCTAACTATTTCCTTAGGGTAGATGAGATTGTTAATTGCATGAAAAACTTGGGTGAAGAAATAAAAGAGGCTATTGTGGTTGAAAAGGTCTTAAGATCCTTGTCCCCCAAGTTTGAATCTAAAGTGTCAGCTATATAAGAAAATGAGAATCTACGCACTCTCACCATGTCTCAACTACATGGAATTTTAACTACTTATGAAATGAGAAAAGGAGGTCCATCAGACAGGAGAGAAGTCGCCTTCAAAGAAGAATACTATGAATCAGGGCACGAAGAAGAAGAAGAATCAAATTTTGTCAGAAATCTTCAACGGGGTACTGGAAGATTCAGAGGTAAGTTACCTTTCAAATGTTTTGCTTGTGGAAGAGTAGGTCACTATGCTGCCAAATGTCCTCATAAGGATAAGATTGACAAGGGAAAGGAACCTGTTAGATGGAACAAGAAACATAATGCAAACAAGAAAAGCTATTACACTCATGAAGATAGTGATGGTCTTTCAAATAGTGACGAAGGTGAACGAGGTAATGAATATAAACTTTTAATGGCTTTTGAAGATGATGACTACATGGATGCTATAGATGTAGAAGGTTTTTGTGAAGAAATGACTAATCTCAAAGTGTGCATAGAAGAGAAAAGTGCAATTATTGATTCTCTACAATGCCAACTGGCTGAAAGGGAAAAACATCTTGAAAAATTGGAATGTGAAATTGTTTGTCTTAGAAAGGAGATTGAGAAAACAAAAGCTATTAATCTTAAATTTGTTAAAGGATCTAAAACCTTGGATGAGATTATCAATGTGCAGCATTCTCCACTGATCAAGACAGGTCTGGGATATAATGGAGAAACATCTCAAGCTTCTACCTCCCAAAGTTATCTTGATGCAACAAGGAGGAGCGAGAAAAGGCCTAATAGAAGTCATCAGGTGAATCAGGGACAGTTTACCTCAAGAACGAATAAAGACTATCAAGAAAATTGGGGACAAGCTACCTTAAGGACAAACAAAAGCTACAATCAACCACAGGTAAAATCTTCCCAATTTACCTCAAGAATGGATGTCAATAGAAACTACAATCATTTGGATTATAGATTTGATAATCGCAGGAGTTTCTTCAATGGCCAATGTTTCTCTTGCCATAACTTTGGTCACAAAGCAGCTCAATGTGTTGCCTATAAGACAATCATGACTAGAGAAGCTCAAAAACAAAGGAATATGATTGGGACCACGAAAAGGACTTATAACAACTTTTCGGTCCTTGAAAATGAAGTTGAATGTTCTATTTGTAATAACTTTGGTCATGAAGACTCTGAATGCAGGAGCAGGTTTTGGAAGACAACACAGAAGGAACAAACCTCAAGTGCCAGAACATGGAGAATGAAGGAACCGCAACCAGAAAGATGTGGGATAGATTTTTATGCAGAAGGACAGGAAAGTCTATGGTACATCGACAGTGGATGTTCAAAGCATATGACAGGGGACAAAGAAAAAATTGAATCATATACTGCATTAGAAAAGGGAAAGAAGGTTTCTTTTGGAAACGATATCTCTGCAGCTATAAAAGGAAAAGGCATTGCTCAGTTGAAAGAAAAGGTCAAAGCTGGAAATGTTTTGTATGTTGATGGATTGAAGCATAATCTTCTGAGTGTCAGTCAAATGTGTGATCAAGGAACCGAGGTGATATTTAGATCAAATGAATGTCGCGTTCGTGATATTGATACAGTTGAAACAGTGATCAAAGGTAGAAGAACTCCAAATAATCTATACATATTTGAAGAAGGACAACAACAATGCTATTTGAGAAAGAATGAGGAACACTGGTTATGGCACCGGAGGTTGGGACATCTAAGTTTTTCACAAATAAGGAAAGCTTGCAAATACCAGGCAGTTCGTGGTCTTCCAGATATCAAAATTCCAGACAACACCATATGCAAATCATTTCAGTTTGGAAAGCAAACCAGAACTAACTTTCTGGAGAAGGAAGGATCAGCTAGCATGCCTCTTGAGCTAGTCCATACAGATGTATGTGGTCCATTTAGGAAAAGGACACCTCGAGGAGAAGAATACTTGATATTATTCATTGACGATTTCTCCAGGTTTGTTTGGTTGGGACTTATGAAGCACAAAGACGAAGCATTCGAAAAATTCAAATCCTTCAAAGCCTTGGTTGAAAATGAATTAGGTTACAAAATTAAGTGCCTCGGGTCTGACAGAGGTGGGGAGTTTACCTCAAATGAATTTTTCGATTTCTGTGAAGAACATGGGATAAGAAGAGAATTCTCTACAGCTAGAACTCCTCAGCAAAATGGAGTGGTGGAAAGGATGAACAAAATAGTCCAACAAATGGCTCGTGCTATGCTTGATGAGTCTGGAACTCCCACAACTTTCTGGGGTGAAGCTGCATATGTTGCGGTTGTTATTCTCAACAAAACAAATGTCCGAGTAAACAACACTCAAACTTCTCATGAGCTCTGGTATGGTGAGACTCCTTTGGTAAAACATTTCAAAATTTTTGGGAGCAAATGCTATATTAAGAATACTGATGAACAACTTGGCAACCTTGAACCTAGAGCAAATGAAGGCATTTTCCTTGGTTACTCTCCTTACAGCAAAGCATATAAGTGTTACAATAAAATACTTGGAAGAATAGTTGACAACATTGATGTAGTGATTGATGAAAAATGATACATTCCTAGGCAAGTAAATCATGAAGATATCGAAGAAGATGAAGACTACCCTCCAAATCAGACTGATGATGAAGAAGAAGAAACTTGAGAAGCACCAGAGGAATAGATAAGGATAGAAGAGAAGTCTCCATCCAGGTATGTTCAAAAGAATCATCCAGAATCTCAGATTTTGGGACAGAAAGAGGCAGGTGTACAAACAAGAAGAACAATAGCAGAAGCCTCAAGCTATTTGGCATTGCTCTCCTCTACTGAACCACAAAATGTAAAAGAATCATGCAAAGATGAATGTTGGGTCAAGGCTATGGATGAAGAACTTGAGCAGATCGAAAAGAACAATACTTGGGAGTTGATTCCTAGAACAAAATATAAGAATGTCATAGGGACAAAATGGATCTTCAAAAATAAATTAAATGAAAATGGAGAAGTAGTTAGAAACAAGGCAAGACTGGTTTGTAAGGGATATTCTCAACAAGAAGGAATAGACTTTGAAGAAACTTTTGCTCCAGTTGCTAGACTTGAGGCCATCCGAATGTTCCTTTCCCTCTCTAGCTTTCAAAAATTCAAAGTATTTCAAATGGACGTGAAGTCAGCCTTTTTGAATGGAGACTTAGAAGAAGAAGTGTACATTGAACAACTAGATGGCTTTATCCTTGGAAATGATCCAAATCTTGTATGTAGACTTAAAAAGGATCTCTATGGGCTTAAACAAGCTCCAAGGGCTTGGTACTATCGGTTGGATAAATACCTTCATCAACAAGGTTTTTCAAAAGGATCAATAGATAGCAATTTCTATATAAAAATTGAAAATAACAAATTGCTAATACTTGTTGTGTATGTAGATGATATTATCTTTGGCAGCAATGAAGAGGCTATGAGTCAAAGCTTTGCCTTGGTGATGCAGAAAGAATTCGAAATGTCATTACTTGGAGAATTGCCATACTTTCTTGGATTGAAAATCCAACAAAATGAAGGAGGTATTTTCTTGTCTCAAACCAAGTACCTCAAGCAGATCTTGAAGAAGTATGGCATGGAATATTCGAAACCAGTATGTACCCCCATGGTTACAGGATGCAACCTCAGTGCAAATGATGAATCAGCAGTAGTGCATCAACCAACCTATAGATCCATTATTGGGAGTTTGCTTTATTTGACAGGTACCTAACTAGATATTATGCATGCAGTGGGAATAGTTGGAAGGTTTCAAGCCAACCCAAAGGAAACTCATCTTCAAGCAGTCAAAAGAATCTTCAAGTATCTTCAAGGGACTCAAAACTATGGGTTATGGTATCCTAGATATACAAATCTCACTCTTCATGCCTACACAGATGCAGATTAGGTCGGAAGCGTGGATGACAGGAAGAGCACAAGAGGCAGTGCATTCTTCATGGGTTCCAGATTAGTATCTTGGTTCAGCAAGAAACAGAGTTCGATTGCTTTATCTACAGCTGAAGCAGAATATGTGGCTGCAGCATCTTGTTGCACACAACTTATTTGGATGATGCAAATCTTGCAGGATTTTCAAATCACTTGCACTCCACCTGTCTCTATCTTATGTGATAATACAAGTGCAATCAACATTTCAAAGAATCCAGTCATGCATTCAAAGACCAAGCACATACCAATCAAGTATCACTTTCTCCGGGAACAAGTGCTTGAATAAAAGGTCAAGTTGGAGTATGTTCCTTCTAAGGAACAAGTTGCTGATATTCTCACCAAACCACTACCCAGGGAAACTTTTGAATATGTTAGACAAAAGCTGGGAATCGTTGATGCTTCATCCTGCTGTTGAAGCTTGTCTGAAGAAAATTTGGTGTACGCGAGTTGGATAAGGGATATCCGCGTACATACGCCGATTTATGCAGGTGCAGTAGCGTATATGGAGTTCTGAAGAAAATCAGCAAGGGCAGACTCTGGTTGGAGAGAGTCTGAGATGGGTCTGTCAGAGACCATCAGGCACAGCTTCAGGGGGAGTAGACTAACTTCTAATAATGCATTGTTGGCATTACCTTAGAAGCTTTTGGTTCTAGTTCACAACTGTTGTTGGTTTCAGGTAGAGCAGAGGCAGAAGGAGCACAGAAGGAAATCTTGGTTGCTGATCTAAATGGTGATTAACAGATGCTGCTAATGACTTTCATAAGTCTTGGTCTAGATATTTCGTCTCTATGTCATGTATCTCTTTTGTGGTATCCCTTTTATTGTGTCAAGGTCATGTAACGACCTATTTTGGTTTCCCCACTATGCCTGGTATGATTGATATAATGTAATTGGTTGTCATATGTAAATTTTTGATGTATCCCCACTTGGTTGGGTGGATGATCCCCACTTGAGTGGGCAATGGATGTATGTATTGAGTCTTTTGGTGATAGGAAAGTCTTTTATAATGTATAAGTCATGGTTCTTTTGAAGAACATATTTTTGCAGATCTTGCCTACAGCCAGGGGGAGCATGTTCAGCACAACAGAGTAGAGATATCATCATGTACTTAGGGGGAGCACAACACTTTTCCCTTGATGACAAAGGGGGAGAATGACTTTGAGGATCTTGGGGTTGCCATCAAGTCCAAAGGGGGAGATTGTTGGTATTATGGCACAGGTGTGGCGCTATGGTACAGGTGTTGTCCTTGATGGCAACTCTTCTTGATGACAGATCTCAGTTTAGACCACAAGAATGAAGAGAAAATTCATATACGCAGGTTCATTAAGATCAAGTCGCGTATACACGCAGGTTGGACTTTATAAAAGTGCGTATGCATATACACGCACTTTCATGCAAGGAAAAGCGCGTATATGTTGGAAAACTTACCTTTGGTCCATGGCAGTTAGTCCTTGGAATTTGAACTTATGGTTTTGGACCATGGTATCTCGACAAACGTGTTGATCCCTAGTATTGAGTTGATGGTATTGTGTTACTATGGTTTTGGACCGTGGTATTGTGAAGGGCCTAAGGCTATAAAAGGAGAAGAAGATCATTAGGTAAGTGTATTGAAAAAGTCTTGAATATCTGATGAAGAAAGAGATCTAGTATGCAGGTTCTGGGTTGATGATGCTTTGCTTGATCTGAGCTAAGAAGGGATCTCACCGGTTGATGGAAGACGAGATCTAAGGATAGATTGGGATCAAATGGTTTGAAATGAACTACCTTCATATGGTTGATTATGCTTATTCTAGATCTGCATACTGACGCATGTTATGTTCTGAGTATGACTGATATCTGATACAGCTGCAAAGTTATAAGAAAATATTTTTAGATCTGTACGCAGGTTGGCCTTGGAAAAAGTGCGTATGTACACGGGTTTGATTCATTGTAGTAGCGTATACCTTTTGAGTTTGATTTTTGAAGTTGCAGTTAGGTCTGATTGTTATTACAGAGTTCTGTTGTCTGCTCTGTGTTCTGGTGACTGGGTTGTTGACTGGGTTTCAATGTTTCAATGATTCAAAGATTTATGATGCTAGTATTGATTGTTTTAGTGCTTCAATGATCTTTATGGGTTTAGTATGAAAATTGGATGAATTGTGGTCTTCAGATTGTAGTGTTGTGCTTCAGGAGTATCCAGTCTGAAAATGTATGAAATGTGGTACCTGGAGGAGAGAAGATTGTAGGCCGACGCCTACGTACTAGTATCTTAGCTAGTACAAGAGAAAAGGGGGTTGGAGCTCCCTTCCAGGAGAATCTGGAAAACGAAAGAAGGTTGTAGCCTTCTGCAGGTTGTAGCCTGCGTACTGGTATAATGCTGCACCAGTACAAAAGATTGTAAACTGAAGTTTCTTATTAAGGAAAGATAGAGATGACTTGCAGCAGGTGGTTTTCACCCACATTGGGTTTCCACCTTATATCATGGTGTTCATGTGTGCTTCTTGTGTGTGATGATCTATTCTGTTTACTGCACTTGCTTACTTTTCATATGGTTAATGAAGTCTGATGCCTAACTAAAGACTCACATTTAATGGATTAACTGAATCATAAATATTCTGGATATACACTAGTTGCTTTAGACACAGTAGCGTATACACGCTGGTTCACTTAATTTAAGTAGCGTATATGTATCTAAGTATGGAAATGAAAAGTTTTATTGTTGATTAGATAATACTAATTCACCCCCCCTCTCAGTATTATTTCCAACACCTGTAGACATTCTTGTAGTCACTCTAGCAGCCCATAGAGAAAACTTTAACTTAGAATCCCAGTCTTCCTAGTTCTCTACAATAGTTTTCTTAAGGATCTTCATCAAAGTTTTGTTAGTGGATTTAGCCAATCCATTTCCTTGTGGATGATATGCTATTGAATGGGATAAAATAACATTATACTTTTGAGAAAAGCAATAAGCTTACTTGAATTGAATATCTGAGCATTGTCTATTATGCTTTTGACAAGGCATCCAAATCTGCTGAAAATATTCTCCTCTAAGAACTTCATCACCACCTAGTCATTTTCCCTTTTAGTAGGTATAGATTCACCTACTTAGTGAAATAATTAGTAGCTATAAGAACGAACTTGTGTTGTCCACTTGAAGGTGGGTTAATCTCTCCAACGAAGTCTAGTCCCCATTTTCTGAATGGCTCTTCTATAAAGATTGGGATCAAAGGCAAGGGAGCTAGCCTCTTCTTCTCAACAAAAAGCTGACACTTTTGATAGCTTCTAACAAACTTATATGTATCACCAAATAGAGTAGGCCAATAAAACCTTGCCTGGAGGATTTTATGTGCAGTAGCGTTCCAACTATAATGTCCTCCACATAACTTCTCATGATAATATTTGATGGTCTCTGTAAATTCATCCTCTGTTAAACATAATAACAAAATTCCTACAGGATCCTTCCAATACAATCTGCCCTCAACAATCGCATATGGTTGTGCATTGATATTTGATGCTCTATACTTTGTTCTATACATATATTCAGGAAAATAAAGAAAACACAAATAATGAGCTATGTTCTTGTACCATTCTGAACATAAAAACTTATACCTAATCTTCATATCTGGATTTGGTTTTTGTTCACCTTCTTCAATTGTTTCTTCATTCATAGGTGTCAGCAAGTTGATTCCCAATTCCTGAAAGTTTGACTCTATCAACATCTTTTCCAATCCCTGCCCTTTCACCAACTTTGTGGGCTTTATGTCCAAGTCATACTCTTGGATCTTGGCTATCCACTTTCCTCTTTTGCCTTCCACGTCACTCTGGACTAAGACATCCTTTACTACAACATTTGGCACATAAGTAATGATCTGTGACTGCATCAAATAAGTTCTGAAGGCCTTTAGGGATTTTAACAAAACATATACCTGTTTTTCAATAATATTGTACTTTAGTTTAGCATCTTTGATAATATTGCTAGAGAAAGCATCTAGTTGCTCCTTTCCTTCATCATTCTTCTGTAACAAAACAACAACAATTGAATTAGGTGATGCAAATGAAAAAACTTGAGAAGTATTTTGATAATCATGGCTAATTAGGATTGGGGCTGCTTGTAATGCTTCTTTAGTCCTGGAGAATGACTCTCTGGCTTCCTTGGTCCAATGCACTTCATTCTCTTTCTTCAACATATTGGTAATTTCTTTTACAATCTGAGCATAATTGGACACAAATCTCCTTAAGAAGTTTATCTTTCCCAAAAAAATTTGAATGTCCTTCTTACTCCTGGGCAGGGGTATTTTCTGCATAGCTTGCACCCTTGCTGGATCTATCTTCACTCCATCTCTAGAAATAATGTGCCCCAACAGTTTTCCCTCCTCCAAAGCAAAAATGGACTTCTTAGGATTCAAGGAAAGCCCAAATCTTCTACATTTCTCAAAAGTCCTTTTTAGATGTTCCAGATGCTCCTCATTAGACTTAGAGAAAACAGTGATGTCACCCAAGTATATGACTACAAGCTTATCTCCCACAAAAGAAATGTCCATAGCCCTCTAAAATGTAGCACCTGCATTCATCAACGCAAAAAGGAAATTTGGCATACATAAAGGTTCCCCAAGGAGTTGTGAATGAAATCTTCTTTTGATCCTCTTTATCCACAGCCACCTGGTTATACCCAAAAAACCCATCCAGCATTGACATCCTAAATGATCATGTTACCTTCTACAACACATGATCCATTTTAGGTAACAGATAGTTATCTTTCAAGGAAGCCCTATTGAGATTTCTAAAGTCCACACACAGCCTTATCTCTCCATTCTTCTTCCTTGTAGGCACTAAATTGGCCACCCAACCAAAGTACGTGAGTGGAACTATTATTTTGGCATCAAATAACTTTTTGACCTCTTTTTCAATCGATGGTAAAAGCAGAGGGTTTATTTGTCTGAGCTTTTGCTTAAATGGTTTAATCCCCTCTTTCAAGGGAACCTTGTGTTGAATAATATACTTACATCATATGTTTTAAGATCCTCATAGGACCAAGAAAAATCATCAATTGAACTCCATTAAATAATTTGACTAATAATTAGGTGGAACTCCATTAAATAATTTGACTAATTTGGGCTATGTGCTCATCCTGTGGAATTTTCTCTAAACTGAAAGCTATATCATTGGAGTTAAAAACTATTTCAAGAGGGAAAAGTCCCCTTGGAAGAATATTATCTTTCAATTGAAAAACTTTTTGATTAGCTATAGAATTTTCAAACCACTTACTTTTGCACCTTTTGCTGCTTCATCTTCATCTTCATCAATCTTTGTGCCCTGAATATCTTCAATCATAGTCGAAAATTCTTTAATATGCTAATCATCTTCAAAAATCTTCCAGTGTCTAATATTATTGGGAACAGAAGGCCTATGCCTCATTTCAACCTCATATATCAACTTTGGATTAATAGGAGGCCTAAAAGTACTAGCAGCCATAGCCAAAGAGTCTGACAATCTGTTTCCATATCTTGGAATGAACTGAATATTGAAAGCTTCAAAGAAGTTCTCAACCAAATCCCACACTTCCTTTCTATATGCCCTAAGCCTAGGGTGTTTTGTTTGACAGTGATTCTTTATTTTCTTTATAATCAGATTTGAATCTCTAAAGACACAAACTAAATGGACTCCCATTTGTTTTGTTGTTTGTAGAGCTATGATCAAGGATTCATATTCTGCAACATTATTTGTCACTTCAAACTCCAATTTAAAAGAAAAAAGAAACATATTGCCTCCAAATGCAATTAAAAGGAAACCAACACCTATTCCTTCCTTATAATAGGTTCCATCAAAGAAACACTTCCACACCCCTTCTATTTGCAGCTCTGTATTTACACTGGCTGAAGTAAGTAAGTTGCCTTTGGTTATCTTCAAGCAGCTCTACATTATCATGCATCATGAAGTAAGCAAACTCATGTTTCTGTTGGCTATATATAGGTTAATTACTTGCTCCATTTTTTGTAATTATTTTTACAAATCTAGTTTCTCTATACAACAACCTTTCTTCTCCACCAAAAATTGGTATAACAGCATATGTAAAATATATCTTTATAACACCCCCGAGTTTGCCCCCCCATGACCTAGACAACAACATTCCAAACCTAGCAGGGATATCTTCTACCACTGCATCCATTACCAAGCTTCTAGTTGGGATCTGGGCTAGTGACATCACCATATCTTTAATGACCCCCAGACACTTGACTGTATTTGAATCAAAAGAATACAAGTCTCTGTAAGGTTTAGTAACTTGTAGGTTTAGTTGTTTCATCAATGATAATGGCATAAAGGTTATGTGAAGCTCCTGAGTCAAACATACAATTGTGCAAGATGAAATCATGAATCAATAAACAAATGTATAAAGGAGGGGTTGAAGAATCTACCTCCTCCACATGTGGACCAAAAACCACTACTGATTTATCTTCTTGCAGATTCATACTGTCATTTATATTTACATTCTCCTTTAGATTGATAAACTCAACAATCTCTCTTTGATAAACTGGTGTTTTGACCAACTTTGTGAGGGGCATTTGGATTATGATTTTTCTAATTCTTTGGTAATAATAAACACATGACCCTATTTAGTATTCATTTCATTTTCATCTTCACCTCTCTTCATGACTGGAATCTCTTGTGGAATGGAAACAAGTTTTTCTTAAGGAATTTTTTCACTTTTGTCTTGGGAAGACTCACCTTGAAGCATTTGAGTCTTGCTACTTGTATTCTGTTGTTGTTTTCCTTTATTCACTTGTTTTGCAGGCTATGGTTCTTGTGGAGTCGCCTTTTCTAAGGGAGCTGGAATTTGTTGCTCACCTTCATCTTCTTGAATTCTAGATATTTTCCTGATCTCAAGTCATATTTCTTCTGTAGTTCTGCCTGCATAAAATCAAAAAACTTCTTCCAATACTCATTAATTTCTTTCTCATCATAAATGGCATCTGCTTCAGCATATTCATATTCTTCTCCCTCAACAATAGTTCATCTTCATCTATTGCATACAATGTGGAAATCTAATCATCATTACCCCTGGAATGCTTTGGTATTTCATCAGGATCTGCTTCTATATACAGTGGTGCTTGAACCTGATCTTGATCTTTTCTCTCCTTCTGCAAAATCTGCAAAGGTCATCTTCTATATTGAGGATTAAAATTTCTGTTCTATTGTGCTTGCCTCTAAGAATTATTACTTTCCAATTCTAATTTAATCAATTTATTTGACAAATTTTTAATTACATTACTCATATCCTCTAATGTTTTACTGTGAGACGATTCTACTTTAGCCTTTCCCTTCTCTTGTATAGGCTGTGTCTCTTGTGTTTCACCTGCAGCCACCAGATTTGCTTCTATATCTAATGCATCAGTTTAGATATGATCAAGGGTTGGGTATATCCTATCCCTTAATGTAAATCCAAAATATGACTCAAAATCCCCTGCAAAAGTTATTTTTGCACTAGAAGGAGGGGGCTTAATCTCCACTGGAAGACTATTTTACAATTTATTGAATCTTCTGCTGAATTCAACAACACTTTCATCAGATTTCTTCTTAATGGCATTAAACTCTGTGAGCGAATATCCATGATCTCTTTTCTCTTCCCATCTCTGGATGAATCGGCACTCCATCTCTTCCCATGTAGGAATAGAGTTGTTAGGAATCCCTTTAAACCATTTTCTTCCTTCTCCATCCAAGGATTGCATAAAAATTCTTAGAAAAACATCCAAGTGTTCAACATTTAGGTTTTCTGCAAAGTGAGAAAATATTTCTATATGATTCTCTGCTATTTGTTCATCCTCCCCTGTGAAATGAGGAAGAATCTTCAAGTACTCTTGTGGCATTTGATTCAACTGTTGTGGCAATTGAAAAGGCGAATACCTATTCATCAAGAATGTAGGTGCTACCATGTTTTCTATTGAACTTACTGAACCCCGATCACCAACAAAAGTGGAACCTGACTGAGGAGTAAATGAAGTATGAGAAGGTTGCAATGTAGTTATAGGTTTAGGCTGAATAAATATAGTAGGTACTGAGAAAGAAAGAGACTCTAAAGACTATTCTTGACAGTTAGATTCTTGAAATGAATTGGATGTAAAAGGTGACTCTTGTTCAAATTAAGGTAAATGTTTGGATGAAAAATGTGATGAATTGCTACCAATTGCATACAATTTAGAACTTGGGGTAACTGGAGCTTTTGGCCTTCCAATCCTCTTAGAAACTAGCCTCTCAAGGTCTGAAAGGGCTTGAACTTTCTGCTCTGAGGTGTCTAACCTTGTATGGGGCCTCTTTGGAGCCAGAGTTATTCTTTCTGTTCACTAAAACCAAATATTTTCTCCTCGCTAAACAACCAGAGGAAAATATTAAAAACCCATGGAAAAGTGTTCTTTTCTTCTCTCCCTGGCAACGACGCTAATTAATGTTGAACCTTAAGAAACTAATTTCCCGACTGTGTAGAAATTGTGCTTAAGACATTAATGATTATTACTTACGTCACTTAGTTTTCACTTAATTGTACGTTGTATCCTCAAATGAAGGACCTGAAAGACCTGGTTTTAACACTCAATACTTATGTTACATGAAAATCTCAGAATTCCATTTGATTGTTGAATGAAGAATGCTAAGAGAAGTTAGAGACAATATGTTGTTTTAAATGGAATATACTATCGATAGCACTTGGGGAAGTTAAAGATAATATTTTGTCTCACACATAAACTACTAACTGTAACTTAGAAGAATTGCAGAGGCAGGAACTTCAAGTATAGGAGCGCTCTTTTAAGGGATTTTAACTTCATTTACATAACCAAATAAAGACCTATGACTTCATTACCATACTTAAAGGAAGAAAACATATGAAGAAACATAATAGATAAGTCACAAAATCATACCCAACATTGTTTGGAAAACTTTTGATTCTTTCATTAATCAACAATTTTATCAAGAATACAATGGCCTAGTCTAAAGGTTCTTTAAAATTCGAACCCTTTCTCTGTAAATTTTCCTCTTTTTTATACATTATGAGACAGTTGGTAATCACCAAAATTTTCAAACTGCTTTACTATCTACTAACTGTCAAAAGTAAAAATCACTACAAAATATTACATTAGAGGGTAAAAGACACCTCGTTCTATAGAAAATAATCTAACAGGAAGTAACAGAATTTAGAAAACTGACGATGATTGTTCCTTGTTTAGATCTGTGGCTTGACTGTTGATGAAGCTTCTCAGTAGATGTTCTGATAATGGTTAAATTGTTTTAACACAACACAATGCATTTAAAAAAAAAACATCATGCATGGACTTGTGGGCCACATACATATCGGAAATGTTCTGATAGGCTAAATCGCAAGGAAACCTGACTAATCACCATTTCCAGGAACCAAAAGAATAAAGCCCCAATTTATTACGTAGCGGGTCCACCTGAGATGTTAACCCACATGCAAATTTGGGCACGATCACCATTTGATCACTCATTGAATGGATGGTTCAATCCTTCGGAATTCAACGAGACTTTAAACCTGTTGAACAAAACCTTATCGTGTCTATTTTTTCAACAACGCTTTGAATTCCACACAGACTCGATAAGAAATAAAACTTCTTGTTAAATATTTTATCGTGTCCGATTTTAAAAATAAAATCCAAATATTTTTTGACATGATATCCATCGGATCTGCTACCTGTAAGCGAACGACCCTAGTTAACTATGGTCTTAACTCCATTTTATATTTTACTGTGTCTGATTTTGAGTTATCCCTTGCTCTTGTTAACCGCATGATTACCATCAGATCTAATGCCTATTGATCAAATGAATCTGATCTTTTGTCGAGTTTCTCACATTCAAAAGTCATCAATGAAACAAAATATGTTATTTCTTTCAAATTTCTGCTTTTCCTCTTATTTCCACTATAACATAATATTTTTGTTTTTTTTCCCTTTTGTAATAAAACTGAAAATAAAATTAAAAGGATAATGGATCCTACAACACATCCAATGAGTCAAACCTAGTTAAACAAAACACATTCTCGACCACCTGAACTTCTTCTGAAATTTGGTCAACCTTGGTGAACAGGGATGAATTTAGGCTTCCTGTAACTACCTCAGGAACCCTAGTAAAGTATGGTCAAACTACCTCAGACCTATGGTTAAAATGCTCCATAGAAAATCCAATCAAACTGATGATCACTGCAATTCAAAGGTTGGTCAAACTTCTATCTACTTCTCTCCTCTCTCCTTCACATGTGTGAATCAAAGAGAAAATATCTTGAGGTGATTTGATTTGGTCTTCAAATGAGGAAGTAGATTGGGAATATGTAGTGTTTTAATTAACCTAAATAGGCCTATATTTAGGGTTGGATGACTTGATCTTCGAGGCAAAGTTTGAGTTTTAATTGGGAGCCAACTTGTAATCAAATTTATATTTCCATTATTTTTAAATTTTGTGGGTTAATTCAATGATGAATATTGACCGTACCTATCAAAATTTGACATGGAAATGTAATTATATAGAAAATATAGAAAGGAGATAGAACTGGCATGAGAATGATTATAATCCTTCATCTTTTCTATGGATATATTAATCAAATTGATGACAAATGAGTGATCAATTTCCCAACCATAGGCATCTACTATAAATTCCACCCCCAAAATGGTTTATGAGATCACAGGGACGAGGGATGACTATTGGGTTTATTTATCTTCCATCCTGATGTTGGGTGTTGTCCTTGATGGCAACTCACTCAAATGACAGATCACAGTTCAGGCTCTCAGAATGAAGGAAAAAGGGTTATATGCGGGTTCATCTTAACCAAGTCATGTATACACGTAGGATTGCCGATCAAAAGGCGCATATGCATATGCATGCACTTTCATGCAAGAAAAGCACGTACATGTGGGAAAACATGGTTTTAGTCCATGGTATTTAGTCCTTGGTATTTGGAATTATGGTTTTGGACCATGTTATCTCATCCAAAATGTTGAACCCAGTTATTGAGTCCAAGGTATTGATTCTATATGGTTTTGGAACATGGTATTGAGTAAGGCCTAAGACTATAAATGGGGAAGGAGATCATTAGGCAAAGGCACTCAAGGATTGAATATCTTAGGAAGAGAAATATCTAGAATACTGTTCTTTGGGTAATGGTGCATAGCTGGATCTGAATCAAGGAGGAACCTGAGTGCTAGAAGAGGGATAAGTTCTATTGATGGGTCAAGATCTCAAGGCTTGAAGAGAAGTATCTTTGTGTGTTTTTGATCTGTTATATTTGTCACATGACTTGATCTATAGATCTAATGATCTGGGTATAACTGTTTTCTAAATATTTGGAAAAGGGTAAATTATCTTTTATAGATATGTATGCAGGTTCCGCATAAAAAAGGGGCGTATGCACGCTAGTTTGGTATATCAAAACTGCATATACGCAGGTTTGCCTTAATATAACAGCATATGCATGCAGGGTATACATATTGAAGTAGCGTACATCTCATGAAATATGTTTTAATTACTTCTGTTTATTGTTGTAGTCTTATGGGTTCAGGATTGGGTTTTGCTTACTGTTACTGTATTATGGTTACAACATTCAGAGAAATGATTGTTTGATTCAGTTTTGGTTGGTGGAAAGGAGATTGGTTGATGCAGATGTATTTGATGTTTGATTAATGTTATTGATGGATCCAGTCTGAGAATTTATGAAACGTGGTCCCTGGAAGAAAATAGAAGGTTGTAGTCTTCTGTAGGTTAGCACCTACATACTAGTACATCAGCTAGTACAAGAGCTAAGGGGGTTGTAGCTCCCTTCCAGGAGAAGCTGGAGAAAGAGAAAAGGTTGTAGCTTTCTGCAGGTAGAAACCTGCATACTGGTATAAGGCTACACCAGGATAGAAAATTTTTAAAAAGAAGTTTCTTGTTAAAAGAATATAGAGACAAAATGTAGCATGTGGTTTTTACCCACATTTGGTTTCCACCTTATATCTTGTGTTCATGTGTGTGATTTCTTGTACTGTTTACTGCACTTAATTACTGTTTTATGGTTCTGATACACAGATTAAGATCGGATAACTAAATTAGATGTCTACAAGATATACATGGTTGTCTCAAAGCATAGTTGTGTATATATGTAGGTTTAATTAACATAAGTAGCGTATAAAAATTTGTTTATGGAAATAAAAGATTGTTAAATTGCTAATACTAATTCACCCACCATTGGAATCAGAGCAGGTCCTTTAGAAGAAGATTGATCGCTTGGAGGAAGATCTATCATAATGAGAAACTATGAAAAAGAGGCATCCATCAGGCCACCAATCTTTGATCGGAGCAACTTTTTCTATTGGAAGGTAAGAACCACAGCCTATCTTCAATCTCTTGGTGTAGAAGTTTGGGATATCGTGGAAGGAGGATACACTTTCCCATCAGCAACTCCTATAGATATAGTTGGTAAAAAGCAGTATGAAACAAATTCAAAGGCAGTCAATACTCTATTGGGGAGTCTATCTCAATCAGAATTTGTCAAGGTTATGCAGCTCAAAACTGCCAAAGAAATATGGGACAAGATCATTCTAAGCTATGAAGGAGACGATAAGGTAAAACATGCAAAACTACAATCTCTTAGAATTTAATAGGAAACTATCAGAATGCACAATGATGAAAGTGTGGCTAATTATTTCTTATATATAGATGAGATTGTTAGTCGCATGAAGAGCTTGGGTGAAGAGATAAAAGAAGTTACTTTAGTTGGAAAGGTTTTAAGATCTTTGTCTTCTAAGTTTGAATCAAAAGTTTCTGCCATAGAAGAAAAGCATAATATTCAAAATATTACCATGTCACAGCTGCAAAAAATCCTAACTAAATTCGAAATGAGAAAAGGGGGTCCATCAGACATAAGAGAAGTTGCATTTAAAACCTCAAAAGGAGAATACAATGAGTCAGGACATACATCAAAAGGAGAGGAAGAATCAAACTTTGTCAAGAACCTTTAACGAGGTTCTGGAAGATTCAGAGGTAAGCTACCTTTCAAATGCTTTGCTTGTGGAAGAGTCAGTCACTATGCAACTAAATGTCCTCATAAAGATAAGTTTGATAAAGGTAAGCAACTAGTTAAATGGAACAAAAAACAGAACGTAATTAAGAAGAGCTATTATACACATGAAGACAGTGATGGACTTTCAAATAGTGATGAAGATGAACATGGTAATGATTATAGACTTTTGATGGCTTTTGAAGATGATGATTTCTTGGATGTTGTAGATGAAGATGATCTCTATGAATAAATTTCTAAACTTAAAATTTGTTTAGAAGAAAAGAGTATGATTATAGATACTCTGACATTCCAACTTGCTAAAAGGGAAAAACACAATGAAAAGTTAGAATGTGAAATTGTGGGACTTAGAAAAGATATTGAGAAAACAAAATCTCTTAATATTAGATTTGCTAAAGGATCTGAAACTTTAGATGAGATTATCAAAGTACAACATTCTCCTCTAATCAAGACAGGTCTTGGATATACTGAAGAAGCGTCTAAAGCACAGAAGCCATCCATATCCAAAAGTTATCGTGATGCAGCAAGGAGAAGTGAATAGGTTGACAATCGTCAGCAAAGGCATAAAGTGGATCACCAGGTAAATCGGGGTCAAACTACTTCAAGGATGAATAGAAGCTACAACCAACCACAGGTAAACCACTCTCAATTTTCCCCAAGAACGAATGTCAATGGAAACTACAATCACCTAGTCGATATATTTGATAATCGCAGGAATTTCGTTAATGGCCAATGTTTCTCTTGTCATAAATTTGGACACAAAGCTTCTCAATGTGTTGCCTACAAGACCATCATGACTAGAGAAGCATGAAATCAAAAGAGTGTGACTCGGATCATGAAGAGGACCTACAATAACTTTTCTACTCCTAAAAATGAAATAGAATGCTCTATTTGTAACAACATCGGTCATGAAGATTCTGAATGTAGGATTAAGTTTTGGCAAGCATCTCAGAAGGAGCAAACTTCATTGGGTCGCAAAGCATGGAGAAAGAAAGAACCACAACTAGAAAGATGTGGTATAGCCTTACATGCGAAAGGGTAAGAAAATTAGTGGTACATCAACAGTGGATGCTCGAAACATATGAAAGGTGATAAAGAAAAATTTCAGTCATATAGTGCCTTAAAAAAGGAAAGGAAGGTCTCATTTGGAAATGACAGCCCTGCACTCATAAAAGGTAAAGGTTCTTTTCTTTTGAAAGAAAAAGTCAAAGCTGGAAATGTTATGTATGTTGATGGCTTAAAGCATAATCTATTGATTGTTAGCCAAATGTGTGATCAAGGAAATGAGGTAATATTTTGATCAAACGGATGTATTGTTCATGAGCTTGATACAGGGGAAACAGTGATCAAAGGCATAAAAACTCCAAATATTTTATATATACTCAAGGGAGGACAACAACAATGCCATCTAAGAAAGAATGATGAACACTAGCTATGGCACAGAAGATTGGGGCATCTAAGCTTCCCTCAGATAAGGAAAGCGTGAAAATATCAGGGTGTTCACGATCTTCTTGACATCAAAATTCCAGACAATACAATATGAAAAGCATGTCAGTTTGGTAAGAAAACTAGAACACATTTCCCTGAGAAGGAAGGATCAGCCAGTAAGCCACTTGAACTTGTCCATACAAATTTATGTGGTCCATCAAGGAAAAAGTCACCTCGTGGAGAAGAATATTGATATTGTTCATTGACGACTTTTCTAGGATGTGTTGGATAGGACTTCCGAAGCATAAAGACGAAGCTTTCGAAAAGTTCAAAGCTTTCAAAGCCTTGGTTGAAAATGAATTAGATCGCAGAATCAAATGCCTCAGGTCTGATTGAGGAATGGAATTTACCTCAGATTAATTTTTCAACTTTTGTGAAGAACATGGAATAAGAAGGGAATTCTCTATTGTAAGGACTCCTCAGCAAAATGGAGTAGTGGAAAGGATGAATAGAATGGTTCAAAAAATGGCTCGTGCTATGCTTGATGAATCTGGAATTCCTGCAACCTTCTAGGGTGAAGCTACATTTGATGTCGTTACTATTCTCAACAAAACAAACATCTAGGTAAACAACACTCAAACTCCTCATGAACTTTGGTATGGCAAGTCTCCTATGGTAAAATACTTCAAAGTTTTTGGAAGAAAATGTTACATCAAAGGGAGTGATGAAAACCTTGGCAAGTTTGATCCTAGAGCAAATGAAGAAATTCTCCTTGGTTACTCTTCTCAAAGTAAAGGATATAAGTGTTACAATAAAAGACTTGGAAAAATTGTTGAAAGTATTGATGTGGTGGTTGATGAAGCAGGAGACAATTCAAAACATATAAAAACCAAAGATTTTGAAGATGGAGAGGACTATCCTTCAACTTCAAATCAGATGAATGATGAAGAAGAAACCTATGAGGCACTAGAAGAACAGATAAGGGTAGAAGAAAAGACTCCATCCAGGTACGTACAGAAGAATCATCCAAAGACTCAAATTTTGAGGCCGAAAGAGGCAGGTGTTCAAACAAGAAGAACTATTATAGAATCTTCAATATATCTAGCATTGATCTCCTCCGTCGAACCATGAAATGTAAGTGAAGCATGTAAAGATGAATGTAGGGTCAAGGCCATGAATTAAGAACTTGAGTAGGTTGAAAAGAATAACACTTGGGAATTAGTTCCTAGACCTAATGATAAGAATGTCATAGGGACCAAATGGATATTCAAAAACAAGATAAATGAAAATGGAGATGTTATTAGAAACAAGGCCAGACTTGTTTGTAAAGGGTATTCTCAACACGAAGGTAGAGACTTTGATGAAACCTTTGCACCGGTTGCTAGACTTGAAGCCATAAGAATGTTCCTTGCTCTTTCTATCTTTCATAAGTTCAAAGTATATCAAATGGATGTAAAATCTACCTTTCTAAATGGACACTTAGAAGAAGAAGTGTATATTGAGCAACCAAATGGATTCATCCTTAGGAATGATCCAAAACTTGTATGCAGACTCAAAAAGGCTCTCTATGGCCTTAAACAGGTTCCAAGGGCTTTGTATTATCATTTGGAAAAATACCTCCATCAACAAGGTTTTTCAAAAGGATCAACAAATAACAATATATATATAAAAATTGACAATGATAAATTGCTAATACTTGTTGTGTATGTTGATGATATCATATTTGGTAGCAATGAAGAAACCATGAGTCAAAATTTTTCTTTGGTGATGCAGAAAGAATTTGAAATGTCCCTGCTTGGTGAGCTCACATATTTTCTTGGTTTACAAGTCCAACAAAACAAGGACGATATCTTTCTATCACAAACCAAGTACCTCAAGTAGATCTTGAAGAAATATGGAATGGAGGATTCAAAACCAGTATGTACCCCTATGGTAACATGATGTATCCTTGGCTCAAATGATGAATCATCAGCAGTGCATCAACCAACCTATAGATTCATGATTCGTAGTCTGCTCTATCTGACAAGTACTTGACCAGACATCATGCATGCAGTAGGAATAGTTGGAAGATTCCAGGAAAATCCAAAGGAAGCACACCTTTAGGTAGTTAAAAGAATTTTCAAATATCTTCGAGGAACATAACACTATGGCTTATGGTATTCTAGAGACACAGATCTCACAGTTCATGCATATACAGATGCAGATTGGGAAGGAAGCGTGGATGACAGAAAAAGCACTAGTGGTGGTGCATTCTTTATGGGATCCAGATTAGTATCTTGGTTCAGCAAGAAACAAAGTCCAATTTCATTATCTACAGCTGAAGCAGAATATGTGGCTACGAAATCTTGCTGCACACAACTCCTTTGGATGATGCAAACATTGCAAGACATTCAAATAACTTATACTCCACCTATCTCCATTTTTTGTGATAATAAAAGTGCAATCAATATTTCAAAGAATCCACTCATGCATTCAAAGGCCAAGCACATACCTATCAAATATCATTTTCTCTGGGAACAAGTGCTTGAACAAAAAAGGATAAATTAGAGTATGTTCCCTCCAAGGAACATGTTGCTAATATATTCACTAAACCACTACCCAGGGAGACATTTGAATACCTCAGACAAAAGCTGGGAGTAGTTTATGCATAATCTTGGTGTTGACACTTATCTGGTTAATAGAACAGTTGTTGTACGCATGTTTCATGAAGCGTATCCTCATACATACGCCAGTTTCTGTGGATAAAGTTGTGAATATCTTGGTTTGAAGACAAACAGTGGGCCAGACTCAGGATGAAAAGAGTCTGATATGGGTCTGATAGAGACCATTTGACACAGGTTTAGGGGGAGAATATACTTCTAATAATGCTTTGTTGGCATTATCTTAGAATATATTGGTTCAATTTCACAACTGTTTTTGTTTCAAGTGGAACAGGTGCAGAGGGAGATCATGGTTGCTGGTATGGATGATGATTGACAGATGTTGCTGATGATAGCTGCTAATGACTATCATAGTCTTATAAAAAGTATTTAGTCTCTATGTCATGTATTTCTTTTATTATTAAGGTCATGTAATGACCTATTTTGGTTCCCCACTATGCCTAGGATGGATTATGTAATGCTCTTGTTTATCATGTGTAAAATTTTGGTGTATTCCCACTTGGTTGGGTGGATGAGTCAATATTAGTATATCCCCACTTGGTTGGGAGATGGATGTATGTATGATTCTTTGGTGATAGGAAAGTCATTTATGATGTATAGAGTCATGTTTCTTCTTGTAGAACATCTTTTTGCAGACCTTGCCTACAGTCAAGGGGAGCATGGACAACACGGTAGAGTATAGATTTCAGCGTGTGCTCAGGGGGAGCATAACCCTTTACCCTTGATGAGAAAGGGGGAGAATGACTTTGAGTGACTTGGGGTTGCCATCAAGTCCAAAGGGGGATATGTTTCGCATTATGACACAGGTTTGGCACTATGACATAGGTGTTTTCCTTGATGGAAACTAACTCAAATGATAGATCATAGTTCAGGCTATCAGAATGAAGGAAAAAGAGATATACGTAGGTTCCTCTTAACCAAGTCGCGTATACACACAGGATCGTCGATCAAAAGGTGCGTATGGGTATGCACGCACTTTCATGCAAGGAAAACCATGTACATGTGGGAAAACTTGTTTTTAGTCCATGGTATTTAGTCCTTGGTTTTTAGACCTATGGTTTTGGACCATGGTATCTCATCTGAAGTGTTGAACCCAGGTATTGGGTCCAAGGTATTGATTCTATATGGTTTTGGACCATGGTATTGAGTAAGGCCTAAGACTATAAAAGGGGAAGGAGATCATTAGGCAAAGGCACTCAAGGATCAAATATCTTAGGAAGAGTAAGATCTAGAATACTGGTCTTTGGGTAATTGTGCATAGCTGGATCTGAATCAAGGAGAAACCTGAGCGGTAGAAGAAGGATAAGTTCTATTGATGGGTTAAGATCTCAAGGCTTGAAGAGAAGTATCTCTATGTGATTTTGATCTATTATATTTGGCGCATGACTTGATCTATAAATCTGATGATCTGGGTATAACTGATGTCTGAATATTTGAAAAAGGGTAAATTATCTTTTATAGATCTATACGCAGGTTCCGCATAGAAAGGGCGCGTATGCACGCTGGTTTGGCATATCAAAACTACATATATGTAGGTTTGCCTTAATATAACAACGTATGCACACATTTATACATATTGAAGTAGCATACGTCTCAAGAAATATGTTTTAGCTACTTATATTTATTGCTACAATGTTCTGGGTTTAGGATTGGGTTCTGGTTATTGTCACTGTATTCTGGTTACAACATTCAGAGAAATGATTGTTTGATTCAATTTTGGTTGGTGCAAAGGAGATTGGTTGATGCAGATTTATTTGATGTTTGATTAATGTTATTGATGGATCCAGTCTGAAAATTTATGAAACATGGTCCCTGGAAGAAAATAGAAGGTTGTAGCCTTCTGTAGGTCAACACCTACGTACTAGTACATCAACTAATACAAGAGCTAAGGGGGTTGTAGCTCCCTTTCAGGAGAAGCTAGAGAACCAGAGAAGGTTGTAGCCTTCTATAGGTAGAAGCCTACGTACTGGTATAAGGCTACACCAGTACAAAAATATTGTAAGAAGAAGTTTCGTATTAAAAGAAGATAGAGACAAATTTCAGTTGGTGGTTTTCACCCACATTTGGTTTCCACCTTATATATTTTGTTCATGTGTGTGATTGCCTATACTATTTACTACACTTAATTATTGTTTTATGGTTCTAATACACATATTAAGATCAACGAACTAAATTATAAGTCTACAAGATACACACGGTTGTCTCAAAGAAAAGTTGCGTATATACGCATGTTTAATTAACATAAGTAGCGTATAACAATTTGTTTATGGAAATGAAATATTTTTTAATTTCTAATACTGATTCATCCCCCCCCCCCCTCTCAGTATTATTTCCAACACCCAACACACAATACTTAAGAATATAGAAACAACTAGCCACCAACATTGCTTTCCCTCATGGGAATCTTCTTTAGTTATCTCATCCAACATTCAAATAGTGATAGACCTCTTCCGCTTAGAAAAATAAAACACAAGATCATGATCTCCACTAAACCAACCCCTCTAGTCCCATATTGTTGGCATCAAGAATTTGAGCAGTTGGTTACTCTTTGGGAATCCATGAAATTCATAGACCTTGTCTCATTCCATGATGAATAAATCAAATGGATAATTTGATTTCAAATATACCTTAGCTCATTTGGAGTGAACGTTGATTTAAACAAGCAGGTAATGATATTTCATGTTTCTTAGTCTAATAATCTCCCTTCAAACATAGTGTCTTCCTCCCAATTCTGCCACAACCTCTCTAGCTTGGCATAGACTCACACATCTTTCAATATCACTAGCTTCTTGTGTTGCTTATATGGAATACCAGTTATGGAGGCATGTGTTCTCTCATCATGAGGAAGAATGTAAGAATGATAATGAAAGAATATCTCCAAGGAAATGTATATTTTATGTTTCCTATGCATGAGGATCGCGTGTCTTCCGTATAACATTTTGAGTTTGTACTTGGAAAATATGATCAATAGGGTAGGTGAAAGAGATTTTAGTATAGCACGGTCAAAATATAGAACCTCTTCAAGGGACACATGGCAACAATGGTATATTGGGTTATAAGAGGCATCCCAACCCTTGATAAGAAAAGCCATGTGATGTTTTCATATGGGATTTCAAGATAGCTCATGTTAGATTGGTAGGAAGGTCCCTTCTACCAATTGCTTGTAGAGGGCCATTTTCTCCATACAGAGAGACATCCCTCAGACCAAATCCATCTATTTTACCCATATTTCTATCTAGAGCCTAAGATGGTAGGATAGGTTCCCTTTTGACTTCAGAGGAACACCCTCTGTTAGACAGTGGAAACTTCTCCTGTAATTAAATCCAGAGCTTTTTATTTCTACTTCTTAGCATTGTAATAGTCATTCTTAGATATTTCCGACTAGGATTGATTCTTGCTTTTATAGGGGTGGCCTTTGAAATCCCACTTTGTACTGCCACTTATGAATTGAACAGTCCCGTTGATTTAATTTTGGTTATTTTTTGGACATTAAGTAAACTATATTACCTTTCCAATGACTCCCTTTCATTTTCCACCCTTGGATTTAGCTCTTGTGTTAATTCACAAAAAATCCTTGTGGTGGTTATTATATTATTTATTTTACTTTGGTTTTATAATAGTTAAGCATAACATCAAAACCTAGTTTGCCTTGCATTTGGACGCATGACAATTAATTAGTGGGACCTTTGTCTTGGGCTTCGAGTTATTAGACTTTGCAAATCATGTTCAAATTCTATAGTATGTTGTCATTACAATTCAACCCTATTGGATTGAGACGAATCTCATAAACCACTGCATTGCAAATGATACAAGATTTAGTCTTTTATTAGAATCGTAAATTCTCTAGGTCATCACTTTCACTTACAAAAACTAATGGGGACTATTTTCTGTTTGGTCTATTGGAAAGCTCTTGAGAAGGCCTACAAGGTGGGGGAATTTAGGCAATGCATGGGTGGGTCAAACTTCAAAAATATGCTAGGAAGGGCCTGAGATGGGCTCCCAATGTTTAATATCTAAGCTCATACTAATCTACTTGAATCCATCCAAACTTGTTCGAAGTTTTATTTGCCCCTAACTATTGTAAATGGTCTGTGATCTAAATTTTATAACTGGGGACATGTGTAGGCCCTCATTTAGACAATTTGGATCATCTGAACCTGTTTTTTACCTAACTGTTGTGAATGTCATGTGGTGCAAATTATCTAAATGTGTGCCATGAGTTCCTGGATCACTACATTCTTCAAGATTAGCTAGCTTGGGTCAATCTACTGATGAATTACCTATTGAGGACTATGGCATGAGTTATCATTAAATTTCTCTTTGATTAGGATCTATCATATATGATTTTAGACTAGATATGCCTTACATAACCCCTTGGTACATTTTTTGTTACTTCTTCTCCCATTAACTCTTTTAGTCATTCAATGGCATTAATATATTTGTTCTATTTTTCCTTCTCTACCTATTAGTGCATCTAGTTTTTTGGTGGGCAATCAATGGAGCTTATTTATCTACAAGTATCTGATGGGCTAGCATACTATTGCAGGTTGAAACTATGAAACAAGCAATTTTAAAATCATTAAGTTGATTGTATGTTATAATTTATTTAATGTTTCTTTTCCCATTGAATATAGTGAAATTTATTTTATAATGATCATAGGCGAGCACAATGACCAAAAGATACTTGATAAATTGTGTTATGAAAGACAAGCTAAAATTAATGAACTTAAAGAGAAAACAAATTATTATATGACTGAACAACTTATTTAGGTTGGTGAGAATTTAATAATTTTATTTTGATTCATTTTTTCCATTAATATTCTTTCACATGTTTCATTGGAATTGTCTATTGTTGCATCCTCATTGACAACAGACAAGATAAGTTTAATTTCATCATAAAACTATTTCTCTCCCAAATCATCTAAACAAAGATGTGTATATTGATTCAATTTGAGGATATCAAAATTATAGCTGATTTCCATAATCTAAACATGATGGGAGTCATGGAAAATGCAAAAATTATGGTGTATAATTTAAAAATATCTAATAAAAATCCTTCTTATAGGATAGACACTAGAAAGGTTAACGATGGTGATAGCATTTTTATTTTTTTGTTTAAACATTGTTTACTTACTTTAGTCTCTATTAGTGGGGCCCTTGTTTTGTCCCACATGGTTGGAAAAAGGATCACAGTTTAATCAACTAATTATAGAAATATTTTTGGAAAGTTATAATGAAGCTAAGGATGTTGGAAATGATTATGGGTTGTCTAGGACTTGCTTTGTGTCTATTTTAGAAATTGAGACAATCTAGGGGGAGTTATTGGGTAAAATAGATCCATGAAATTTATTATTCAAGCCACGTTCATGTCTTCTAAAATTTGTTTCCATGCCAAACTTTCAAATATTCTATTCTTCACAACATTTTGTTTTGTTGATATAAATCCTCTTATTTATATCTATGCATACAAGAGGCAAACTCTTGAACCCTTGTTTATCCATATTGTGATACATTGTATCATTGGTTGTACTTCTTAATGGTACCGAAAAAAAATGGAATTTTTTTCTTGAAAATAATATTGAAGTTAATTGAGGCTGGAATACTAGAAACCACATTGTTTAAAAACATTGGCTTTCATATTCTAAACTGTTGAAATAAAAAAAACATAAAGCTACTATGCATGGGCATAATGACTAAATGATAAAATCTATCTAATAAAATATATTACAACCAAAAATAGATTGTATCGTATTATATCTGAAACCATACGATGTCATTGTATAAGGTTTATAAATTTCTCAGTAAAGAATGCCAGTTCTACAAGATTGTATTCTTCCTAATCTAATATTTGATCAATATTGGTTGATATAATTTCTATTAAAAGTGAATTGATTGTAATTAATGGGATGCATGTGGCTTAGAATCAAATTTGTTGTACTCTCAACTCAAGAGTTCCTTTTGAAACAAGCCATATTATGAAACTTCTAGTCAAAGTTTGTATATTATGGGAGGTATATGGGTTCATTCTATTGGGTTGAGGAGGCCTGAGCCAGGTTCAGTATTAGTTAGCCAAACAAATCGCTACACTACTGACCCTTTCAGCATCAGCTCGCAGAGCACGGACTGAAGTCTCACCCGAAGCTGTATGGGGGGATGTTGGAACCAAGTTTTTGCACCCTTGATATGGTTGTGATGTTGGTTTATTCCAGTTATACTTGCCTTCGTGCAGGTTTCTTGGCCCTCTGTTCCACCCTTCAGTACCTTCGTGAAAGGGTACAGTTGGTTTTCGCACAACCCTAACATGTAACTCAGGGACTTTCATGCTGCTAGGGCAATGAACTCCGATATCTCCCAAACTAGGATAAGTGTCTTACTTATCTTATTAACTGCTCTTATTTAGCTCGTGTAAACAAATGTTCTTACTTGCATTCACCTAACCAACACATTTACATACATTCGTGCATCATATACGCATTATAAGTGAAATTCATACCCAACATAACAAGATGCATAAATAGGAAATAACGACGTAGAAATTGTAGAATACTTATATTTATTGATAATTCCAAACAATTATAGATTTGACCCGCCCTGCACACTTAGCTTCAGGGGTCTACGCACTTAGTTATGGACTTCTACCCTAGGCCTCTGTGTACTCAGCTGCAGAGCCTCTACCTACACTATGACCCAAGACTTAGACTTCTTGCTCCAAAACTATGACTCTATTCATTATATTATCCTTGATTATTCTAATTACTTAGAGCTTAGCTCTTTTTATACAATCCCATTGTCCGCAGACCATGGGTAGATCTTTTACAGCTAACATTACATTTCCAAAATAAGGGCAGAAAACCCTATGACTCTTTAACACCTACACCTTCTGGACCACAAAATGTGGATTCTTTACACTTGGATTACAAAAATTGACCAAAATATGGGCTTTTAGCCCCAAAACTACCTTAGGGAGATCCCGTGCCCAATAAGCCCCCAACATAAACATCATGACTCGCCCTCGAGTCACTTTGCAAGCATGTAGTTCTTATCACGAAGACCTCCCAGCTCCGTTTGGATGATCGCAACCTCGTCAGTGCACTAAGCAACCGACTGCTAGACTTCTTCCACTCTCTACTTAGTGACTATTGCTAAACTTCCACCTTGAATCTTCTGTTGAGTTGCCTGAAGTATCGTGAGCTTTCCTTCAATGGAAGCTATGATCATATATGCCTCATCTATCCAGGTTGTAGGCATGCTTTTAATACCACTTCTTTGTGCCGAGCGACATCCAACTGTTCCTTAAGCGCCTTTGCCTCCTGCATTCGTGTGATCCTCTTTGTAAGGGCGACTGTCTATGTGGTCCCTTTGACTTCGTAATATATTTGTTGTAGCTCACATGCCTCTGTGTCTAGGTGCTCTACATTCGGATCCTCCTATAGGGTTTTCAAGACCTCAAATGACTGTTAAAAAAGTCGTGTGTATTCTACTACTGCACTGTTGCCCATCACTATTACTGTTGTAATAGTGGTGGCACGATGTTCCCTGACTTCTGGTGGAGTTGAAGGTTGATCCCTCAACTGTAATTCTGCGATCTGCAGGTTTAGCTCCACCTGAATCATGGCCATCTCTGTTCGAGCGTCGCACACCCCTATGGCCAACATGCAGACACATGCCTCAACTAGTTCTTCTGCTTGAATTTCCAACTCCGGGACCATTTAACAGGCTTCCTCCACTACCTACATGCTTTTCTTATTCTATTCCATTTCCTCATTGCATTGCAAGTCCAACTACTCGATATTGATGCATTTCTCACTCATCACCTGCAAAGCACAACTCTCTCAGGCCCTAAGTTTTGCGGTGACTCCATCCTATAAGAGGTGGAGTGTCTCTCGAGGGAGCACAGCCATATTCAATTCCACCCTTTCAGGCTGCTGACCGTGGGCCTGCCGGCCTCAATTTATATAGTAAGTGTCGCAGTTGGTAGTAGTATCACATTGGTCACCCTTGTGCGCAACATCTCCGCGGCAGCTGAGGTGTCGATCGCGAGGCTGGTGGACATTGTTCTAGCCTATGGAGTGCGAGCTTGCAACTCTTGTAGCTATATCTGGCGAGCCGCTAATACCAATTGTTCTTGTTCTTCGAATTGTTGGAGGACCTCCATGATGACATCCCTCACTGTTTCTCAAATATCGTGCAAATCCCCCTCAGTGAGGGTGATTGGGTCCAAGGATGTCTTTGAAGCCTTGGTTTTCTTCCGTGACACTGCCTTCTTTTGCAATCGTTGATGCTTGATTTGGGTGGATGATGTCTACAGGTCCATGCCACCTTGTTCTATCGACTCCTCTATTTCTACCTTAGCCCTGGGCAAAGGTGACTTTTGTCCTTCGCGCTTTTCTCCTCCTGTCTCCTGTTGTTCTACAAATTTCACAGCATCATGTGCTACCTGGTTCTTAGCCTCTACTTCCTCTTTTCTGTGCTTCTCATGCAGCTACACCATTTTGAGCTTTGTTTCTTCCTTCTTACGTTATGCGCTAGACTTGTCCGTTTTCACTGTGGAGCTTGTTGCAGTGCACCACTCCAGTGGCCAAAACTTGAGGACTGCAAAGATAACATCATCTCTTGCAATATAAGGTAAGTTATGCCATGTCTTCGTGGGGTCCTTCCATGCCCTAATAAAGACATGGTGAAAATCCACTTTGAACTCTACAAAGCTCTGCAAACTAGCGTATACTATGGGTGAAAACCATGGCTTGTGATTTATCCCCATTCGGATACTCACCTCCATCAAGATCCAAAAGATCTTACTTTCTTTTACATGTTGCGCATCCTTGGTCACCCACAACGAAGCATACTTTTCTACCTATAGAAGGACCAATCCAACCAAAGGTAATTGGCTGTCTTCTGGCAGCTCCCATGCCACCAGCACAATCAACAGTAAGAGCCACACATAGTGGAATGTCTCGCCCTGCTCCTGTGCCTCGTGACAGTTCAAAAGGAACTCGCCACATAGATAATTCTCCCTGTTAAACTAGACTCCTTTAGCACATTGGGTTGCTAGTGCAATCACAGGCCTGGGCACCTCATCCGTGCGGCACTTCCACATCACCTTCCCTGCTAATATTTGCGTCACTACCTTAACTGCAAGGTTGTTAATGTTGGAGATGGCATATCCCCGCTTCTTCTTCTCTAACTTGAATTTCTTCTTCATAACTTCTACGAGGGCTAACTCACCACCTTTTCCTTATGATATATTAGCCAGATCCTCCCCTGAGTAAGGTAGCCATTTGATCCAATGGATCAAGTGGTCTATGATGGGAATGGGCTCTTCCAGCCACAAACACCCATCATGCACCAAGCAGAGCAGTTCCCTGATGATGAAGACTATCACTAGGGTGCAATGGTAATGCAGTACCCAGAGTAGGTTGAGTAGCCCAACTTTCTTGACACCCTTGAGCCATGTATGTGGCTCTAATTCAATCATTCCAGCAGTCATGTTAATCCATCGGTGCGTTAGCTACTCAGTTGCTAAATGCGGGAATTTCTCGTGATCTACGAGGTCCCAATCTTCAGACTTTAGTACAAGAACCCGCCCTAAGTGTGGCCCCTTAAAAACAATGTCATCCAGGAGAAACGAATTTTTCAAGGAGCTCTTTCTCTCATCTATGTCCTTTAGCACCTTGGCTTTACCCTTGCGTTGCAGAACATATTCTGGTAACCTGGTAATGGGGTCTGCACCCTAGGTTTCAACTTCCATTTCCAAATCCTCCTCATCTTCCAGGATTTCATTAGATTCTTCCTCATCTGTCATCAGATTAATGGACTTCCCCTTTTCTTGCAAAGTGAGCTTGGTCCTCTGTGGGTTTCTTGGTGCTATGTGCACTAGTAGCATAGTCTGCTTATCCTTCTTTGGCCTCAGTGTTCTGGGTGACTTAGGGACTTCGATTACCACTTCGGCACTCTCTGGGGCAGCTTCTACTGCCTCAATTTCTTGCGTGGCTTCCTCGGTTGTCGACATCATTCTATTCAGCAGGTCCTGCATCTTCTTTGGCAATCTCTCAATTGGTGAAATTGCTCTCAAACCCTCAAAATTTGCACGGTCCATACACACCTGGTAATGCAACAACTGAATTTTCAAAATGCCAAGTGTTTTTCGCTGGACAACCACCTATGATCTATAGGGCCTTTTGAATTCAAATCTAACCGTTCCCCCTAGATTCATCCCATTAATGCTATATTGGTGGCAGATTTTCAAGAATCTAATCCAAAATTTTTTCCTTAAATTCCTTCCACCTGCTCCACTTGGCTACAATCTGACCATCAAATCATGAATAGTGACTTTAATGGTCACTTTCTGGTGGACCTGCGTGTTATTTCCCTGTAACACTTCCCTGCTTTGTGCAGTCTTAAAATCACGCAGCTCCCCAAACCAAGTAGTGTAGTTTATAGTCCCGTGCCTCCTTTTAGCTACCTGGAGTGCTAAGACTGTGCTACTTTCATTTAGTCACATGTCCGGACTACCGGTGTATGGCTTCAAGTGACTGTCATTCACCTTTCCTAGGAAGGGTTCTCCATTTAACTTGACCAGTTGTATCGCTCCTCCGTCGGTAATTTCCTTTATAACATAAGGCCCTAACTAGTGCATCCTAAATTTTCTGGGAAATTTATCAAACTTATTATCATACAAAAAAACCATATCATTTAACTTAATTGTGCATAGCTTGATGTGTCGATCATGCCATGCCTTTTCTTGTTGCTTCTAGACTTGCTAATGAAATCTAGCCAAGAATATTTCTTCTTCAAGCTCATCCAGTGATGTGAACTTCTCTTCCAAGACTCTGTTATCCATCATACTAGTGAGCACTGCTATGCACAGATTATGCATGATGTATTCGATAGGCATTATGGCTTCCATGCCATAGACAAGCCTAAAATGGTTTTGTCCTGTCAACGTCTTGCACGTCATTTGATAAGCCCACAATACTGTAGGTATGCATAGGTCCCAACCACTTCACTGAGCATTTCAAACCTTGGTCAGTGCATTTTCAAGCACCTTTTTTAATGTCTTCATTGTCTTGTTAGCCTGTGGGTGATAAGGTGTGCTCTTCTAGTAATATACTTGAAATTCCTCCATTAGTGCACTGATCATCTCATTCAGGAAGTGCGTACCACAATCACTCATTAGGATCCTTGGACATCCAAATCGTGTAAGTACATGTTCAAATAGGAACTTTGCAGCAATTGTGCACATAGAATCCTTCACCAACTACGCTTCTACCCAACGAGTCAAGTACTTCATCATAGTGATAATGTACCTTGCTCCTGTCTTCCCTTGAGGCTAAATGGGTCCTACAAAATCTATTTCCCACTTTTTGAAGGGTTGCAACGTAATTTTTGGATTCAAAGGCATTTCATCCCTCCGCAATGGCATGCCTATTCTTTGACATACATCACACGCCTTGCAATATTCTTTTGAATCCTGATGAAGGGTTTGCCACCACAACCCTGCTTGTAGAATCTTTTGCACAGTTTCTCTCCTTACATAATGTTATGAAACCAGCTCACAAAAAGATAGAAAAGAGAGATCCACGCCTTATAATTCAGCCTCTTCGAGGGGGCAACCTCCTTTACATTACATAAATGAACAATTCTTGGATGATACAAATGAAAATACCTCCTTTCTATATATAGGAGTCTAAGTGGTCCCAATACAATCAGAGCCTACATAACAATAATATTGTAGGGCACAACAATAACAATAGTGGGCTTCTATGTGGCACAATAGTAACAATATGGGCACTACATGGGTACATCAATATAAATAAGGGGTATAACTACAATAGTAATGGGGTAATCACTAGTATTATAGGGACCCAACATGCCCCTCTCCTTCAAAAAAAGTGTTGTCCTCAACGCTTGAGTAGTTCAGGATACTTCTGCATAAAATTCTCGTCCTCCCATGTGGAATCTTCAGCGGATAAGTTCTTCCACTTGATAAGGTACTCTGAAATTGATCGATTTTGTAGCTGTCGAGTTCTTGTTTCTATAACTGCTTCCGGTTCCAATATAATTTTTCCTTCTTCGTCAAGTTCTGGCAATATTGTTTGAACTGGGAGCTTGTCGCCTATAACCTTCTTTAAGCATGAAACATGGAAAACTGGGTGCAATCGAGAAGCTGCAGGAAGCTCCAATTTGTATGCCATAGTACCAATCTTTTGCAACACCTTGTACGGACCATAATACTTTGGTGATAATTTATTATCCTTCTTAGCTTGCTTGAGGGACATTTGCTTATATGGTTGTAGCCGTAGGAATACCCAATCACCTACATCAAAACTTCTTTCACTGCGATGCTGATCTGCCTGTTGTTTCATTCTATTCTGTGCCAACACAAGGTTATCCTTTAAGAGTTGGAGGACTTGTTGTTGATGTTCGATGTGATGTTCCACTGCCTGAACCTTAGAATTTTCTCTTAAATATGATGTGATGGATGGTGGTTGATACCCATAAAGTGCCATAAATGGGGTCATTTTTGTTGTTGTATGAAAGGAAGTGTTATACCACCATTCAGCCAGAGGCAACCATTTGACCCATTGTGTCTGTTTATCAGATACAAAGCAACGAAGGTATCCTTCCAAACATTTGTTTACTATCTCAGTTTGCCCATCAGATTGAGGATGATAAGATGAGCTATGAGCTAACTGAGTACCCAGACAAGAAAATAATTCTGTCCAAAAATTTCCAGTGAAAATGGGATCTCTGTCACTTACAATAATCTTTGGGTTTCCATGTAGCTTTTGAACTGTTTCCATAAATGCAGTAGAAACTGTACTGGCTTTAAATGGATGTGATAATGCACAAAAGTGTGCATACTTCGTAAGTCTGTCAACTACCACCATGATGACACTCTTTCCCTCAGACTTGGGTAAACCTGTGATAAAATCCATTGAGACCTCCTCCCAACGTTGGCTTGGAATGGATAAAGGTTGTAATAGACCCGGTGTCTTAATTGTTTCAACTTTATTTTGCTGGAAAACCAAACATTCCGCCACAAACTTTTGAATATCTGATTTAAGGCCATCCCAAAAAAATTCCTTCTTAACCCTGTGGTAAGTTTTTAAAAATCCTGAGTGCCCTCCTAAGGGAGAAGTGTGCAATTCCATAAGAATCTTTTGTTTTAGCTGGGAATTCTTACATAGGTATAGGCGATCTTTGTACCATAGCGAATCATTTTTCCAGCTAAATGTATCAGAAGTACTGGAATCTTGTTGTAGCTTTTGAATAAGTGCCCACACTTCTTCGTCGTTCTTCCATTCCTCCCTTGCTTCGTTTATCCAATCTGGTTGGATAATAGAAATGGCACACAACAATGCTTCCACATCCTCATCCTTTCTTAAGAGTGCATCTGCCACCACATTTTGCTTCCCTTTTTTGTAGATGATTTCAAAGTCATAACCCAACATCTTTGTGACCCACTTTTGTTGCTCTTCAGAGGATAATCTTTGTTCTAAAAAGTATTTAAGGCTATCATGATCCGTTTTTACCTTGAAGTGTCTTCCCATTAGGTAGGGTCGCCATTTCTTAAGTGCATGGAGTATTGCCAACATTTCCTTCTCATAAATAGCTTTTCTTAAAAACTTTCCCTTGATTGGACGACTTTCAAAAGCAATGGGTCTTTCATCTTGCATTAGAACAGCACCAATTCCATTTCCTGAAGCATCACATTCCACAATAAAGGTTTTTGTGAAGTCCGGCGTAGCTAAGACCGGTGCTTGGCACATTGCCTCTTTAAGATGTTCAAAGGCCTTTGTTGCTTCCGAATTCCATGAAAATGAATCTTTCTTCAATAATGTTGTTAGAGGTGCAGCTATTCTCCCATAATTCTTAACAAACTTGCGATAATACCCTGTCAACCCAAGAAATCCTCGCAGATGCTTTATGGATGTGGGGATTTTCCATTCCTTAATGGCTTTAATTTTGCTAGGGTCTACCTTAACTCCTTCATGAGATACAATATGACCCAAATATTCCACCTCCTGGACTCCAAAGAAACATTTGGATCTTTTTGCATATAATTGTTTCTCCTCCAATAGTTGTAACACCCTGTCAACATGTTCAACATGATCCTTCCAAGACTTGCTGTAGATTAGTATATCATCAAAAAATACTAACACAAATTTTCTAAGGAATGGTTTGAAAATTGAATTCATCAAACCTTGAAATGTTGAAGGTGCATTGGTAAGGCCAAAAGGCATGACCAAAAATTCATAATGACCCTCATGAGTTCTAAATGCTGTTTTCGGAATGTCTTCGACCTTCATTCTAATTTGATGATATCCCGAACGAAGATCCAACTTGGTGAAGTAAATTGATCCATGCAATTCATCCAGTAATTCATCAATAACAGGAATGGGGAACTTATCTTTAATAGTGAGCTTGTTGAGCTCCCTATAATCTGGACACATGCGCCATGATCCATCCTTCTTGTGCACCAATACTACTGGAGCTGAGAAAGAACTTTGACTCGGTTGAATTATACCAGCCTCTAACATTTCTGCAACCATACGTTCAATTTCACTTTTTTGGACATATGGATATCTGTACGGCCTGATGTTTGGAGGAACACTTCCTGGAATCAGATGAATAGCATGATCATGATCACGCATAGGTGGGAGACCTTTGGGAGTATCAAATACCTTGGAATGATTGTCCAGGACTTTTTGGAGATCTGGAGAAATAGATGATTCCAATGTGGAAACATCTAGTGAAATAGATGATTCCAAGAAACTACAGTCCGTCCTCTTTCTGTACCTTTTTACGAAATTTCAATCCGATCCTCAGAGAGAGAGTTATGACGATTTTCCCTAGGTCACCTGTTTTGAATGTAATTCAGGAGTCTGCAAAAAGACCAACTTCCTCAGATCATATCTCCGAAACTATCGCGAGAAAAGCTCTGAAATTTGGACCCAAGGTTCAGCGCCAATTCTTCTCAAATGGGGTTTTTTTTCGACTTCTGAAACGTCCCAGAAAAAAAGTTATAGCGAAAATGCCACGATGACCTGTTTGGAGCAGCGAAACCCTAGAATCCAAAGCTCTGATACCAAATGTTATGAAACCAGCTCACAAAAAGATAGAAAAGAGAGATCCACGCCTTATAATTCAGCCTCTTCGAGGGGGCAACCTCCTTTACATTACATAAATGAACAATTCTTGGATGATACAAATGAAAATACCTCCTTTCTATATATAGGAGTCTAAGTGGTCCCAATACAATCAGAGCCTACATAACAATAATATTGTAGGGCACAACAATAACAATAGTGGGCTTCTATGTGGCACAATAGTAACAATATGGGCACTACATGGGTACATCAATATAAATAAGGGGTATAACTACAATAGTAATGGGGTAATCACTAGTATTATAGGGACCCAACACATAATGTCCTCCCGCGGTACCCCCATTAGCGTCTATGAGGATGCTGCTTCGTTCAAACTTAAATACATATCATTGCAATATCTCATTAGTCCCCATCTTGTATAGATGCCCAACAATGATAGAGAAATCTGCTACACGCACCACTAATTCCTTCTTTTCTAGACCGAGTATCCTTCTGGTGTAGTTCCTGTTGTTAGGAAGTGTATTATATCCCCTAAATGACCATCTGCGACATGAACTACAAATAGCTATGCGTCAGGCAATCCTTCTTCCAAATTAGTAGGTTCCTCTCTGTTTCAATTCACAACAGATGTTCTAATCCCATGTTCAATTGTTTAGGCTTCACAACAACTTCAAAATCATACTCTTGGAACAATAAGAGACATCTTCAGATTCACCCCCCCAACACATGCTTATTGACCAAGTACTTCAGCATGGAGTGACCCACATACATCTTAAAGTGGATTCCTAGCAAGTAGTGTCGGTACTTCTGGAGCGCATACATCCTAGCTAGCCCCTCTCATTTAGTGGTCGAGTAGTGATTTTCTACTTTGGATAACTTGTAGTTTACAAACACGATGGGGTGGTCCAAGCCTTCTTCGCCATCCTGTGATAGTACTTCTCCTAGTGCTACATATGACGTGTCAACATCTACATGGAACTCTTTCTCCCATTCCGAGAAGACTAGAATCAGCATGGCAACCATATTTTCTTTCAATATATCCAATATTTTCTTACATTCATCGTTCTAGTGGAACGTGACATCCTTCTTCAACAATTTTTCCATTGGTGCAGTGATCTAGGCATAACTTTTGATAAACTTTCTATAATATCCCGTATGTCCCAATGTAGCATGCAACTATTTCACGCTCCTCGTTGCTTCCAATTTCAATATCATGGAAATCTTCGCAAGGTATACCATCAGTCCTTGTATGCAAACCACATGCCCCAATAGGTTCCCAAAAGGAACGCAAAATAGACACTTCTTGAGGTTGAGCGTGATCTGGTATCTTCGACAAGTATCCAACATCAAGTGCAAGCTCGCTACATGGTGCTTAACCAACCCAAATATAGTCTAGTCATCAAAATATACCTCCAAGAACTTATGAATAAATTCCTTGAATGCCGCAACAACCACACACGAAAAAATAGCAAAAGCATTCTTCAATCCAAATGGCATTACAGTATATTGAAAGCAACCCCACTCAGTCGTGAAGGTTGTCTTACTCCTATCCTCAAATGCAATTTTGATTTGGTGCTACCTAGAGAACCCATCAGTGAAGGAATATGCTTCCTGGCCACCTACATTGTCCAACACTTCATCCATGAATGGAGTTGGGAAAGGATCATGCACACAAGTGTCATTTAGTTTTATGAGATCCACACATATCTTTATCTCATCCTTCTGCTTCTTCTTTTTCACCACCATTGGGCTTACCCAATTGGATTCCTCCACGAGCTCAATGATGTCTGCTACTAGAATTTTGTCTAGCTCTAAGTGGACCTTCTCCTTGTATTTCAGATTTAGGTAGTAAGGCCTTTGCTTAACTCGTTTCGTGTTGGGCTTTAACATGATCTTCATCACTCATAAATCTCTGATTATTCCTTTCAGATCTATAAACTTGGTAGGGAATAAGTCTTGGTATTTGTGGAGAAATTCATCAACCTTATCCACCATCACATCACCCCAGTAGTCTCCAATCTTTGTGAATTTGGGTTCTGCCTCTATACCAATGTTCACCTATTTAGTTTTCACCGACGCAGTTATATCAGGGTTCTCAATCCATGGTCCTTGAACCTCGTGGTGGCCTTCTGTTTCTGGAATGTTAATCTTCAATGGGTCCTCATCCTCATCTTCAGCAATTACATTATAACATTTGAGTGTGTGACTCAATAGAGTAGCCCATTCAGGCTGAATCAGGTCTAAAGGATCCTATGGTATCCTAAAGATGGTTGGTTTTACCTCTTGTAGTGCTTCATCAATATTGTCAAACCTGTCCTCAAAACTGAATGTCATCATGAATCCTTCGCTCAAGATATCCCATTCACTAGTCCCATGGAGGAGCTTCATTTCTATATACCAATTCATTGGGATAACATCCAGGGTATGACATAACAGGTGCACCCACTCAGGTTATGGATTTTCTCCATAAGCCTGTGTCCATTTGGCCAGATGTGCACGTGGATTATTCTGTCCATTGTACTTGTCCATCAGTCACATCTTAGGCTTCCCAAATCATGCTCTCATCATCCTCCTACATTTCGCCAATCATCAAAGCTTCCCTTGTGTGTACCCCACCATCTTGCGGGTGTAGTGCGCAATGCCCAATCCAAGGCCTGGAAGCGTTGCTTTTCTAGCACCTCCCTTTGAAATGCATCCTGAAAAATATCTACCTCATTTAGACCATTATAAATAACTAGATTTCTTACCTCTAATGACACAGAAGCACAATGATCGGGTCATCATGTTTCAATTCAGCGTAGTTACTTCGTGTAATTGATTGTACCAGCATTTTATTTATTCATCAGAATTCGAAGTGCAGGAACTCTCATGATCCGATGTAATCCATCCATCCCTGGTGGGATTCACCCAGTCTTGGTCTTGTGTTCTTATCTTATAGATACATTCCAGATCATCATCACTCTCATAATCGCAGACTGGCTTCGTATAGCATGATCCTTCAACAAGATCTAGGGGTATTATTACGTGTAGTGATTTCTTCTCAAAGATCATCTTTCACTTCTTTAGATTGATTACCCATTCATATCAATAGCCCAGTCAATTCCCATGAGTGCAGGGTAGGGATTGTTATCATCCACAATCTCGATTACTTCAATATCTACCAGCGCGCTCGCTCCCTCAATATCCATGGTCACCCCTTGTAGCCACCCCATGGGTATGATTTTCTACTGATTCACTGTCCTTAGCTAAATCAAAGACCATTGTAGTGTAGGTCTCCCCATTTCTTCCCAAGTCTACTTCGGCAGAAAATTATCATCTAACCCCAGGTCTAAAATGACCTAACCCATTTCATACTCTCCTATTTGTGTGGTCAATCTCATCTCCCGTCCCATCCTTGTTTTTTTCTTGCCAATATTTCGCACTACACGCAACTCACCTGATGTGGTTCTAACACATCTATTGATGAGTTATTGTAGCCCTTTTCAACCCTAATATTGTGCAGTAACTTCATAAAGGTTTCCGGAAAAGTTGTGAGCATAGAGGGGTCCATCTCTGACTCAGGCTTATCCTTTCTTCTTGAAGTGGAGGCCTCAGTGAAGCTCTTCTTATCTTTCATGAAGGCTTCTCGACCGTGCTCCAAATAAAACTCGGCCTCTTTCATCGGGACCTTCTAGTTGTTTCCCCTTATCATCCCCTATCGCGATCCCACTCCTGAGCACTATATTTACATTCAGATCTTCCTCGTGCAGCTCAGACCTCATCATCCGTAGGTTCTAAGTTGGTGGAGGTGGTAGCACTCCTTTTTCATGTATCCTCGCTATCAACGTAGGACAATCTTTTGTTTCATGATAAAATAGCATGCAATAATTACATGATGGACGTGTTGGATTAGTGCAATCACATGCATAGTGTCCTTGTCCTATGCAATTGTAGAAAATCAATTTTCCTTGGCCTCTACCAAGCCCTCCTCTGCCTCGGCCTCGTCTGCGCCCTAGAAATCTTGTCTGTGTCATCCCTGCATTCTGGTCAAGGGATTACATTTTGGCTTGAACCCTGTAGGTGGGAGTTCTATCCATCATCAATTCATAGCTCCTGCAAGTATGCTCATCATGTCCTACCAACCTACAAAATTTGCAGAACAACTGTTGCAGTGCTTTTACATACTTCTGTAGCAAGTGAAAATTATCTGTGGCATGTTTTCTGGCTACCTGATAGATAGCGCACCATAAAGCAGGTGCCGTGCTAGGTCCTACTTGAGCTTCTGGCCTTAAAGGCATCAATCCTCCTCCTACAAGTTAATTTGCAAAGACCAGGCAATGGTCTTTGTCATGACCCTGACTCTTGCATTTCAACCACCATACCTCCTCGCGTACTGTTGGCCGAACCATCCTGTCCTGCTTCAGACTTTGCATTTCCAGGCACAGATTCTTCAGCTACACATGGATCTTCTGGACTCCTAGATTAGGATATTGCATCTAAGTCTCATGTAGTCTCATGGAAATATCCAAGGCCTCTGCCTGAGTTGTTATTTTTTGCTGCGACAACGCACTCCTTAAGTATGGTAGTAGTGAAGCCACAAACCACTCACGATTTTTTCCATCTGTCAAATTCATGTTGGCTTCATGGATTGTACATTTCAGCCTCTGATCTAGTTCCCAAGGCATCTCACATGGTTGCATCGCGATCTATTTGAATCCAACAATTGAATGCACCTAAAATTTAGGCCTACTAAATTCTCTATTTAGTGTTGCCTGGATGTCTGCTATTCAATCATTCGAGTTATCGTTAGAGTAATTAATATACCAGGTTAGAACACAATCCTGCAAATCACTAACCAGTGTCACTTTCTTTATATGATCCTCTGTAATACCTTGAGCTTCCTATACAACCCTCACAACAAACCAAAATTGGTTCGGGTCCTCATTTCCCAATCCTTTGAACAAAGGCAACTTCACTACATTTTCCATACTAAACTACGGTGGAGGTGGAGGTGGTACAGGTGAAGTTGGAGGTGATGGTGGTGAAGTCAGAGGTGGTATTCGTGGGAATCTGTGTCATATTAATTGAATAACACTTCACAGAGAGACCTTCGTTATTCCTTCTTCATCTCTTCGCAAAGGTGAAATCAAGGGGCTATACTCCTAACCCTTATTTCTTTCATTTCAGTTAATTTTTCTGCTTCGTGTAGTCTTGAACATCAACGTAGATACATAACCCATTTTTCACACAACAACATTTTAATCCAAGTATTCAAATATTTTACGTACTTACCTTGCGATCCTTTGAAAAATCATCACTCCACCTCACTATAGCTATCTAAGGTGTTGACTGGGAATTCAGTCACAAATCCTCCTATGATGTGATCAAGCCAATGATCGACAATGTGGGTGATCTTATCCTCCAATGCTTCCAAACTTCGCACTAGCTCTGGTGTCCACACAATAGGACTGTCAAGTTTCCACCTTCCTTCGCTATCTGCTAGCTTCATGATCCACTCATATAGCTCAATAGGGAATTAACAAAAAAATATTTTGTGGATCTCTACATACAGGTATCTGTCCAACCACTACTCCTTCCACAGTCGCGGGTTTCAATTCTCATGTGCTGCGAATTCGTTGATCTTTCTATCCAACCAGTCTCCAATCTCTTTCTTAGTTGGATTCTAGTGATACAACATCACACATCTCTTATGCAAATTCTAGTCCTAATAATGGAACCATTTGTTGGCTTGAGGGGTTCTGACCCAAGTTCAACATTAGTTAGCCAAAAAAATCCCTACACTATTAGCCCTTTCAGCATCAACCCATGGAGCGCAGACTGAATTCTCACTTGAAGTAGTATGGGGGGATGCTGGAACCAAGTTTCCACACCCTTGAGATGGTTGTGATGTCATTTTATTCTGGATATACCTACCTTCACATAGGTTTCTTAGCCTTCTATTCCTCCCTTTAGTACCTTCACAAAAGGGTACAGTTGGTTTTCGCATAGCTCTAACCTGTGGCTCAGGGACTTTCGCATTGCTAGGGCAATGAACTGTGATATCTCCCAAACTAGGCTAACTCTCTTACTTATCTTATTAACCGATATTAGTTAGCTTCGCATAAATAGATGTTCTTACTTGCGTTCACTTAACCAACACATTTACATATTTTCGCACATCATATAAGCATTATAAGTGAAACTCATACCCAACATAACAATATGCATAAATAAGAAATAAAGATGCAGAAATTGTAGAATAATTATCTTTAGATAATTCCAGATGATTACAGACTCGACCCTCCCTGCACACTCAGCTGCAGGGGTCTGCACTCTCAGTTGTGGACGTCTACCCTAGGCCTCTACGCACTTAGCTGCAGAGCCTCTACCTACGCTAGGACCCAAGGCTTAGATATCTTGCTCTAAATTTATGACTCTCTTCATCGTATTATCCTTGATTATTCTAACTACTTAGAGCTTAGCTCTTCTTATACAATCCCATGGTCTGCGAACCATGGCTATATCTTTTATAGCTAACATTAAAATTTCCAAAATAAGGGCGGACAACGTTGTGACTCTTTAATACCTACCTGCTTCACAACCACAAAATGAAGATTCTTTACACTTGGATAACAAAATTTGACCAAAATATGGGCTTTTAACCCTAAAACTACCCTTGGGGGATCCTATGCCCAACACATTCCTTCTACCTTGGTCTCTTTAGGAGATATTTGTTGGCATTATGGCTAAAGTGTTGTCCTTGATGGCAACCCATTCAGGTGATAGATCACAGTACTTCAAGTCAGCGGCAGAGATTGATGATCAGCTATCAAATATTGAAGAAAATAAGGGGTACGCAGGTACACCTTGCATAAGGTGCGTACACGCAGGTCAGTGTTACATAAAGTGCGTACATACCCGCAGTTATCTCGTTCAGAAGGTGCGTACCCCCAGTGCACACATTTCAAGGCAAAGAAATTCACATGTGGGGTTTTCTTATGTTTTACTCTTGGTATTTAGCTGACGGTATTGTGTTATTATGGTGTTGGCTCGTGGTATTGATCCATGATTTAAGGAAGAGCTTTCCTATATAAAGCAACGGAGGTCATTTGGCTTGAGTATGTTTTTGGTTGAATATCTTATGAGGGCAAGATCTGGTCTAGATCTAAATACGGCGAATCTACTGATGGACCGAGATCTCTTCGGCGCACGTTCAGATCTGTAGATCTGACTATCTGGGTTATTTCTGAAGTCTTGAAATCATCTATGCCCGAAGGTACGTAGGTACAGTGAGAGAAAAGTGCGTACATACGCAGGAACGAAGCGTTTCAGGTGCGCCGGTAAGAAGGCACAGAAGGGTTTCAGGTGTGCTGGTACGCAGGCACAGAAGGGTTTCAGGTGCGTACATACGCAGGCACAGAAGGGTTGCAGGTGCGCCGGTATGCAGGCACAGAAGGGTTTCAGGTGCATACATACGCAGGCACATAAGGGTTGTAGGTGCGGAGGTCCGCAGGCAGTTCACTGGACTCAGAGCAAGGTACGCAGGCTGGCAGTTGAGCAGGGTGCGTACATAAGCAGGCTAGCAGTTGAGCAGGGTGCGTACTGTAAGCAGGCAAGCAGTTGAGCAGGGTGAGTACTGTAAGTAGGCCAGCAGTTGAGCAGGGTGCTTACGTAAGTAGGCCAGCAGTTGAGCAGGGTGCTTACTTCTCTTAAAATCTTTGTTTATCATTGTTGTGTTCTGGGTTTGGTCCTATTACTGTTGATCTGGTTACTATAGTTGACTGGGTGATTCTCTTATACTTGATGATTATTTGATGCTTATGGATCCAGTTTGAAAATTTATGAAAAGTGGTCCTTGTAAGAAAAGAAGTAGGGGGTTATAGCTCCCTTCCAGGAGAGACTGGAAAACGAGAGAGAGTTTTAGCTCTCTGCAGGTTGTAGCCTGCATACTGGTAAAGGACTGCACCAGTAAAAAACCATTGTAAAAGGATTTTCTAATTTGAAAGAAGATAGAGACATATTGCAGCAGGTGGTTTTCACGCACATTGGGTTTCCACCTTACATCTTGTGTTCTTTGGTGTGATTGTCTGTTTTCTTTGTTCATGCTCATTATTTTATGGTACTGACATGCAAAAATAATTCAAAGAACAAATAAAGAAGATTTATTAAAAGAATTAGATAATACTGATTCACCCCCCCTCTCAGTATTATTTCCAACAATTGGTATCAGAGTCGGTCCTTCAGAGAAGCTTGATCGCTTGAAGGTAGATCGTTCATCATGAGCAACTACGAGAGAGAAGCATCAATCAGGCCACCGGTTTTTGATGGGACAAACTTCAATTATTGGAAGGTAAGAGTTACTGCCTATCTTCAATCTCTTGGTAGAGAAGTTTGGGACATCGTAGAGACAGGCTACGCTTTTCCTTCAGCTACTCCTACAGATGCAGCCGAGAAGAATAAGTATGAAACAAATGCGAAAGCAGTCAGTACTCTATTAGGATGTATATCTCAATCAGAATTCATGAAGGTAATGCACTATAAATCCGCAAAAGAGATATGGGACAAAATTGTCACGAGCTATGAAGGAGATGAACAGGTAAAGCGTGCTAAACTTCAAACTCTTAGAATTTAGTATGAGACTCTCAAAATGTATAATGATGAAAGTGTGGCTAACTATTTTCTTCGGGTAGATGAGGTTGTTAACTGTATGAAAAATTTGGGTGAAGAAATAAAAGAGGCTATTGTGGTTGAAAAGGTTCTAAGATCATTGTCCCCCAAGTTTGAATCTCAAGTATCTGCAATAGAAGAAAAGGAAAATCTACGAATTCTTACTATGTCTCAGCTACATGGAATTCTAACTGCTTATGAAATGAGAAAGGGAGGTCCATCAGACAGAAGAGAAGCTGCTTTCAAGGCATCACGCAGAGGAGATTATTATGAAGCGAGCCACGTCCCAGAAGAAGAGGAAGAAGAATCAAATTTTGTCAGAAATCTTCAAAGGGGTTCTGGAAGGTTCAGAGGTAAGTTACATTTTAAATGCTTTTCTTGTGGAAGAGTAGGTCATTATGCTGCAAAATGTCCTTATAAGGATAAAGGAAAGGAACCTTCTAGATGGAACAAGAAACAGAATGCAAATAAGAAAAGCTACTACACTCATGAAGATAGTGATGGTCTATCAAACAGTGATGAAGATGAACAAGGTAATGAATATAAGTTGTTAATGGCATTTGAAGATGATGATTATATGGATGCTATAGATGTGGATAACCTTTATGATGAAATTACTAGACTCAAGAGATGTATAGAAGAAAAGAACATGATCTTTGATACTCTACAATTTCAAATTGATGAAAAGGAAAAACATCTTGAAAAATTAGAAGGTGAAATTGTTGGTCCTAGAAAAGAGATTGAGAAAACAAAAGCTACTAATCTCAAGTTTGTCAAAGGATCTGAAACTTTGGATGAGATTATCAATGTGCAGCGGTCTGCACTAAACAAGACAGGTCTGGGCTATAATGGAGAAACTTCTCAAGCATCCACCTCAAAAAGTTATCTTGATGCAGCAAGAAGAAATGAGCAAAAGCACAATGAAGATCATCAGGTAAAGCAGGGACAAATTACAAACAGAAACTATCAGGGGCAATCCATCTTAAGGGTGAAAAAAAGCTACAACCAGCCACAGGTAAAATCTTCTCAATTTGGTTCAAAAATAGATGACAATAGAAATTACAATCAATTGGCTGGTAGATTCGATAACCGCAGAAGTTTCTTCAATGGAAAATGCTTTTCTTGCCATAAATTTGGTCACAAAGCAGCTCAATGTGTTGCATATAAAACGATCATGACTAGGGAAGCTCAAAAACAAAGAAGTATGACGGGGATTACAAAAAGGACCTATAACAACCTTTCCGTTCTTGAAAATGAAGTTGAATGTTCTATTTGCAATAACTTTGGTCATGAAGACTCTGAATGCAGGAGCAGGTTTCAGCAGAAAAAGGAACAAGCCTCAAGCACCAAAACATGGAGAATAAAGGAACCTCAAACAGAAAGATGTGGGATAGCATTTTATGCAGAGGGACAGGAAAATCTATGGTACATTGACAGTGGATGTTTGAAGCATATGACAGGTGATAAAGGAAAACTTGAGTCTTATTCTACTCTAGAAAAGGGAAAGAAAGTCTCTTTTGGAAATGATACTCCTGCAACTATAAAAGGAAAAGGCATTGCTCAGTTAAAAGAAAAGGTCAAGGCTGGAAATGTTTTGTATGTTGATGGATTGAAGCATAATCTTCTAAGTGTCAGCCAGATGTGTGATCAAAGAACTGAGGTTATATTCAGATCAAATGGATGTCTTGTTCGTGACCTTGATACAGGTAAAACAGTGATCAAAGGCAAAAGAACTCCAAATAATCTGTACATATTTGAAGAAGGACAACAACAATGCTATCTGAGCAAGGATGATGAGCACTGGTTATGGCATCGGAGGTTGGGACATCTAAGCTTTTCACAAATAAGGAAAGCATGCAAATATTAGGCAATTCACGATCTTCCAGATATCAAAATTCCTGACAACACCATATGCAAATCATGTCAGTTTGGAAAACAAACCAGAACTAATTTTCCAGAGAAAGAAGGTTCAGCTAGCATGCCTCTTGAGCTAGTACATACAGATACATGCGGTCCTTTCAGGAAAAGAACACCTCGAGGAGAAGAATACTTGATATTATTCATTGACGATTTCTCCAGGTTCGTCTGGTTAGGACTTATGAAGCACAAAGATGAAGCATTCGAAAAATTCAAATCCTTCAAAGCCTTGGTTGAAAATGAATCAGGTCACAAAATTAAGTGCCTCAGATCCGACAGAGGTGGGGAATTTACTTCAAATGAATTTTTCGATTTCTGTGAAGAACATGGGATAAGAAGAGAATTCTCTACAGCTAGAACCCCTCAGCAAAATGGAGTTGTGGAAAGAATGAACAGAACAATCCAACAAATGGCTCGTGCTATGCTTGATGAGTCAGGAACTCCCGCAACTTTCTGGGGTGAAGCTGCACATGCTGCGGTTGTTATTCTCAACAAAACAAATGTCCAGGTGAACAGCACTCAAACTCCTCATGAGCTCTGGAGTGGTAGGACTCCTTCGGTAAAGCACTTCAAAATATTTGGGAGCAAATGATATATCAAGAATACTGATGAGCAGCTTGGCAAACTTGAACCGAGAGCAGATGAAGACATTCTTCTTGGTTACTCTCCACATAGCAAAGCATACAAATGCTACAATAAAAGACTTGGCAGAATTGTTGACAGCATTGATGTAGTGGTTGATGAGAAGGGATACATTCCTAGGCAAATACATCATGAAGACATCGAAGAAGATGAAGGCTACCCCCAACGACAGAATGATGAAGAAGAAGAACCTCAAGAAGAACCTCAAGAAGAACCAGAAGAGCAAACAAGAATAGAAGAAAAGACTCCATCCAGATATGTTCAAAAGAATCATCCAAAATCTCAGATTATGGGGCAGAAAGAAGCAGGTGTACAAACAAGAAGAACAGTTGCAGAAGCTTCAAGCTATTTGGCATTACTCTCCTCTACTGAACCACAAAATGTGAAAGAGGCATGCAAAGATGAATGTTGGGTGAAAGCAATGGATGAAGAACTTGAGCAGATCGAAAAGAACAACACTTGGGAGCTGGTTCCTAGACCAAAAGATAAGAATGTTATCGGGACAAAATGGGTCTTCAAAAACAAATTGAATGAAAATGGAGAAGTAATTAGAAACAAAGCCAGACTTGTTTGTAAAGGGTATGCGCAGCAAGAAGGAATAGACTTTGAAGAAACCTTTGCTCCTGTTGCAAGACTTGAGGCCATCCGAATGTTCCTTGCTCTCTCAAGTTTTCAAAACTTCAAAGTATTTCAAATGGACGTGAAATCAGCCTTTCTGAATGGAGACTTGGAAGAAGAAGTGTACATTGAACATCCAGATGGGTTCATTCTTAGAAATGATCCAAATCTTGTATGCAGATTGAAAAAGGCTCTCTATGGTCTCAAACAAGCTCCAAGGGCTTGGTACTACCGTTTGGACAAATATCTTCATCAACAAGGCTTTTCAAAAGGATCGGCAGATAGCAATGTTTATATAAAAGTTGAAAATGACAAATTGCTAATACTTGTTGTGTATGTAGATGACATTATTTTTGGGAGCAATGAAGAAGCTATGAGTCAAAACTTTGCCTTGGTCATGCAGAAAGAATTTGAAATGTCCTTGCTAGGAGAACTGACATATTTCCTTGGTTTGCAAATCCAACAAAAAGAAGGAGGAATCTTTTTATCTCAAACCAAGTATCTCAAACAGATTTTGAAGAAATATGGTATGGAAGATGCAAAACCAGTATGTACACCCATGGTCACAGGATGTAGCCTCAGTGCAAATGATGAATCTGCAACGGTACATCAACCAACCTACAGATCTATGATTGGAAGTTTACTTTATTTGACAGGTACCCAACCAGACATCATGCATGCAGTTGGAATAGTTGGAATATTTCAGGCAAATCCAAAGGAGACTCATCTTCAGGCAGTGAAGAGAATTTTCAAATATCTTCAAGGGACTCAAAATTATGGCTTATGGTATCCTAGAGATACAGATCTTACACTTCATGCTTATACAGATGCAGATTGGGCCAGAAGCGTGGATGACAGGAAAAGCACAAGTGGTGGTGCGTTCTTTATGGGTTCCAGACTGGTATCTTGGTTCAGCAAGAAACAGAGTTCGATTGCCTTTTCTACAACTGAAGCGGAATATGTTGCTGCTGCATCTTGTTGCACCCAACTCCTTTGGATGATGCAGACTTTGTAGGATTTTCAAATCACTTGTACACCACCAATCCCCATCTTATGTGATAACACAAGTGCAATCAACATCTCAAAGAATCCTGTTATGCATTCAAAAACCAAGCACATACCAATCAAGTATCATTTTCTCCCGGAACAAGTGCTTGAACAGAAGGTCAAGTTGGAGTATGTTCCTTCTAAGGAACAAGTTGCTGATATTCTCACCAAACCATTGCCCAGGGATACTTTTGAATACCTCAGGCAAAAGCTGGGGGTTGTTGATGCATCATCTTATTGCTGAACCTCTTCTGATTGATGGTACAGGTTCAGGGGGAGCATATAATGCATTGTTGGCATTATGGAGGATGTGCAGAAGGAGATCTTGGAAGTAGCTGCAATATGTCTCTATCTCTTTCATGGTGGATTATGGTTCTTCGTTGCAAATCTGGTTCATATTCAGGGGGAGCATGTTCTTAGGGGGAGCATAACCCTTTGCCCTTGATGTCAAAGGGGGAGAATGAAGCTGAAGCTTTGAGGTTGCCATCAAGTCCAAAGGGGGAGATTGTTGGCATTATGGCTAAAGTTTTGTCCTTGATGGCAACCCATTCAGGTGATAGATCATAGTACTTCAAGTCAGCAGCAGAGATTGATGATCAACTATCAAATATTGAAGAAGATAAGGGGTACGCAGGTACACCTTGCATAAGGTGCGTACACGCAGGTCAGTGTTACATAAAGTGCGTACATACCCGCAGTTATCTCGTTTAGAAGGTGCGTACCCCAGTGCACACATTTCAAGGCAAAGAAATTCACATGTGGGGTTTTCTTATGTTTTACTCTTGGTATTTAGCCGACGATATTATGTTATTATGGTGTCGGCTCGTGGTATTGATCCATGATTTAAGGAAGAACTTTCCTATATAAAGCAAAGGAGATCATTTGGCTTGAGTCTGTTTTTGGTTGAATATCTTATGAGGGCAAGATCTGGTCTAGATCTAAATAAGGCGAATCTACTGATGGACCGAGATCTCTTCGGCGCACGTTCAGATCTGTAGATCTGACTGTCTGGGTTATTTCTGAAGTCTTGAAATCATCTATGCCCGAAGGTATGCAGGTACAGTGAGAGAAAAGTGCGTACATACGCAGGTGCGCCGGTACGCAGGCACAAAAGGGTTTCAGGTGCGCCGGTACGCAGGCACAAAAGGGTTTCAGGTGCGTACATACGCAGGCACAGAAGGGTTGCAGAAGCGCCGGTACGCAGGCACAGAAGGGTTTCAGGTGCGTACATACGCAGGCACAGAAGGGTTGCAGGTGCGGAGGTCCGCAGGCAGTTCACTGGACTCAGAGCGAGGTACGCAGGCTGGCAGTTCAGCAGGGTGTGTACATAAGCAGGATAGCAGTTGAGCAGGGTGCGTACTGTAAGCAGGCAAGCAGTTGAGCAGGGTGAGTACTGTAAGCAGGCCAGCAGTTGAGCAGGGTGCTTATGTAAGCAGGCCAGCAGTTGAGCAGGGTGCTTACTTCTCTTAAAATCTTTGTTTATCATTGTTGTGTTCTGGGTTTGGTCCTATTACTGTTGATCTGGTTACTACAGTTGACTGGGTGATTCTCTTATACTTGATGATTATTTGATGCTTATGGATCCAGTTTGAAAATTTATGAAAAGTGGTCCTTGTAAGAAAAGAAGTAGGGGGTTGTAGCTCCCTTCCAGGAGAGACTGGAAAACGAGAGAGAGTTGTAGCTCTCTGCAGGTTGCAGCCTGCATACTGGTAAAGGACTGCACGAGTACAAAACCATTGTAAAAGGAGTTTCTAATTTGAAAGAAGATAGAGACATATTGCAGCAGGTGGTTTTCACCCACATTGGGTTTCCACCTTACATCTTGTGTTCTTTGGTGTGACTGCCTGTTTTCTTTGTTCATGCTCATTATTTTATGGTACTGACATGCAAAAATAATTCAAAGAACAAATAAAGAAGATTTATTAAAAGAATTAGATAATATTGATTCAACCCCCCTCTCAGTATTATTTCCAACAATATTGTTGAAGCATTCTGTGAAAACCTGAGAGGTATTAGTTAATGAATGCATGGATACTAGGCTTAGAAAATTTATAATCAAATTAATTTATGATGGTGAATCTTCAGAATTAATTGTGACTAAATATATGAGAGTGATTTTTTTTTTATCACACAGATATGATCTTGATCTGGCTACAAAGGGAACTGATGATACTGTTTTAGGATCCAAATTAGGGGAAGATTTATGGTTGAATTTCACCATACAATATGATGCATGCATTATCTAAAACCAAGAAAAAGTACATGATATCAAAGTTGTACCATTTTTTGGGCTTAGAAATAAGAAACATTCCCTTCGAAGAGTGTTAGTGTCAGTAGAATTTCAACTAAGAAATTGGCTAATGAACAAGATGCTTCTGCAACATTGGTAAACCATCAAGGTAACACAAAAAAACATGGATATGTAGTTGATCATCATCAAAGGGGAAGTGTGAGTGAAGGATGTTAGATTTCCCAACTTGCAACCATGATTATTGGTGAAGATCCATCGCAATGTTATTCCTTGATTTGTGGTAACTATCACATGCACAATGCTGAGTGGTTTGGATGATTCCTTACATCCATTATGCAATATATTTTGTCATGGTCATAGGATTATTTGTTGGGTGTGCTAAAAAGCCTTGGAAATAGGCACATGGGTGAGCAGGTAAATGCAGATTTAATCATGCATATTCTTAAAGGAATAGAAAGGGATATGGTTGGAAACTAGAGGCCAATATTTTTTCTTAATGTTTTATACTATGTCAAGGTTTTATGAGGTTTGATATATCATCATGGTCAAGGTATGTTTTCAATGTCTATTCTACCCTATGTGTTATAATGTTAGTCATTTAAGTAATATTATTATTTATTTTTTCCATAGTCTTCAAGAAACCCCTTTATTCACTACTGATATGGACATGTAGATGCAACTCACAAAAATATTGTTATGACTTGCGATGTTCTCATGTTGAGATGGTCTTCAAACTTACCAATAATCAATGGTGGTTATGACTTATCAAATTATCAATTATGATACATGGATGGCTAATAGTAACATGCATTATAATTCTCATTTTTGGTTTTGGTTATGAACTTCTAGTTCTACTCTTATAATTCCCAAATGGTTTTTATTATTAACTATTTTTTTTTAAACTATCTCTCTTTATATATATTACAATTTATTTTTTTACTTACCATTTCCCTACTATCTTTGGATCCTATCTTTTTGAAAATTCAGTAAATTTGTATCCTGGTGGACTTATATTGAAATTTATCTTTGCATCATGTCACCTTATAGCTACACATTCCCAAGAAACGTCCTCCATTTTTTTATCAATGGTGGGCTAAGAAGTAAGGGTGCAACTACCTGTTGCTACCAATTATGGGTTTTGGCCCTCTTCTAGAGCACAAACAAAATACTTCATAGATATTAGATGACTTCTCTCGACCCTTCTAAACCAAAAATCTCAGCTTCCTCAAAACTATTATAGGAATAATAACAATTTTTCCTTTACAAGAGTAACTCTAGTTCTGAAAAATGAATCAACTTTCACAAGAGGATTTCAGCCTCCAAAACTGATAAGGAACTCAACCTCTTCCTCATTTTAAACTTATGAATGCCCTTGAATTAGCCATATCTATTTAAAATTTTAGGGGTATAGATTGCACTTGAGTTTTAGGTACTTGTCCACTTGTTCAATCCTCCAAGATTAAATTCTTCAAACAATGGTAATTATCAATATAGGAATTAGAGACTAAATATCAACTCCCTCTATATTCTTGAATCAAAAAATGTTTTATTATCGAAAGTAATGGCCTGTTATTTTTATCAATCAAATTTCATCCTTAACTTACAAAGGAGGCTCCTTTTAATGGCCTATATACACAAAAATATTATCAATAGTTTGAGATCTATAACTAGATAATACAAATCCATGAAACATTAATTCAAACCCCCTCTTGCAAAGAAAATTAAAAAAATAGATAATTTGTGTTGGCCTCTTCACTATACTGGCCTCTTCATAGGCTTCTCGACTTTCTTTTTTTAGCCACTAAGGCCTCTCAACCTTCCTATTCACTTGTTGAGGCCTTTCAGCCCTCCTGAGACAAACTTGAGGTCTCTAAGCATCCTAATATGGGTTGCATACTATGTACTTCTGCCTAAGGTTTCCTTCTACACTTCTATTCAGAGAGCTTGAGGTCTAAAGACACATTCTAGGGATTTGACTTCCCTTTATTCTAGGGAAGAATAAGCTTGACCATAGACACCATATTTCTCTAGAAATTAATTTCTTTATCAAACCTTTTTACCATAGGAACATATACTCCTTCATTGGTGTTTTAAATGGTTTCTCTGCAACCCTCCTATGATACCATGTTGATTTTTCTTGATCTTCTAGTCTAATAATTACTTCTAATCATATCTTAATTAATTCTTCTTGTGTTACATTCATCATCAAGAAATTATACATATATAATATAACCAGGAAAGAAATAATGATAGTAGGGTCATGAAGAGAGAAACAAACAGAAGAGGCACAAAAATTTACCTTAGGAAAACCTTAATTGGAGAAAAACCCATCAACCTTTTCTTAGAGAAATTTTCCAATTCAACAAGAGATATAATATGATTTTTCGAGTCAAATAAAGTCAAATTGACCATAATTATCCAATGAGTCAAACCTAGTCAAACAAAACACATCTTTTGCCACTTGCACTTTTTCTAAGATTTGGTCAACTAGGTTGAATTTAGGCTTCCTGCAATTGCCTCAGAAACCCTAGTCAACTGTGGTGAAACTTCCTCATACCTGTTGCCAAATTTCTCCCTAGAAAACTTAGTCAAACTATTGGTCAATGCAAGCCAAAGGTTGGTCAAACTTTGAATTGCTTCTCTCCTCTCTCCTTCACATGTGTGAACAGAAAAAAAAACATATTGAGGTGATTTGATTTGGTCTTCAAATGAGGAAGTGGATTGGAAATATATAGTGGTTGAATGAGCTCAAATAGGTGTGTCTTTAGGGTTGTCTGAATTTATCTTGGAGGCAAATTTTGAATTTTAATTTGGAGCCAACTTGTCATGAAATTTATATTTCCATTCTTTTTTAATTTTATGGGTTAATTCAATGATGATATCAATTGTAGCTATCAAAATTCATCATGTCAAGGGAATTAAATACCAAATATACAAAAGAGAGAGAATTCGCATGAGAATGATGATAATCCTTCATATTTTCCATTAATATATCCATAAAATTGGTGACAAATGAGTGATCAACTACCTAACCATAGGCATCTACTGTAAATTCCACCCCCAAACTAGGTTATGAAACCACAGGGACAAATGAGGGTTGTTGGATTTATTTATCATCAATTCCAACACATAATACTCAATTATAGCCACAACCAAACACCAAAAATGCTTTCCTTCATGGAAATATTCTCTAGGTATCTCACCTAGCATTAGTGACAAAACTCTTCCACTTAGACAAACAAAACAAAAGGTCAATATCTCCATTTAATTCATCCCCTCTAGTCCCATAGTGTTGGCATAAATAATTTGAGCTACTGGTTTACCTTTGGGAATCCCTGGACTTTGTATACCTTGGGTCATTACAGTGATGTATCAAACAATTCGATAGTGTGATTTCAAAGACACCTTAGCTCATTTGCAGTGAACATTGATTTAAACAAGTGTGTAATGATATTTCATGTTTATTAGTCTACAACTCTCCCTTAAAACACAATGCCTTCCTTCCACTTCTGCCACAACCCATCTAGATTGGAACAAACTCGTACATATTTCAAGGTCACTAGCTTCTTGGGTTGGTTATATGTAATCCTATCTATGGAGGCATGTTTTCTTTAGCACAAGGAAGAATGTGAGAATAATAGTGAAATAATCTCTCCAAGGAAAATTATACGTTATGTCTCCCATGCATGAGGATCATGTGTCTTCTATATAACATTCTAAATGTGTACTTAGAGCATATGATCAATAGAGTAGGTGAAAGAGATTTTAATATAGCATGGTCAAGGGACAAAACCTCTACAAGGACACATGGAAACAATGATATATTGTATTACAAGAGGTAGCCCAATCCTTGATAAGAAAACCCATGTGATGTTGTCGTATGGGGTTTCAAGATAGCTCATGCTATATTGGTAGGAAAATCCCTTCTTCTAGCTCCATGCAAAGGGTCTTATTTTCCATACAATCAGAAACACCCCCTAGACTAGATCCATATCTTTTAGCCAACTTGATATCCAGAGCCTGAGATGGTAGGATAACTTCCCTTTTGACTTCAGAGGAATACCCTTTATTTGACATTGGGAAATTATGTTGTACTTGGCTCCATACCTTTGTATTTCTTCTTCTTCTCATTTTGATATTCATGCTTAGATATTTTTGAGTAGGATTGATTCTTGCTTTATAGGGGTGGCCTTCGAAATCCCACTTTGTACTGCCAATTATGGACTGTGCAATCTTGTTGATGTAAATTTGGTTATTTGATGGAAATTAAGTAACCTATCTTACCTTACCAAGGACTCGCTTTCCTCTTCCACTCTTGGATTTAGCTCTTGCGTTGCTTCTCAAGAAATATTTTTGGTGGTTATTATATTAGTTATTATACTTTGATTTATAATAGTTAAGCATAACATCAAAACCTAGCGTTCCTACCATTTGGACTAATGACCATTCATTAGTGGGTCCTTTTCCTTGGGCTTCGATCTAGGAAAATTTGCAAAGCATGTTCACATTCTACAGGATGGGATCATCACAATTTAACCCTCTTAGATTGACACGATTCTCATAAACCACTGAATTGAAAATAATACATGATTTTATCTTTTATAATCTAAGGGTTAAAACTAGAATCTTAAATTCTCCAAGTCATAAATTTCACTTACAAACACTTATGGGGGGAATTTTCTGTTTGGACTATTGGAAATATCTTGACAAGGTCCACAAGGTATGGGTATTGAGGGCATGCATGGGTGGCTCAAACTCAAAATATGCTAGGAACGGTCTGAGGTGGGCTCCCAATGCTTAAGATCAAAACTCATACTAATCTACTTGAATCCATCCAAACATGTTGAAAGTTTGATCTACCCCTAATGGCTATAAATGGTTTGTGATTAAAATGGTATAAATGTGGGCATGCATGGTGGGTTACACTCCAAAAATATGATAGGAAGAGCCTAAGATGGGATCCCAAAGTTCAAGATCCAAACTCATACCAATCTAATTGAATCATCTAAACCTTTTTTGTCCCTAACTGTTGTGAATGATACAACGTACAAACTATCTAAATGTGTGCCATGAGTGCCTGGATCACTAAATTATTCAAAATTAGTTGTATTTTTTCAATCTACTTATGAATGGCCTATTGAGAATTGTGACATGAGTATTCTCTCGGATTAGGACATAGCTTACAAGCTTTTGGATTGGAGATGCCTTACACAATATATTGCTACACTTTTTGTCACTTCATCGCCCATTAACGCTTTTAGTCATTCTATGACATTAATATATTTATTCTTTTTTCCTTCTATACTCATCGTTAAATTTAGTTTTTTGGTGGGAAATCAATGGAGATTATTTATCTACAAGTATCTGATGGGCTAACATGTTATTTCTAGTTGCAACTATGAAACAAGCAATTTTAAAATATTTAAGTTGATTTCATGTTAGAATTTATTTAATGTTTTTTTTCCCATTCACTATAGTGAAATTTATTTTACAATTATCATAGGTGAGCGCAAGTACCAAAGGAATATTGATAAATTGTGTGCTCAAAGACAAGCTAAAATTCATGAATTTAAAGTGCAAACAAATTATTATCTGACTCAACAGCTTATTCAGGTTAGTGAGAATTTGATAATTTTATTTTGAGTCATTTTTTCCATTACAAGCCTTTGACATGTTTCATTGGAATTGTCTATTCTTGTTTCTTCATTTAAAACCGACAAGGTAAGTTTAATTTCATCATAAAACAATTTCTCTCCCAAATCATCTAAAAAAACATGTGTATATTGATTCAATTTAAGGCTATCCAAATTATAACTTATTTCCCTAATCTAAAAATGCTAGGAGTCATGGAAAATGAAAAAATTGTGGTGTATAATTTAAATATATCTAATAGAGTTACTTCTTATAGGAGAAATAGAAAGGTTAAGTACATTGATAGAATTTTCATTTTAAATGTTTAAACATTTTTTAGTTGCTTTGGTCACAGTTGAATCAACTATTTATAGAAATATTTTTGGCAATTTATAATGAATATAAGGATGTTGGAAATGATTATCGGTTGTCTAGGACTTGGTTTATGTCTGCTTCAGAAACTGAGACATTTTAGGGGGGGTTACTACCTAAAATATATCCATGAACTTTATGATTCATGCCACATCCACATCTTGTAACATTAGTTTCCATGCCAAAGTTTCAAATACTCTATTCTTCACAAAATTATATTTTGTTTATACAAATAATATTATTTATATATGTTCATACAAAGGACGAACTCCTGAGCCCTTTTTGAACCATTCTATGATACTTTATGTCATTGACGGTGTTTCTTAATGTTATTGAAAACAGTTGGATTTTTTTCTTGAAAACAACATTGCACTTGATTAAGGATGGAATACTAGAAACATCGTTGTCTGAAAAAAATTGGCTTTCCTATTCTAAACTGTTGAAACAGACAAAACATAAAACTATTATGCATGGGCCTAATGACTAAATGATAAACTCTATCTAATAAAATATATTGTAACTACAAATAGATTGCATCATATTATATATGATCCCATACCATGTCATTGTATAAAGGTTATAAATTTCTCAGTAAAGAATGCCATGTGTGAAAGATTATATTCTTCCTTATCCAATACTTGATCAGTATTGGTTGAGATAATTTCTGTTGAAATTCAATTGGTTGTAATTAATGGGATGCATGTGGCTTATAAGAGAATTTGTTGTACTCTCAACTCAAGAGTTCCTTTTGAAACAATTTATATTATGAAACTAATAGTTAGAGTTTGTATATTATGGCATGTATATGGGTTCATTCCTTGTACCTTGGTCCCTTTAGGAGATATTTTTGAAACACGCTATCAAATATTTAAAGGTGTTAGTTAATGAATGCATAGATACTAGTCTTAGAAAATTTATAATCAAATTGATTTATGATGTTCAATATTCACAATTAATTGTGACTAAATATATGAGAGTGATTTTTTTTTGTTTTAACATGATTATTTTTGTTTGATCACAAAGATATGACCTTGATACTACTACAAAGGCAACTACTACTAGTGTTTTAGCTTCCAAATTAGGGGAAGAGTTAGGGTTTAATTTCACCATACAAATTGATGCAAACATTATCCAAAACCAATGGAAAATCCATGATGACAAATGTGTACCATCCGTTGGGATTATAAATAGGAAACATTCCCATGGAAGTAGTGTTAGTGTTGGTAACATTTCGACTGAGCAAGTGGTTGATTAACAAGATGCTTCTGTAGCATTTGTAAACCCTCAAGGTGGCACAAGGCAGCAGTGATATGTATTTGAGAATCATGAAAGGGGAAGTGCGAGTGAAGGAGGTTGGATTTATTGAATTACAACCATGGTTGTTTGTGAATATCCATCGCAATGTTATGCCCTGATTTGTGGTAGTTGTCACATGAACAATGGTGCGTGGTTTCGATGATTTCTTACATCCATTATGAAGTATCTTTTGTCGTGGTTAGTAATTCTAACATAGCATTGTGAGTGATATTTTTTATTGCAATTTCTGAGGCATTCATATTCACTGATATCCTATTCCTCTTGCTAGGCCTTTTGATATTGTGCTTGTAGTTTCCTTGAGCCTGCCTCTACCTAGGCCAATTGTAGAAACTTTGACTTATTGTTTTTATATTTCTCAAAATGTTGATTTATGTTATTTGAGAACCTAGAATTAACTTGGCATCATCTGTTGAGAAGTTGTTTTTACTTATCTAAGCACATTCATCATCTTGTGTTTATAATATAATTTTTACTTTGGGAAGTCTTTAATGTGTAATACTGTACTTAAGAAGGTATCGATTTTTGGCCTTTTTTTTAATTATATTATTGTTTTATACTTGCATGTTTTCCCTTTTCACAAAAGGCTCCACTTATCCTAAGTTTTGACACATGATGGTGTTGGGTGAATTATTTGGACAGATACACATATTTTCACCTTTAATTTCTATTTATGTTTAGGATTTTCTATACTATGAACAATACAATTATATGGAATCCCTTTTTGGTGGCGTATTTCTTCAAATATGAAATTTTTAAATGTGTATTATTGTTGAATTTGGATGCAACTTTGGAAAGTTGTCTATGCTTGCATATTTTAATTCTTGTGTTTTTTTATATAAATGGGAGCTTGTTTTTTTTTAGATGGTTAACTCAAAAATAATTTTTTTCTATCTCTCACTTTCAAGTGAATAAAATGCCATATAATAATCTGCCCAAAATATACATTGATTTGATTGACCATATTAAAACTTAAGAAAAAGTTATTAGTGCCATATAGTGAATTGAATGAAACCAAAGGTGCATTAAGCGAGAAGGCATAAACAATTAAGAAGTATACACTATAGAACATAAATCATTATATGCATGAGAAAATGAATCAATAAACTGTAAAAACACAGTTATACCAAATAGGAGATTGATGACAGAGTTGGTCCTTGATGGACTACGTCTCCGGGTCCGCTTTTAAGATGAGCAACCATTTTTATTAGGAATGAAAAGAAGGCAATGTTTACACAGCAATTCTATCAAACTAAGCTTGCACACAGGAAACTATGACCTCTATAACTAGAAATCTCTTTGAACCAGCTTTCCAATGCCACTTATGGTTTCCAATTCTATCTCTGGATGCCCAAGATATGATCAAAACACTGACTGCCTCTCTGTTTCAGCTTCTGAATAACAAGTACAACAACACTAAAAAATCCTCACTAACTCCTCTCAAGTCTGCAAATGTACATTTATACAGTGGTTAGATGCATCATAACCACTTTCCTTCATTCAGAATGCATCAGCTGACTTAAGGGGTTAGTTGATGAGTTGTTGGTGTGTCACATAGTGACATTACAAGTTTGTTTGAACAAATATTTAATAAAAATCGCACAAAACCCATTTTGGACTTTGGTTTAGCCTATCAACTGCTAGTTATTAGCTAATCGAGTGGAATAGGAACTGTCTACATGTAATCAGGCACTGACTATTTGCCATAGCAGTTTGAGGTGGAAGTTATCCTGGTGCTCACATAGCGCTGCCACCGCCTAACCGTAACCTTCCACTGAAACTGCAGAACTAACCCAAAATGAACCCATACCTGCTCAAAGAACATCTATACAGTCTGCTTAGCAGTGACTTGCTTTTTGCATGGCATGAGAATGCACATTTTTCTTAATTGATCCACTACAACATACATATAATCATGTCCTTTCCTAGACATTGGTAATCCTTCTAGAAAATCCATGGAAATACTGTCCCATGGTCGTAAAGGAACCAGAAGTGGCATATACAATCCAATCTTTCGATTGCTTGGCTTGCTTGTGGAACACATTATACATCCCTTGATGTATTTAACAATTGTTTTATACATTCAAGGCTAGTAACAATACCTCTGTATTTGCACCATTGTCTTACTTACACCGAAATGTCCTGATATACGAGAAGAATGAGCTTCCTGTATGACATGTGGCCTTTATGTCTGTGGTATGCACAACTTACCCATATGATTTAATAACCTGTCATGAATATGATAATTAATTTCTTCAACCTAAGTACCTTAGGTCGGTGATTCATAAGCATCTTTGAAATCAACATCCGTAGCATATTGTTCTAAATAACTTTCATGTTTTAAAGAACTATTTTGAAGTAGTACTACAACATTTAAATATGGCCTTGATAACATATCCGCTACTTTATTTGTTGTCCCTTTCTTATACTTGACGACTAAATGAAACTACTGAAGAAATCCCATCCACCTATAATGGTGATATTGTTGCAATTTAGTTTGTGACTGAAGGTACTGAAGTGGCTGATGATCTGTATGAATTATGGTTTCTTTTCCCATTAGATAATGTTTCCATTTTTTAACACTTTCTACCAAGGCAAATAATTCTTTGTCGTAATTGGATAATTTATCACTGCTTTGGAAAAAGTCTCTGAATGAAAACAAATAGGTTTTCCTTTTTGTAATAAAACTGCACCCATGGCATAACCACTAGCATCGGTCTCTATCTCAAATGGCTGTTGTAAATTAGGCAAAGCTAAGATTGGAGTTGTAACTAGCTTTTGCTTAAGTTTATTGAAAGCTTTTTGTTGCTTTCCTCCCCACTAAAAAATAACTTTAGACCTTGTTAAAGCATGTAGTGGTGCTGCAATTAAAGAAAATTGAGAAATAAATTTTCTCCATTACTGAATTGCACCTAAGAAACCTCGAACTTTAGTTACATTTTGTGGTCTTGGCCACTTAATAATTGCTTCAATTTTAGTTGGACCTATTTTTAGATTGCCTCCTCCAACTATGTAACCAAGATAATTTAGTGAAGTTCTTCCAAACTCACATTTAGCAAGTTTTAGACTTAACTGTTCCTTTTGCAATATTTATAATACTTGCTTTACATGTCTAACATGTTCTTCTTTGCTTTTACTGAATATGATAATGTCATCTAAGTAGATTATAACAAATCTGTCAAGATATGGACGGAACACATCATTCATTACCCACATAAAAGTTGCTGGTGCATTAGTCAAACCAAAAGGCATTACTAACCATTCGGATAATCCTTGTCTAGTTTTAAATGCAATCTTCCAAATACCATTCTCTGCAATATGGATTTGATGATATCCACTTCTTAAATCTAACTTAGTGAAATAAACAGATGTTTGAGTTGATCAAGCAAATCATCTATTCTTGGAAAAGGATACCCGTTTTTTATGGTAATTTTGTTTAAATCTCTAAAATCAACACACATTCTCCATGTACCATCTTTATTTGGCACTAAGATTATGGGTGAACCACATGGAGAAGAACTTGACCGAATAAAACCTTTTTCTAACAAGTCTTGGATTTGCTTCTTGATTTCCTCATTCTCTATGACTGACATATGATACATTCCAAAATTCGGAAGAGTAGCATCTGATAACAACTGAATCTCATGTTGTATTTCTCTCTTAGGAGGAAGATATTTGGGTTCTTCAAAAAGACTTGAAAAAGATTCTACTATTTCAACCAAACTATCTTTAAGGGGAATTTCACAACTTTAAAAAACATCCTTAAACTCCTTAGGTTGTTCTTTGATCATTAAGAGAACATATTTCTTACTTGAACTAATCAATCGTTTCATTTGATTTCTAGTGACTAAATCTAGATGAGCTTTAGTTTTATGTGCTCTAATGATAAATCCAATTCCATCCTTCTTTAAGATACACTTATGCTCCTTTCGATAAAATAGTGCATCATGGTCATAAAGGTAAGGACTCCCTAGCACAACCCCACATATATCAGCTTGAATCACATCTAGATCTACTTCATCAATAAAATGATTTGCAATGGCAAACTTTCAGTGACACTGCTTAGTTACTTTCAGCTATGTATCCTTAGTAAGCCATCCTAATGGATATGGTGTTGGATGATCAGAAGTTTCCAAACCCATTTTCTTTACTAGATCTACAGATATTAGATTAGCTTGTGACCCTCTATCAAATAATGTGTCTATTTTCTTATGCTTAGAGACAATCCTTATATGGAAGAGTTCAACTCTCTTATCCTCATTTAGAGGACTTATGTTTGAAGAGGTAGTGGTAGCATTAGAACTAGAGGCTACATCAGAAATTTTACCTGTTGTCACCATGGAAGTTACCTTTGATTCATCTCCTGAATCCAAACCAAGATCATGTTGGACAACTATGATAGCTTTCTTCTCACCCTTCTTCTGAAACTTCTGAGGTCTGAGTTTCGAATGAAGCTTCCAACATCTAGCTTTGTCATGGCCAACTCTCTAACAATGTGTGCATGTAGATCGATCACTATCTTTCTGAATTGTTGCTGATTTCTTTCCTTTGTTAATACCCTTCCTCTTACCATCCTTTGAATCTTTGTTTTCCAACTACTTGGAAGTTTTTGGTGAGAACTTGAAAGGTCTCCCTCCTGATTCAATATGAATAGCCTTTACACAAACTTGATCAAAGTCATCGAGATTAAACATTAACAACGTATGTTGTAAATATAAATGTAGACTACTGATATACTTTAACAAAGTTTCTTTTGACTTCATTGAGATTCCAAGTGTAAGTGATTTCTTGCAGAATTCCTAGGTGAAATCCTGAACACTTTGTCCTTTTCTTTGTCACAAATGTTGCCAATCAATTACGGTTTGTTGCATATACCCTAAAGGATAAAATTTCTTTCTAAGGGCTTTTAGAAACTTTGTCCATGAAGAAATTACTTTACCCTTATGCTTTAAATCTGACTGAGTATGACTTTCCCACCAAATTAGGGTTGTACCTCCCATCCAAAGGGTAGCTAATTGTATCTTAGTTTTATCATCAATTATGTTTTGTATTTGACAATAAACTTCTATTTGCTTTACTCAATTATCCAATTTCTCAAGACTCATTTCTCCATTATAAATAGGAAATTCAAATTTAATGTCAAGCTTTGAAAGAGAAGTTTTATGAGGCTTCTTTTCTTCACCTAACTCTGAACTTGAAGAAGAAGATGAAGAAGATGATGATGGAGATGATGGCAGTGAAGGAGGTTTATCGGCCTTGCCTTTACCTTTGTCCTTCTTCGATGTCTTTGAAGAAGAAGCATCTCTCGTCTTCTTATCCTTGTACAACTCTCCCAACATCTGCTGCATATTCAGGAATGCCTACTAAAACTGTTCTTCACTCATCTTAGTTTCAGTGTGTTCACCTGCATCAGGCTCTGACATGGTTGATTTATGAACAGTCCTTCGCTTTCCCATTTCGGGATCGCCTTCTTCAACTGTTCCTTCTCCTCGTCGTGACCTTGACCTGGTTAACATTCACTGGCTAACTCTGTTATCATAACCTGCTCTAATACCAAATTATATGATCTGATCGACCATATTAAAACTTAAGCAGAAGTTATTAGCACCTTATAGTGAATTGAATGAAACCAAAGGTGTGTTAAGCAAGAAGGCATAAACAATGACGAAGGATATGCGACAGAACTTAAATCTTTGGATGCATGAGAAATAAATCAATAAAATGTAAAAACACAGTTATACCAGATAGTGAGGTTGATGACGGAGTTTGTCCCTGACAGACTATGTCTCTGGGTCCACTTTCAAGATGAGCGACCATTTTTATTAGGAATGAAAAGAAGGCGATGTTTACACAGCAATTCTGTCAGACTAAAATTGGACATGGTAAACTCTGACCTCTATAACTAGAAAGATCTCTGAACTAGCTTTCCAACACTTCTTACGATTTCTAATTCTGCCTCCAGATGCCCAAGATATGATCAAAACATTGACTGCCTCTTTGTCTCAGCTTCTGAATAACAAGTACAAAAACACTCAAAAATCCTCACTAACTACTCTCAAGTCTACAAATGTACATTTATATAGTGGTTAGATGCATCATAACAACTTTCTTTCATTCAGAATGCATCAACTGACTTAAGGGGTTAATTGATGATTTATTGGTGTGTCACATAGTGACATTACAAGTTTGTTTGAACAAATATTTAATAAAAATCACACAAAATCCATTTTTGGACTTTGGTTTAGCCCGCCAATCATTAGCTGTTAGTTAACTAAGTGGAACAGGAATAGTCTACATGTAATCAAGCGCTGACTGTTTACTGTAGCGGTTGGAGGTGGTGGTTATCATGGCACTCACATAGTGCTGCCACTGCCTAATCGTAACCATCCACTGAAACTGCGGAACTAACCCTGGCGGCTACCTTACAGTGTTCACATGTCCAAACACCTCCAATACGGTTTGCTGATGGTTTAGCATTGTGGTGAACTCTAACCTCTGCCCACTGACTCAAACACATGAGTTGTGGTCCTGTTGTGGTTAAGGATGGCAGTTTGACTGTTTAACTCCGATGGTCATAACATGCGGTGGTCACATGCTTCCCCGATGCAGTTTAGGCAACCTTGCGGTTAAGTCTAATATGTGTTTTGTTTTTATATTGTTTTAACAATGTTTTATTTAATACATAGGCTCGAGAGGTATTAGGTGATAGGTTTTTTGACTTAGGGTTTATGTTTATAGTTCAACACATAGCATGGTGTGTTTTTTTGTTAGGTTTTAGATTAGGTTTGGATTTTAATGTAGGAATACAAGCCTTCTGGGCCCAATACATGAAATTTCAACACATTTTACCATAAATTATCACTGTGTGACATCACCCATCGACCATATCTGCCACTGACGATGTAACTAGAACCATACTGATCATGTGTAACTGAATCAATGGAATCCTCCTCGATCATACATCAACAATATTCAATATGATCAGTAGTCACATTTGGAAAAGCCTATGAACTTCACGCAGTGGAGGAGCATGCCTTCTAGGATTTTAACCTGGGTCATTCTTACAACAACTGCTCCAAGTTGCTACTAGACCACAGTCTGGTGGGGATCACAGGCTCATTTTATATAATCCCTCTTGGTGCAACTACACATCAACCACTACTTCAAGGTGATCCCATCACTCTAAGAAAATCTCTCATGGGAATTGAACCTTGTCCAATGGTGAAAAACTCCCCGCTCCTCATCATTGAGTTGAACCCCTTTGGTATTTTATATAGGTTTATATGATTTGGTTTATTGAATTATTCCAGATATATGGAAGTATACATAGTTTCACTACATATTTATCCCTTCATATATGCATTTCAAAATGTTCTTGGAATTTATTTCCACTAAATTTTCACCTTAATACATGGAAATATTTGCAGAAGGTCTAATTTGTTTCATAACATATGAACACATTAGTGGAAAGTGAGTTTCACTTGATGATGTTGTGGGTAACAGGTCTGAATGGGTGTTTTATTTTTACTTGCAGGTTTGGCTAAGAAATAATATTTTCCATACGTAACATATTACTGCCCACACCTCCATGCACTAAATGGTTCACGTCAAGTAATATTTGCTGATATGGTAACTGGTTCAGGAAGCTCTAGTTTAGGGACCAATGGAATTAAATTCAAGATTGACGAAAATCAATCCCCTAGCAGTGATTGAAATAATATATCCAATTCTGAAGTCGTCAGAAAGTTGGTGAATGCCTCAGTTTTTGATACTTCCAAAGAAACTGAGTGAACAAAGTCCCAAGAGCTGACCAATTGAAGATAACACTTTGTAGGTTGTAAACTTGCCTTGATCATGAAAATATCATTTCACATGTATAGAAAATTGAGGGTTTATTGTTAACAAGAAAGCTTTAATCAATTACAAGTTCAGTTGTGTGTGTTAATACGGAAAAGCTAATACAGACATGATGTAGGAAACCTTGAATTTGATGATCAAAATTGATTGTTTTGATGTAGTATAACATCTATGATCAAAATATGAATCCAAAGATTCATTTTATCTACTAGATGATATTTGATGTTCAATTTCTAGTTTCTTCAATTTAAGAAACTAGAATGTCTGAAAGCTTTTAGATTTCTTTGTCTATTGAGTTCAATCATGTGTACACTATTTGAGCTTTTAGTGGAGTTGTGATTCATTTATACAGGGAGATGTGTAACAATGTACTTTATGATCTTTCATTTTTTAATCAAGAGTTCCATGAGTCGATACTTCTTTATACATATATCATAGATGAACTCATGAAACAATATTTCATGTGTAAATTATAGTCCAACCAATATTAAGTTGGAAACTCATATTGTAATAATTGTCATTTAATATAATATAATTTATGTGGTTGATGGAATTTATAGTTTTACATGATATTATTTATAATTGTAATTAACATATATAACTTTGTGTTTTCGTATTAGATGAGCATGCACATTGTATGACATTTTTTTTTTTTGAAAAATCATACTAATTAATTTATGTTGATTAATCATGGACACATAAAATCAAACTAAAACTACTAAATTAGTAGTTTATATTGATTAATGATGAAAACAAATAAAATGAATATACAATGACTAAATTAGTCATTTATAATGATTATCAATGAATGTAAATTAACTAAATATAAAATACTAAATCAGTCATTAATATAATGAATATGAAACTACCAAAAAATGACAAATGACTACTATAAATGATAAACTTGTGATTACAAGTGATTACTAATTTTTGCATATATATGACTTTTAGTAGCTAATTTACAGTATCTTATAACTCAACGGAATTTTATCAATATTTCTTTGGTCATTAATTGGTTTTAAAAAATGATTAAAAATTACATATTTATGACTATTAGTAGCCAATTTATAGTATTTTATAACACGACCAATATTTTGGTCATATTTCTTTTTTCATTAATTGGTTTTCTTGGGTGATCATGTAGTAGTATATTTTTCTGTATATTTGGTCATTGATTGTGACAATAATGACTAAATCAATTACTAAATTAACGACCAAATTTATGACTAAATATACTAGTAGACAATAAAATTGAGAAAGCCAATTAATGATTAAGCTCAATACAACTAAAATTTGTTCGTGTTGTAAGATATTGTAAATTAGCCACTATTGGTCACCAACTGAAGAAATGTTGTTTATATGAAAATTTTAGTTGTTTTTTTAGTAACTAATTAGCTATTTTGTACTAGTGTAGGAAGATCCATTGTTGTTGTGCGAGAAGACCCATTGTTTCTTTTTGCTTGAGCCCTGATTTCTAGAAAGAAAAAAAGTTGACACAATGTGCACCTATGTGTTGAGTTTCACACAACTTCCAAAGCATCTAGAGGATTATTTAAAGATTATATTGGATGGTGGTCATTGATTCCGCCATTCGATGCATAGATCATTGAAGACACAATTTTCATTCCCGTGACATCCAATTTGATTGTTTTCACTCTTAGAAGCCTAAGATACAGAGTGGGCACTGCTGTAAAAAGGAACGAGGTTTATTCCAAAAGTAAATCGTCATGGCACTCAATGAACCAAAAAATATCAACTTATTCCTCTTTTATGAAGGACGTGGCCATAATTGCATAGGTTAGATTAGAGGATGGGCATGTTCATGTGTTAGATCAGGGTTTTAAGCTTAATGTATAGTTGATTTTCTGGTTAGGTTGGTCAATATACTCAACTTGGGTTAGGTTATGGAGAACGCGAGATGTTGGGAGGTCATGCAGTGAGAAAAACATTCGATGGATAGTAGTCACTGGGTCTAAATGAAATTGAAGCACTCTAAACACCCAATAATCATTGAATTTACTTTAATTTTCATTGTAATGTGTTAATATATTAATAATAATAAAAAATACAGGTATAAGAAACCATATCAAATGGATTTCCCTATGACTTCTTCAAGGTACACTCTACTAGTTACAAACATTGTTAAAATTAAGACCTCTATTATCATTACTATTTCCATTTGTAACATGGATTTAATTTTTACATTCATTTCAACAATCATATAGATGGACAAGTTGTAAATAAAATAAGAAGCGTGATGTTGGGGAATTAGGTTTTAAAAAGAGAATATAATGTTGCAAATTGTTTGGCTCTTACATTCTGAAAATATGATTGAATATAATGAGGAGTGTCATGGCAAAGGTTTGATCAATTCTAGGTTGCACCACCAAGCTAAATATAACATCTCCTAACATGATTTTTGATGTTACTTTTTTTCATGTTTCCTACACCATAAAACATTAATTATCAATTGAACTTAATTATATTGTAGCTAATTTTGTATAGGAGTGAAGTCAATTGCTTGAATTAGGTCCTTTGCTTTGGATTCAAAAAATAATCTCAAAATTTGTAATAGAGATAAAAATGATATTTTGCTTTTAACATTTGGAATAATTAAGTTATATTGGATGAGAAGAAACCTTATCTACAATTTCTCCAGAGGCACTGAATTATGTGAATGACGATCTTGGCTTGTAGAAGGATCCCTCAATTTGATAATACCAAAAATTCATCTTCTCCACCTTTAATGGGTTTAACACTACAATGAAAAAGTTTTTTCTATAGATAAGTCTCCAAGCCAACCTCTTAACACTACTTAATCTAAGAACCATGGCCATATCCTCTAAATTATTCCCATGTGTCCTCAAAACTCAATATTTGGTGTAGCCAAATAACTAATCGATATAGCCAAATCTATGAAATATATATGATGATGGTGCAATAAATTTTAATATTTAAATTAAGTGTACTTGTGGCGTAATTTGAGCACAAATTTCCCCATAACATCCATGAGAAATAATTGGTTTTTGGGATGAGATGCATAATTATCAACTCTCATGACCACATTTCTAGATAAATCAAAGGTTTTGAAGCCAACGTGATTGAAGAGGATAGATCTCTTCCATATGGTGAAGGTAGAGGGAGAGGGGGAGTTCATTTCATAAATTTTATTATCATGGCCAATGGATACTAAAATTCTCGTGAGAGAGGAGAAGATGCGAGGATGCACTTGAGACATTCTTATAGCTCCAAAGAAAATGCAAGAAACATCAAAAATAAAAATAAAATCAAATTGAAGTCATAATGATTATTGGTTTTGAAAATACTTTCAAGTTTTTAATATTCAAATAAAATATTAACTGATTACATAAGAAAACCTTACCTAAGAACAAAGGAAATATGATTTATCACCTATATAAAACTTTTTTCATTCTTGATGAGCATTAATACTGTAAAACCAAGCATTTATTTTCTCTAGGATACCTCCACCCAAAGACCCTGAATGGTTTAACAGTTTTAATCATCAATAAAAAAAAATTATAACAAAAACCCTTCATAAGATTAGCTATTCAGGAAGAGAGAGTAGTGAAAAAAATTAAGAAGTATTTACCTAGTAGAAATTATCTATAATTTGGAAAATGAATGACACTAATAGAGAAGGGTTTCTTCTATCTGTGTTGTTTCCACTAAAACTTGAGAAGATTTTGAGCATAGAAACCCACATTTTACTTGTAAATCGAAGCAACCCTCATGTTAATTTTTAATTGGAAACTAAAAGATACTATAAGCAAGGAAACCTCTTTAAAGGAAACAATCAAATGAAACCAAAAGACTATTCTTACCAGCGATGTCATAGGATCAAATCCAAGGGGCGGTTGTGCTTCTAAATACTTAAGCAACGAAATCTTGATTGATTATTAGAGATAGGATGACACTATATCGATAAAATATTGTTCAAAGGGTAATGAAAAAGAGATTTTTTTCTTTAAAAACCTTAAGAAAACTATGAAAACTCTAAAAACCTTGCTGATACCCATTTGTTGCCCTTTTCTCAACACTCCAAGGTGTTTAAGCCGAGAAATGTGGTGGGTGATTGTCTAGTCAATTTAATGTCTTAAATTGCTCTACATAAATTATCAATCCGGGTATCGTAAACTGATGAAGTGTGGTGCACTATATGTGCTTAGTTAACCTTTCTCTTACTTCGTTGTTTTATAGTTTATGTTTGTTTTTGGGGTTTTGTTCTTGTTGGTTTTCTAAAGTGTGTAATGAAAATGGAAATCCTATTCTAAGGTCTTAAGAATACTTTTAAAGGACAAGTATGGATAAAGATTTCAAGACAAGGCCTTTGTCCCTAATGGTAATTTCCAAAACTTAGCACTTAAAAAGAACTTAAAACATATTATTGATGGAGTTAGTATTTAGACAAAAGTGTAAATATACAACTAGTTCAATCAAAATAAAATGCAATAATCAAATAATGAGAGAATGACTATGTGACCCAGTATCCTTGTTGCTTCAGCAAAAGGACAAGATGATTCTATCACATCATTAGTTCATTAAAAGGCTATGTGCATCACTAATCTAGAATCAACTTGAAAGCAATTTATGTACAATAATATACATGTTAAAAAGAAAATAAAATGCAGTAATTCAAACTGTACATTAATATACATGAAAATCAGAAAAAGAAATACAAGAAAATAAAGTAAAGACATTTGTACATTAATATACATGAAATAAGAAAAAGAAATGCAAGAAATTAAAGTGACAACTATACAAGGCAGGGGCCCCCTACTACCTATGAAATCAAAGCAAAACTAAACACACTTGCATGAATTAAAATTGCATGAATGAAAAATCTAATCTACCTTACATTCTACAAAGCAATATTTACAAAATGAAATCTACTCTACCTTACATCCTAATATGCTCCATGACATCTACTTCACATCTCCTTCCATGTTGAGAACATCAAAGCTTTATTCAATTTCTTCAAAAGTACAAGGTTCTCCAAAGCTTTCAAAAGCCATCAAGGAAGAACTACAAAACAAGCTTAAGCTAAAATAGACTAAAAAGACTAAGTAATGAAGGAGAGAGATCTCCTATTTATACAAAAAGATGAGAGCCATCTCATTAATGAGAATCCATGAATCTCTCCCTCTACCTCTAGAGTCCTAATCAAAATAGGAATTGATAAGACACATGTCTTTTTAGAGTTATAATACAATTAGGAGATGTGACACATATCCTCATGATCCCATGATTCTTTCCAACCAAATTCGAATTTGGCCTTAGAGTGCCACATAAGGGTCTTCTAGAAGTCTCCTTTCAACCTACACATGTCAACAACCTCAACCCATTTGTTAGGTATAAGCATATGCACATTATTTTCTAATGTTTAACCACAAATTCACTTAAAAGACTTAGAAATAATAAATATTGGAAAAACATAAAGGTGGCCCAATGATAATGAAAGTGGGATGAATGTGGTGACATAGTAGTGAAATGGAGGTGAAATGGAGGTGATATAATGGACATAATAGTGAAAGTGTAATGGAAATGAATGACATTTTCAAGACTCAACATACCCCCCAACTGAAGCTATTGCATGTCCTCATGCAACATATATTACATTAACTCTTTTTATGCTTGAGCTTTGGCTTAAATTTGCATGATATCATTTGATAACTTCATATTCCTGCAAAGTGTTTCACTTGAATTGCAACATGGTTGGTTCTTGTGTTACAACCATTTTTTTCCTTTTCTTCTATTTTGATCTTTGAACTTTGCATAATGATATTTTGATTATTGTTGCAAAGTATATCTTTATTGGATTGCATGAAGGTTGGTTCTTGTGTGAAACCATCATTTTGTTTGTATCAAATTTATCCTTTAAGCACTTTTTCAAAAGCCATTGTATGCTCATAATAGCAATGTAATAATTAATATATGTTGGAAGTATGTGAGTTCCTGAATATGATATGGACATGGAAAGATATGAATATGAATGTATTCCCCCCCCCAACTGATGGTATTGGCAATTTTATGAAATGAGGAAGAGAAATGTTTTTCCAACAATTATCATTCTAGATTTTTATGGAATTCTATGGTCAAAAGTTAGAAAATGACGTACCTTCACTTACCCTTTGGAATGGATGAGTTGTATGTGTAGTGGCTGAAAATTTCTGATCATATTCTTCTTCAAGTGGCTGAACAAGAGGAGTCATGGATAGAGAGATAAGATGACTTTTTATTGCTTCTACTAAAACTTGTTGAATCTGCTCCAAAATGCTGAAAATAATAGTCTTCATGTCTTCAAAACTAATTGGCACAATTCCTACTATGTGAAAAGATGTTCTGATGTCGAACATAGTAGGAAATTTTTGGCTTAGTGGCCATTAATGGATGCCACTAGTCAACACGAGAACTCTCACCATTGATGACAATGAGAGTCAAGATGCCCAAACACATCTTGCTAGGTACGAATGAATTTGTTGATGTCGAGTCACCTAGAAGATCTAACGAACAAGGGAAATTAATGTATTCCCATTGTTTGTCAGCATGAGGACTTTCCATTAAGGCATGCAAGCCTCAAGGTGTTTTTACAAAGAAATTAGACTCAAAGGACTATGGACTCAATAATTTGCATTGAAGCAGGGCTTATTTGCTGAATGAAAATGACAAGGAATGGAAAGTGAAAATGGAAGATGGCAATGGAGAGTAGAAATGACAATGGGCAATAAGCATATGAATGAGCCTCTTACTTTTATTTGTGGGTTATGAATGGACAAAAAGAGATGGAAAGTGTATGTGAATGTAAACGGAAAATATGGAGTGGAATGAGGTGAATGGTTTATTATGAAGTATGGATGTGATGGATGGATGTGATGGAGACAATAGTATCTGAAAGTTTTTCAAGTGTTTGGATCTGATTTTGCATCAGCATATTTCCTCTTTGTTGTTGATCATCTTCTTATGAAACAAATTGGTCTCTTGGAGAGACACCATTCTCTTGTAGTCATTTGTCCTTCCTCCTGGAACCTGCAAAAAAACTAATACTTCTTCTGCAATGGAATGTAAGATTATCAAAGGAGAGAGATGGCCAATCTCTCCAGTTATGATATTTACACACAAAACTAGGAATTTGTATTAATGAAACAAGTTCTCAAAGGAAAAATCAAAAGAATTTATACCTGATTTGGAATTAGTGCCTCAAGTTCATGTTGCTTCTTTGCAGCAATTTATTTCATTATTTGCCATTTCAAACTCTAATGATAGATTTCTCATTGTATAGATCTTGTTGAGATCTTTCCAACGATACTTAAATCATCAAAATCGGATTTTGTATGAGAAAGATAGGCTGATTTGAACAATGAGGTTTTTCTGGCTGCGGAATTGGACTTTAGCCGCGGAATGTGCACAGTTCTGTAGCTAAAAATCTTGGATACAAAGTTAGCCATTCATTTTTCATCATCAATCCAAAATTAATCAATACCTTCAGAAAAGTGAGAAAATAACTTGTTCATTTCATTGATTCAAAATTATTATTTTTTTCTTGACATGCAGCGACTCAGTGTGGCGACTTAGTGATAACACACAATTTGACTTCCCTTTGACCGGGGTCTTTTTCATCAAATTTGATCGAATGAATAGGACACCATCCATGTACTGACATTCCCCCAGCTACCCATGTGACTTGTTTTGCTTGATGACACCTGCAACTTAGAGTTTAACAAAATAGTTGCGGAATCTGGGATTGGCTGCGGAAACCTTGTGTGAGCTGCGGAAACCCTGTGCTGGCTGCGGAAACCCTGTGTGAGCTGCGGAAAGTGGCTAAAATAGTTTATCATCAATTGTGAATTTTTTTTTCGTTGTCTGCAAGTAGGAACTCTGCCAATAGAAAGTTAAGGTGTAAACAAACTGATCTTCCATATAGCCTTTTCCATAGAAATAGCAAAGGAACCACCCTTTTTTATTGCAGAAGTGGTGAACTTGAAGGATGTTGTGCTTGACTCAAAGTCCATACACGTGAAGATTGTAAAATGCAATGTTTCTTCTGCTTCAAAACTCACTACAGTAAAATACTATTGTAGCAATAACACAATTGCAAATGATGGGAATTTACACAATTATGTATTGTTGGAGACTACAATGGCAGATGGAAAACTATTCCCATGATTAATGCTATTGACTGCTAATCTTTTGAAACAGTGTAAGTTCCCCCTCAAGACAACTAACTTAACTAATGCAATTCACAGTTCAGCTCTGCCAAGCTTTCCCATTCTCGGCTTTCAACTCCAGCTGAAAATTTTACTGTGTGGACGTTCAAGGGAAAAACAAACTAAGCAGTTTCCCCATCTCAACTTCGGTTGAAGCTTTGACTGTGTATGGATGCTCAAGGAGGATGCTCACGGGAAAGATGGATGGACTACGGCTGTAAGTGAAATAGCCGCAGTGTTATGCAAGGTAATACGAGTTTGAAACGAAACTGTGGAGCTTGAAACAGAGCTGCGGGGTTTGAAACAAAGCCATGGAGTTTAAAACAGAACCGTGGATTTTGCAGCGAGAATAAGAGTGGAAATGGTGTGAGTGAGTGAGGGAGTGGAAGAAAAGCAACGGAAATAAGAGTTATACGGTGGAGAAGAGCTTTACTTGGTTCACGCCACATCTATCAATCGGTTGTGAAGAGCCGTATGTAATTGGTTTACGTAATGGAGTGAAAACAGAGCCGTCTTCACTTGGATCACTGCTGGTTTTAATGAATTGCAATGGGTGGCATATGGGCAGAGGACGTGGTGGCAAAGAGTCCAGCACATAATCAAATTGGCATTATCCTTCTTCAGGCACGCGGAATACATCAAACTGTTAGTTAATAACTCAATTTCTTCACGCGGCGGCAAAAACAAGAGGCTCCAAAGAACCGAGAATTTCTCCCAGACCGCCACGAATTTCTTCAAACAGTTTCTGGGTTATCTAATTAACGCACCTGGAAAAAAAACCCATGTTTTAGTTTTTTGAAATTATTCTTAATTTGGGAAAATAGAACGTTTGAATTTTGACATTTTTTTTGTGTTTAAGCATTTTTCCTGATTTAACAGTTCTGCATTCGGCTGTGAAATTGATTTTGAAAAAAAAAAAAAATATATATGGAATACTTGGAGGAGAGGCGGCTGAAGGATCTGATCAAGAAGCATTCCGAGTTCATTAGCTACCCCATTTATTTGTGGACTGAGAAGACCACCGAGAAGGAGGTCAGTGACAACGAAGAGGAGACAGAGGAGAAGAAGGAAGATGAAGGGGATATCCAGGAAGTGGAGGAGGAAAAGGAGAAAGATAAGAAGAAAAAGAAGGTAAAGGAATTGTCACATGAATGGAGTCTCGTCAACAAGAAAAAGCCCATCTGGATGAGAAAGCCAGAGGAGATTACAAAGGAAGAGTATGCATCGTTCTATAAGAGTCTCACCAATGATTGGAAGCATCACTTGGCCGTGAAGCATTTCTCTGTTTCTGAATGATAATGTAGCTATCCAAGGGTGAAATGAACTCAAAAATATGCCACTAAATGATGAATGCCTCCTACAGGAACCAACCTCCAAAAATGCACAATTCGGTCCTCTTTTTTCTCTCATATATACAGTGCATTTTTTTTATGTTGCATGTTTATTTCAGGCCAAAGCTTGAACAGGGAGGCAGATTTATTTGTTGAAGCCACAGTGAAAAGCTAGGATTGAGGATAACCATAGATTGTTTTTCTTCTTCTTCTTTTTTTTTCTTCTGAAATTGTAAAATTTTTATTAAAAGGGTTCATGATTTACAATTTCAGGCAGCAAATACTTTAAGAAAAACGTGTTAAAAATAGGACTTTGATTGAGGTCTTAGGCTGGTTTTTTATCAATCTGAGCTGAGTGACTAGGATAGGATCCATGTCGGGAAAATTCTGGAGATGCCCATGTGGTCGGTTTTTTCATTGGATGCCTGTAACCTGCTAAACCTTGAAACAGCTGCGGAATTCTCAGCTAGCTGCGGAATCAGGGCAGTTTCCGCAGCTAAGTTGCAAAACCTTATTAGAAGAGGATACAGTGTTTTGAAGACCACTACAAACCATAACCAGACAAGTTTGGACAATTTGAACCTATCAAAGCAGTTGAGTTTCATTTTTTTTTCATTTTTTTTTTATTGAATCAATTGAAATGTTGAAGTTTATTTTGTCTCCTTTTTTTTTTTTACATAATAATTCTTTTTCTGATCCTCCAGATCACACAAAGTGCAAGAGGAGAGCATACTCGAGAATTTTTTTTTATTTTTTTTTTTACATAACAATCCTTTTTCTGATCCTCTAGATCACACAAAGTGCAGGAGGAGAGCATACTCAAGAACTGTTAATTTTTTTTTTAGATGTAAGAAATAAGGTCTCCTAATTACACTTCCCCAGCAACGGCGCCAAAATTTCTAGTCAATTTAATGTCTTAAATTTCTCTACATAAATTATCAATCCGGGTATCGTAAACTGATGAAGTGTGGTGCACTATATGTGCTTAGTTAACCTTTCTCTTACTTCGTTGTTTTATAGTTTATGTTTGTTTTTGGGTTTTGTTCTTGTTGGTTTTCTAAAGTGTGTAATGAAAATGGAAATCCTATTCTAAGGTCTTAAGAATACTTTTAAAGGAAAAGTATGGATAAAGATTTCAAGACAAGGCCTTTGTCCCTAATGGTAATTTCCAAAACTTAGCACTTCAAAAGAACTTAAAACATATTATTGATGGAGTTAGTATTTAGACAAAAGTTTAAATATACAACTAGTTCAATCAAAATAAAATGCAATAATAAAATAATGAGAGAATGACTATGTGACCCAGTATCCTTGTTGCTTCAGCAAAAGGACAAGATGATTCTATCACGTCATTAGTTCATTAAAAGACTATGTGCATCACTAATCTACAATCAACTTGAAAGCAATTTATGTACAATAATATACATGTTAAAAAGAAAATAAAATGCAGTAATTCAAACTGTACATTAATATACATGAAAATCAGAAAAAGAAATACAAGAAAATAAAGTAAATACATCTGTACATTAATATACATGAAATAAGAAAAAGAAATGCAAGAAATTAAAGTGACAACTATACAAGGCAGGGGCCCCCTACTACCTATGAAATCAAAGCAAAACTAAACACACTTGCATGAATTAAAATTGCATGAATGAAAAATCTAATCTACCTTACATTCTACAAAGCAATATTTACAAAATGAAATCTACTCTACCTTACATCCTAATATGCTCCATGACATCTACTTCACATCTCCTTCCATGTTGAGAACATCAAAGCTTTATTCAATTTCTTCAAAAGTACAAGGTTCTCCAAAGCTTTCAAAAGCCACCAAGGAAGAACTACAAAACAAGCTTAAGCTAAAATAGACTAAAAAGACTAAGTAATGAAGGAGAGAGATCTCCTATTTATACAAAAAGATGAGAGCCATCTCATTAATGAGAATCCATGAATCTCTCCCTCTACCTCTAGAGTCCTAATCAAAATAGGAACTGATAAGACACATGTCTTTTTAGAGTTACAATACTATTAGGAGATGTGACATATATCCTCATGATCCCATGATTCTTTCCAACCAAATTCGAATTTGGCCTTAGAGTGCCACATAAGGGTCTTCTAGAAGTCTCCTTTCAACCTACACATGTCAACAACCTCAACCCATTTGTTAGGTATAAGCATATGCACATTATTTTCTAATGTTTAACCACAAATTCACTTAAAAGGCTTACAAATAATAAAGATTGGAAAAACATAAAGGTGGCCCAATGATAATGAAAGTGGGATGAATGTGGTGACATAGTAGTGAAATGGAGGTGAAATGGAGGTGATATAATGGACATAATAGTGAAAGTGTAATGGAAATGAATGACATTTTCAAGACTCAACAGTGATGCCAATATTAGTTTTACCTCAAAAAACTAAAGAACATAGCACCATTTTGGGCCCTTTCCTTCACTTCATTCATTGGGTGAGTGAGAAATAAATTGGGGTTCTCATTCTAATACTAAACTCATTCATTATGCTCGAATTTCCACAAATTACTGCATAGTCATAGAATTATCCCTCAATAGTCGGAGCCAATAGCCTAAGTTGTGAGGAACCTAACTTCCTCAACCTCTTTCTCTGGCTAACCTCATAATACCTCAACCACCTTCTTTTTCTTTCCTCCTAACACCTATACCTCCCATCCAAGGTGAGTTCACATAATAGATTTCAACAATGAAGTGATAGATGAATTGAGCTCACCAATGAAAGTAAAAGGAGTTAAACCCACTGATGAAGGTAAAAGTGGTTTCTTTTCCATTTTTCCCTATTTAAGACAATTATATAGGACTTCAGCCTTCCATATGATCTTACAAAATTATTATAAACTATATCACTATTGGGGGGGTGGGGGGTAAATCAATAGTGAATGCAGTTATAATTTTTTCTTTAATTAATTAAACCTTTAAACCATGCATGAACTAAAGCACATAAGCAAATATTATAGCATCAAATACAAGTGAAACCATGCAATCATTCAACACAAGATACACAAATATTTCTGGTGGAAAACTCTCCTCCTAGGTCAAAAACCACCCCTGTTGTTGTTGCGCTGCTCAATAAATTTTATTATGTGAAGAAAATTCTTTACATAGAGATTCATATGGCTACTATCAAATAGATATCTCTTTCTCATGTGGATCTATTAGACTACCAGCTATTGGAAGGAACCACGCCCATTTCCCGATTACTTCTAAACTAACAAACGACTCTACAAACTCCTATCTACTGGAAGCCACCACGACCAATGAGCCTCACCCCAATTTGTTCTGAACTATTGGATTGAGGAAATTTTACACTTATATTAATTTCACTAGAGTCCTCCAACTCCACTCCTCTATGTGGTTCTCATTTCATACATTTTAAGACTAGAACCAAGAACTTCTTAACATGAACAATACAACAACAATATCTTCAAGGAATAAAATCAAAACTCCAAAATAAAATGAATCAACACAAACATTGCATAAAATCTAAAGAGTTCATGAATAAAAACCTCTTTGCAATAGATAACACTGTTCACAAAACAAATGTTTCTCTCAACAACAAACAACAACAATAAGATGCTACTACCAATTACCAAAAAGACCTACAACAATACTCTACACCATTTCCTTGCTCAATGCACAAAATTTTGGTCGAAACATACTTCTTCTATCTAGTGCTACACCTGCAAACTACGTCAAATAAGCTACAACACAACCCTCACACAACTTGCACACCATCTACTGCAATGTCACTCTCACTCAACACATAACTCTTCAAACCAATTTATTTATTTAGTTTCATTTTTTTAACTCAATTGAAAAATATCTTCATCAATCTTGAATCCAATACCCAAGGAAAAAATTAAGTTAATACTAATACCAAGTTTAAATACCATGGTAATGATGTTCAAGCAAAAATACCAAATGAAAAGACCATGATAATACAAATACCAAGGGCACCTATACTATGGTAATACTAACACCAAGTGCACTTGTACCGTGGAAATACCAATACCAATGGCACCTGTACAATTGTCAAAGAAACAAGCCAAAATACAATGTGTGAATACCATGGTAATTCTAATACCAAGGGCACTTGTACCATGGTAATACCAATTAGATTCCATACCAAATACCATGGGAACCATCCTTGGTAACATTGTACAACCAAATAATCATATGCATAACCAATACATAGCCAAACACCTCCAAAACTTCTAGCAACATCATCAAGCCATCAAGAAGTCTCCAATACCTATAAAAACATCTCCAACACATGTAGCAACATCTCCAATGATTCTAACACATGTACACGCATCTCCAACAAATGTATCAACATCTCCAACACCTGTGACAAGAACATCAAGTCACCCAACTGCTCCAACATCTATATAGGCACCTCCAATACTTGCAGCAACATAAACTTATAATAAGATATCATAAACATGCCCTACATCCATATCTACTCAACCTACAAGTCCTGCACTAAGTTCGTCACTAAATTTTAACACAACTAAGTTGACATCAATTTCAATCAACAAGCCCAACAATCTGACCATTACTACAACCCAACACTCATCGCACTCATCGTGAGGAGGACTACCAACATCATCATATTGAAATAATACATATGGAAAGCAACACCATGACCTTGTTTACATCAAAGCCAACAAGCTCCCCATTTTCCATTGATTTCAACCTCAACGTGATATCCAACATCTATGGTTTATCTCCATACACGCTCCAAATCTGAAGCTACAACTGTGAAGTTGATCTCCACAATATGAAATATCGCCCCCTTTGACATTAATGCAAAAGGGCCATACCAACAATAAATAATAATCCCAATAATGTTTCATATGAGAGAAGTACTCCCCATTTCATACCCAACACCATGTAATGCAAACTAAAGAAGTCTCTCTTGTAAGATAAGCATGCAAAACAAAGAAACTAACTGCCAAAAAGTCTCTAACCAATGTCATGAAATCTCTTAAAATTGAACATGCTCCCCCTTTAAAGCATGTAATGAAGCTGTAATCACACACTCTTTGTTGTTGTAGAAACACATCCACTACACCACTTTGATATACAACAATGTACATTAAAGTACCATACAATACAATGTTTCATGGAGAAAATACATGGTTATAATAGGTACATAGGATTGACATATAAATCCTTTATAAACACACCTGTCACCAACCAATGACTCTATGGACTCATTATTACATCATTCACCCAATGTACTAGGGCTATATTAATGGTATACAAAATTAAATATGACATGGAAACCCATTGCCCATACATAGCTAATGACAATACATGGCTTTTATAAATGCACACAAACATGCTCTCCTCTATGCATGCCCAAAATAATGAAATAACATGAGTACATGGCATATCTATCAAATACAAGGCCCCCATGAGAAATTGTATAAGCTCTATATATAAAAACAATAATAGAAGTATTGTCCAAAACATATGCTAGTGCATGGCCACTTTTCTATATCTTTTTTTTAACTATAACAGTTGTGGTTTTTATTTATTGCAAAAGGGATAGTGGGTCTTTGCCGTAGCGACCCCTATTACATGGTTGTTTTCCTTTTTTGTAGCCTTTGAGATATTACAATTTCACAGTTTCTGGAAGAAGATTTCCCCATTTACAATTAAACTCCCTTTCCTGAGAGTGCATCCAATGTTCGCCATCCGATCCGCTTCGCTGTTGGAGTTTCTGAGAATATGGTAGAGCTTGTATGAGTTGAAGTCTTGTAATACTCTCCTCAGTCTATCCATAATTTTTTTGAGACCAACGTTTTTGAAGAGTTCACCATTGATTAAATTTTTTATTATAATTTCTGAGCTCCGAAGACTTGGAGATCTTTAACACCTTTCTCTCTAGCAATAAGACAAGCTTTGAGTAACCCAAGGATCTCAGCTTGATTGTCAGTTTTCAGGCGAAGGCCCCATGCAATAGAATCTCTTTCAGTCCCATCCATGGAATCGATGACCCCACCAGCGCCTGCGACTCCGAGGTTCCCTTTGGATGCCCAGTCAAAGAATATGGTAGTTAATTTTTGGGCCCTCCACCATTTCTGGAAGATGTCATCTGGTTCTCTTTTTCGCCAGTTCGGATTAGCTTTTTGTGGAGGCAGTAGATACTTTCGGGGACGTGGCTCTAGGGCCAACCACCTCTTTTCTTCCAGCGTGAGCAGAGGATCATTTTTGTAGTATCGATGTTGGGCCATTTCCAAAAGTAGAGACTTTGCTTTTGCTGCAATTTGAACTAGGGAGTGTTGTATGTCTTTGAATATCTGTTGGTTAAGAGCTAGAAAAAGCTGCCAGTAGACAAATTTTGGTATTTCTATCCATACCTTGCGCCAAAAGGACTTGGGTAGGATACGCTGAGGGTAGCAGGCACTACAAGTAGCAAAGAAGTCTGGGATAGAAGTCTGAGAAGGTATAGACATTTGAAAATCTTGCAGAATGAGTCCCCACACCTCTTTAGCAAAGAGGCACTCCAAAAATAGATGCTGGGCAGTTTCAAGATTACTTCTGCATAGCACGCATCTATGAGGCCCTTAAATATTCCTCTTTACAAGATTGTCTCCTGTTAATAGTTTGTTGTGCACCAAAGTCCAGAAGAAAAAAATTATTTTTGGAAGAGCTAGTGGCTCCCAGACGTGTTTCCAAAATGTGGGTGGATGATTACTGTTCTTTGATCCTTGAAGCACTCTATATCCCTTAGCTGAAGTGTAAATACCTGTCCGCCCCTAGCCCCAACTGTCTCTCATGTTTCTGTTGACCGGCGTGGCTTCTTTGAGCAGATCTTCAAGGTGATTTTTTTGGTCAGTTAAATGCGTCGGGGCTCCATGAAGATTCCAACCTGCCCATTCACCACGTCTGTCCCAAATTGACAAATCATAAACGCTGTTTATGCCTGCTATTTCTAGTCAGTCCCTGAGATCTGCAATTTCTTCGTTTTCAGCTAAAGGATCACACCGCATTATGCAATTTTTGCATAGGTGCGTGCGCTTGCCATTTCCAGGGATTATGTACAAGTGTTTCTTGAAAAAATTGCTACTTTTGCAACAGAGCCTCCAGACCTGCGTGCATGAAGTTGTGTTTTCTAATTACATTTTCTTGAGGTTGGCGATGTCTGCATATTTGGACCGTAGAGTGATGCTGATGGGGTGATAAGGATCGTGGATCATTTTCCACAGAAGCTTGCCTCCCAACGTTGTGTTAACTAGGGAGGGGTCACAAATTTGTAATCTGCCCTCAGTGATCGGCCTCTTGACCAAGTCCTAGTTTACAAGATTCCTTTTTTTTCGTTTCCTTTTCCTCCTTGCCATAAGTAGTCCCTGAGGAGTGAAGAGATCTGTTCCATAACATTTTTAGGAGCCGAGAGGAAAGCTGCTTGATAAATAGGAAGGGCTGACAGCTGAGTCTTGATTAGAATGGTTTTTCCACCTTTTTTTAACCAGTGGCCTCCCAAGGCTTTGATTTTCGATTTGATTTTACTGATGATATCAATCCAGAGGGACCTCTTATTTACACCTAAGGATATTGGTAGTCCAACATACCTGAACTTATCCCATTGTGCATGCCCTTTGAACCCTAAGATCTTCGGGACGTTATTGATCTCATGCTATTCTGTATTCGAGCTGAAGATTTCACTTTTACTCTCATTGACAAGAGCGTCAGATACCCTGCAATAGCTTCTCAGGACTTTGTCAAAGGTTTTCACTATAATGGAGGAAGCACCACCAAGGAGAAGGGAGTCATCCGCAAAGAATGCGTGATTCAAGGGGGCTAATCCGTGGGAAGGTTTGAGACCCAAAAGGGAGCCAACATTTCTTTCAGCTGATAGTTTTCTGCTAAGGGAGTCCGCCATGAGAATGTATAGAAAGGGAGAGAGGGGGCATCCCTGCCAGATGCCTCTCCGAGCTTGGAAGAAATTAGTTGGACGACCATTGATAAGGGGAGTGATCCACGAGGAATAAATACATGCTTTTATGAGCTGAACAAATTGCTGAGAGAAGCCAAAAGATAGCAAAGCTTTGCAAAGGAATAAGTGATTAACTCTATCAAATGCATTTTCCATATCAAGTTTAATCAACATACCTTTCTCCCATCGTTTTTTACTTGTGTGGATGGTCTCCTACACCTGAATGACGTTGTCCAAAATGTACCTGCCTTCCACGAATCTGCCTTGAGAGCTGGAGATCAATCTTTTGAGCAGAGGCTTGATTTGGTTAGCTAAGAGCTTGGCTATAATTTTGTAAGATGCATTGCAAAGCGAAATAGGCCTAAATCTTACAAAGGATTCAGGGTTGGTTTCTTTAGGGATTAGAGCTAAATAGGTGGAGTTGGTTCCTCCTCCTATCTTAGCTTTTTTCATGAAGCCTCTTATCATTCTAAGGAGATCAACTTTGATGACTTCCCAACATGCTTTATAAAAATGGATTGTGAATCCGTCAGGCCCAGGGGCCTTATCGGCTTCCATGGACCAGATTACTTTGATAATCTCCTCCTCTGAGATGGGTTTGCAGAGAGCTATGTTATCTTCAGTGTTATCAAGAAGAGGGATTTTGGTGAGGAAGTCGGTTGTTTCCTCATCGTTACCTTGGGTTCCATCATTGAATAAGTTCCTAAAATGGTTTTCAGCAGCGTCTTTAACCTGGTTGAAACCTTTGAAAACTTGACCCTCCATGGTTTTGATTTCAGCTATATAGTTCCGGGACAGTCTAGCTCTATATTGTCGATGGAAAAATGAGGTGTTCCGGTCCCCAGCCTTTAACCAAAGACTTCTGGATTTTAGCCTCCAATGTTCTTCTTCAGCTCGGAAGGATTGGTATGTGGAACGTTGAGATTTAACTTCCTTATCCAATAGTTCTATTGTAATGTCTTTATTTTCCATATTTGTTTGCAAGGAGTGCAACATCTGAATTGCCTCCTTTCTTTGATTGGTTGGGGTGGGATCTAGCTTTTTGATCCAATCCTTCAGTGCTTGTTTTGTGGCCTTCAACTTTTGTTCCCATATATAGCTGGAGGAGCCTCAGAAGGGTTTAGCCCAGGCAACTTTCACAGTTTCCATGAATCCCTATTTCTCGAACCAAAGCGGGCTGAAGCGAAAGGGAATGGGCCCCAGGTCTTCTTCGTCTTCCAATAGGAGCTAAATTGGTTTATGGTCTAAGGTTAATTTAGGCAGAATTTTTGTAATGATGATATTTTTGTTCATCATAAGAGTGCTTTGGTCCAGGAACCTGTCCAGACGAGCAGCAATATGTTCCATCCCAGCTCGATTATTTGACGAAGTGTACCACCCGCAGATTGGGTTGAAGTCTAGAAGGTCCCAACTCTAGGAGAGCTCCTCCACAAATGCCAGCATGGGGTCTCTATTGCCTGATCCACCACTTTTCTCTTTTGGTTTCAAAACTATGTTAAGGTCTCCCACTAAGATAATGTTACTTGGGGAGTGCTGCTCTAGAAAAATTGAAAGCGAATTCCAACATTCTCTTTTCTTAGAATAGTTTACAGGAACATACATATTGAAGAGATAAATATTCAACTTACTTGCTTTGTGCTTGAGATCTGTGAAGATCCAGTGTTGGGTTTCTTTGAAATTTTGAAGCTGGAAGGTGCGGTCTAACCAGAGAGTAGCCAGGCCTTCGGAAGTGCCCCTGTCGCTGATTTCCTTGCCTGTATTTTTATTCCATTTTGACTTACTGATATCTAGAAGGGCTTGCCCTTCAATCTTGGTCCCTTGGAGCATGAGGATATTTTGAGTAAATCCTTGACTGCTTCTAGTTTAGAGGGGTTCCCCAGTCCTCTGCAGTTCCAAGAGACAAACTTCATTATTTACTAAGAGGAGGGTTGGGACCTATTGTGTTAATCTATCAAGGAATTATGGTAAGAAATGGAGGAATTATCTACAGTTATGACTTATCTAATTATTACCCTTATTTATGAAAGAAAACAACAAAAGGGACAAATGTTGTTCCTTAATGAAGGAACAAAAGAAATCGGCAAGCTAAGAAAGGAACGCAGCGGTTGCAGATAAGGCCAAAGCAAATCAAAAGGATCAGCGCGAGAAAGGAAAGGATGGCTGAAGTTAGAAATCTATTGTGAATCCCTCAAGATTGAGAGATCCTAAGGGATCGCATTTACCATTTATCTTTTACCCTTTCTGATTATAAAAGGAGATGATTGTAAGAAGAAAGGGAGGAATCTTTGTTACTATTGAAATTGTAATTTTAATTACAGACTCTCGCTGTCGAGAAGAACATGAATATATTGTAATTCTCATTCAGTTTGATGATTAATATATAAGTGAACTTGTTGTTCCCTCGTGTTATCTGAAGTAGCTTAGTAGTGTTCGCTGGCAGCTAAGGGCCCGACCTCTGGTGGATTCAACTGCTTTCTTTGTGTCATACATTTCCAATTCTTGCAAGTGTGATGGTTTGATAGTATTCTTGCTTTCTGTGATTTTATCTCCTTCGTTGTTTATTGTTTTCTGGTGTTGACAGAATATCTTTGCTTTATATAATTTACATCTTTGTTGTTGATTCAGTTTACTTTCGTTTCGGATCGAGTTACTCAGATAAATATTCCACTTGATGTAATCAACTGTAAAGAGTATTAACTATGATTTTTAGACTCTTAGATTGATATCATTGTTCTCTAGATTATTTACTGAAGAGTAAGTTTGATTTAGATTAAATCAGTTCTGAAGAGATGAGTTATCACTACTGTACATTCAACTGATGCTAATGTTACTTGAATTACTGTAGGATTTGATTTTGTTAGAGGATTTAGTTTTCTTTAATTGCAATTAGAATTTAGTATATGCATCCATTTACTCTTGTATTAAAAGATCTATACTGAAATCTATGAAACATCATTCTTTGAATTAAATAGCAGCCACATACTGTGTACACTCTTGAAATAAGAGGACTTTCCCGGATTGATGATTAATGTGAAGATAATTAGGAGTTTTAAAAGGCACCTTTCATCAACGAACATTTTTGTGCCACTACCACAGAGAGTGTAGCCATTTACAAAGAGTGATGTACATCTGATTATTGGTGTTGAAGAATAATTGGGTATTGAAAATGGAAGGTAAGAACCTACGTAACGAGCAAGTAAAGTTCTTACTCCTCTGCCTGCTTTTCAGCACAATTACAGAAAACTAAGGTAGGTGTTTGATGCTTTTCTGTTGAGAGAGAACTGGGTATTAAAAATGAAAGGTAAGAACCTGCGTACGGAGCACGTAAAATGCCTACTCCCCCACCCACTTTCCAGCAGAATTGTTAGGAACCTTCGGTAGAGATAAACATTTGAATTGTTTGCATGAATGAATAAGAAGAAAAAACCCGAAAACAATCCAATTCCACTACCCAAAATCAACAAATCTAAGGGACCAGTGACCCTTGGACGATCAAATTTCATAGACAACATCTTAAAGAAAACTAAATCTCAGCCATCAATAGGTCCTCGAAACGTTGCCTCCAGACAACCTATTGTCTCCCGTCAGGCCACAGGCTCACCATCTGTAGCCTACGCTGAGGTCCACAACAAAATAGTAGGAATTGAGCAGAGCTTTCAAGAAATTGAAAATTTGTGCCCAATTTCCTCACAAGAAGGGAATTCTTGTAATATTTGTGAAGGAGGAGGAGAAACAAGGGAAACAGAGGAGCCAAGATATCCTCAAGTAGTAATTGAGCAAGGAACACCTAGTATCCCAGACTGAGGGAGTGTTGTTAAGATCATTCCCACCCCTTCTAATCACCCTAGGAATAAATCTCTAGAGATCCCAGAAGGGTACTGGCATATATTTGATCAAATGGCCAACAACCCACAAGCACCCAAGACCTCTACATTACAATATCCCATTGTTGACACCGCTGTCAATGCACCCATGAAAGTTATCCCTTTACAAAATATTCCCACCTTTCATGCACTTACGTCAGAGGATCCAAATGAATTTCTGTTTGGATTTGATGTATTATGTCGGGGTTATGATTATACCACCGACGCCCAAAAACTAAAGTTTTTTCCCTCTACATTAAAAAAAGTAGCCCTGCATTGGTTTATGGGATGAGGTGGGGGAACTATAAATTATTGGGATCAAATGAAAAATGTTTTCCTTAAGAAATATCAAGATTATTGCAAATTTATGGAACTGAAAGATGAAATATTCCAAATGGTAGCAAGACCCAGTGAAACATTGGAAGAGTATGTGGAGTGCTTCCAATATAACCTCCAAATGTCTCCCTATGCAAATTTGTCTTTGCTTGATAATGTGCTAAAACCTACACTGATTAAAGGGATGAAAGAACAATGGATAGGGACATTAAATATTATGTGTAAAAATGATATATATCAAGAAGACTATGCTGATATTATTAAATTGTGTATCAGGTGCTCAAGAGGCAGTACGAGATTGAAACCAACAGAACACAACATGACCACCAGGGACAGCAAAATCTCTAGCAAAAGTATAACTCGTGCAGAAATTGGCAACCTTCTAGAGGATTTCAAAATAGATATCTTGGTAACTTTGATGACGCAATTAGACATCATGCAAGCTGATGCAGGAAAAAACTTGGTGATATTTTGTCCTAGATGCAGGAAAAAGCATAGTCATAAATAATGCCCACTAGATATGGTACAAACCTGTGCCATATGTACTAAATATCACACCACAGAAAGCTGCCCATCACTCCCAGGGTTAAAAGCAGTCTATAAGGAGGCAGAAGAAGAAACAGAACCAGTCTACCTACTAAATCAGTGTCGCCAATGGCAACCATGAAAAACACATACGCCTACTAACCCATCTTCTTTCTTTCAGCCTCACAATATAATTCACAACAATACCCAGGAGCTATGTGGTGGAACCAGCCACCTTTTTCCAATTGGTCACAGTAACCATTCTCTATGCCACCTTGGCCCAACCAATTAAATCAAAATAAAAATTGGCCAAATTCCTCTTACTTCCCACCGTTCTGGCAGAATAATGCATATCGATCTCAATGGCCACCCTCCACTTCACAAAACCAGGATTGCAGTCAAGTTGGCAAAGTCCTACAAACTAGCTAGCAGGAACAATCCCCCTACGTCAACCTACACTGCTAGCACCCTACACATTACAACAAAACCCTCAAACCAACCTATGACCACAGCTCCTAACCCAACCCAACCCAAACCCCAACAATAGACTAGAGCTAGAAACCGAGTTGAGGGAGTGTAATGAGCTTAAATTAAGGTCTAGATAGATAATAGAATCAGATTGAGATAAAAATATACAAATTGAAGATCTGTTACTTGTAGAACAAGCACCACAAGTGGAGAACATGGTTAAACAAAAAACTCACGATCAAGCTATCACCTCTTCTCCACCATTTCCAGAAATATTAATCATACCCCGCCCAATCAAATATCCCGATTTTGATCTTCTGGGAGAATTAAAAAATTTGTGTCTAAAAATATGTCTCCTCCAGGCTATTCAGGACATTCCAATTTATGCAAAAACCATTAAGGAATTGTGTAAGAAAAATCCGAAGATGAAAATAAAAACAACCCCAACTATCCATGTAGTCAGTACTTTGTTTGACTTATTATCAGGCAGAGAAACACCGATAAAATATGAGGACCTAGGAAACCCTATAGTCATGGTACAAATAAATGGATGCTTCTTCCTGAATGCATTAGTTGACCTAGGAGCAGCAATCAATATTCTCACAACAACAACTTGTCAAAAGCTTGGGATTACATCCCTAGACCCAACCATGACCTTGTTGGAGTTGGCACATTACAGGACGTAATGGTGTCCATAAAATCTTGGGAATACCCAGCAGGTTTCTTGATCATCAATCCTAGAAACCGGCTAGATGGACATCCCCTAATTCTAGGATGACCTTGGCTAGCAACTGCAGATGCTTACATAAGTTGTCGAACAGACAACATGATTATAGCAAGAGGAAGTAATGTGAAGAATTTAGCCTTATATCCTCCAGCTCAGCCAAGTTTAACAATAATAAAAGCTAGAAAACAACCTGTATCATATCTAACTGAAAACATTAGATCACCACTAACTATAGAAGATTCTCTTCAATTCAAGGATCAAACAGAAGACGACATCATTAACACTTACATTAACCAACCAGATGTCTTATCCCATCCAAAATGTCACCTGATCGAAGAAGCTCTGGATAACGAAATTGAAGAAGATCCCTTAATAGATATTAACGACCAGTCAATACCAACAACTCCTGTTTATAACAACAAAACCATAGAAATAGAGCCAGGGAAAACCTTAAATATCAACAAAAACTTGACTGATGACCAAGAATAGAAGCTTGTTCAACTTTTAAGAAAATATAAAGAGGCTTTGGCATGGGACTACCCATACATGAAAGTGATTGATCCCCAATTATGCATTCACCACATCTATACAGAGAAAGATGCCAGGCCTATTTGACAACCTTAACAGAGGTTAAACCCTCACCTTAAAGATATTGTTAAAGCTGAACTACAAAAACTATTCGATGTAAATTTCATATATCCTATATCTGATAGCAAATGGGTCTCTCCATTAGTAGTGGTGACTAAAAAGAATGGAAAGTGGCATATATGTGTTACCTATAGAGAGCTTAATAAAGAAACCCAAAAAGATCATTTTCCCCTTTCATTCATTGACCAAGTCTTGGACACATTGGCATGAAAAAATTTATTTTCTTTCCTAGACGGCTTCAGTGGCTACAATCAAATTCAAATTTCCCCTGAAGACCAAGATAAGACTACCTTTACTTGCCCTTGGGGGAAATTTTCTTATAGGGTCTTACCTTTCGGATTGTGCAACGCACCTACCACATTCCAGAGCGCTATACTCAAAAAAATTTCAGACTTGATAAATTAAGGGCTCGAGGCGTACATGGATGACTTTACACCTTATGGAGATGACTTCGAGCCGACATTACAAATGCTAGAGAAAGTTCTGCAAACATGCATTGCTACTAGGCTCTGTCTAAGCCATGAAAAATACCACATGATGATGACCGAGGGCCTCATCCTAGGTCACTACATCTCAGCAGCTAGAATTCAGGTAGATCCAACAAAAATTTAGATAATTCTTTTAATACCTACCCCCTCTACACAAACTGAGGTACGCAGTTTCCTGGGATTTTCTGGATATTATAGGAGATTTATAAAGAATTTCTCTCAAATTGTTGCACCATTATATGCATTAATAGGAAATATCAATTTCATTTGGACTGAAAAATGTGTCATTACTTTTGAAGATTTAAAACGGCTTGTATCAACATCCGCAGTATTACGAGACCCAAACTAGGATTTGCCATTGCAGATTTCATCTGACGCTTTAGATATGGCCATTGGAGCAGTTCTTAGCCAGGAGGAAGATAAGAAACCTTATGCGATATATTACATCAACAAGAATCTATCTCCGGCTGAGTTGAATTACACTGTGACCGAAAAAGAATTTTTGGCTGTAATCTATGCTATTAATAAATTCAGACATTATATAGCGGGATACCCTGTGGTTCTGTATACTGATCACTCTGCTATTAAATATATAGCTAATAAACCTGTTACAAATGGAAGAGTGACAAGATGGCTGATCCTTTTGCAGGAATTCGACATAACAATCAAAGATGGACCAAGAAAATAAAATCCACTAGCATACTTCCTTTCACGTATGGAAAATACATGACTCGGCAGCAGTAGAATACCAGTTACCCAATGAACATTTATTTTATGTAACCGTGAAAACATTGTGGTACGTGGATGTCCCAAAATACCTAGCAGTGGGAAAATTACCCAAGCACCTGATGCCCAGTGAAAGAAAACAAATAGTACAGTGTAGCACTCGGTTCTCCTGGATCGGAGGATATTTATTTCATATAGGGGCTGATATGAACATTCGAAGATGTGTCAGGGAAGACTAATTCTTCAACATCCTAAAAGCTTGCCACGATGGGCCTTGCGGTGGACATTTTGCAAACCGCAAGACTGGTCACAAAGTCTTACAGACGGGCTATTATTGGCCCACCATTTTTAAAGACGCTAAAAAGTTTGTCCAGGCATGTGATAGTTGCTAAAGATTGGATGCCCTGGGTAGTCTGATGAGATGCCCCTACATCCGCAGTTAGTCATTGAACCTTTTGAGTGATGGTTGTTAGACTTCATTGGTCCAATAAACCCATCATCTAACAAAAGACATACATACTAGTCGCAACAGAATATGTGATTAAATGGGTGGAAGTAGAAGCATTACCAAGGGCAATGGAGGACTTAGTGATCCACCTTATTTTCCAACTATTCATGTGATATGGCTTTCCTAGAGAAATAATCATGGATGGAGGGCCACAATTTATATGTCATAAGATTGTTGTGACATTAAAAAATCATCATATCATGCACAGAATCACAACTCCATACCACCTGCAGGCAAATGGCAAGGTAGAAAGTACCAATATAGTAATTGAGGCAATACTCACAAAGACAATTGCATCACATAGATGTGGTTGGGCTACCCAATTTCTAGAATCCATGTGGGCATACCACACGACATGGAGAAATACCACAGGATATTCCCCATATCAGCTAGTGTTTGGCAAAGAACCTATCTTCCAAATCGAATTTGAAATTCATACATTGAGGATAGCTCAGGAGGTAGGTAGGCTTGTACTTAAATGAAGCATAGATTAATAGGCTACATCAAATCAATGAATTGGATGACATCTGGCTATCATCTCTTCAACATACTTCACTAATCCAACAACAAAGAGCGAAATGGCATGATGCCCTTATCAAGAAGAAGATCTTCCACGAAGGTGATTGGGCACTTTTGTATGATTCTAGGTTCTAGGATTTCCCAGGAAAACTCCAAACCAGATGGCTAGGCCCCTATGAGATACAAGAGGTGCGTGATAATGGCACCCTCACATTAGCCACCATTGACGGGTCTAGCTACTCTCTTAAAGCTAATGGACATCGAGTACGACTCTATCGCAAATAGCTTACCAGGGAGTCCTTTTGCCTACAGTTACGGGAAGATTCCACTATACAAATTCTTGTTGAGGAGGGCAACCCGTCCACAACATCGGTGTCGTGAAAAAATTATTTGTTTTTGAAAATTGTACATAAAATTTCCTTTCTATTTGATTGAATTTGCTTGTATAAATTTTATAAAAGTTGTTTTTTCTATTGATGTTCCCTCTAAGGAACAGTTGTTGTTCCCTCTAAAGAACAATAATGTTCATTTGGATTTTCTTCTTGCCATTCCCTCTAAGGAATAGTTGTTGTTCCCTCTAACGAACAACAATTTTGTGTGTAAATTTCCTTGTTGTTCCCTCTAAGGAACAGTGGTTGTTCCCTCTAAGGAATAGCCGATGTTCCCTTTAAGGAAGGGAAATTTCGTGTGTAAATTTTCTTGTTGTTCCCTCTAAGGAACAACAGTTGTTCCCTCTAAGGAACAGTCGTTGTTCCCTCTAAGGAATAGAGTTGTTCCCTTTAAGGAACAACAATTTTGCGTGCAATTTTTTTCTTTTTTTTGATGTTCACTTTAAGGAAAAATTGTTGTTCCCTCTAAGGAACAGTCCTTGTTCCCTATAAGGAACAACAATTTTGAGTGCAATATTCTATTTTTTTTCCTTTTGTTGTTTCCTTTAAGGAACAGTTGGTGTTCCCTCTAAGGAACAGCCGTTGTTCCCTCTAAGGAACAACAATTTCTTGTGCAATTTTTTCTTGTTGTTCCCTCTAAGGAACAACAATTTCACGTCTAGTTTTTTCCTTTTTTCTTGTTGTTCCTTACAAGGAAAAACTATTGTTCCCTCTAAGGAACAGCTGCTGCTCCCTATAAGGAACAGTCGATGTTCCTTCTAAGGAAGAGCTACTACTCCATCTAAGGAACAATCGTTGTTCCCTATAAGGAACAATAATTTTTGTATGTATTTTCTTCGTTGTTCCCCGCAAGGAACAATAAATTTTTAGCTTGTATTTCCCTTGTTGTTCCCTACACGGAATAGTTATTGTTCCCTCTAAAGAACAACAATTCTTTTATGTATTTTCTTTGTTGTTCCCTACAGGGAACAACTGTTGTTCCCTCTAAGGAAGAACACCTTGTTGTGTGTTTTTCCTTGTTGTTCCATATAAGGAAATATTGGGTGTGGAGCCTGATTATCTTCTATATTCAAGGTTTCAACCGAATGTACACCCCAGGAAGACTATACATCCCTCCACGTGGGGGGGGACTTGTCCCCCAGCGGGGGTCCGGGGGCCAGCGATCCCCTGGCAGGGGTTCGGGGGCAGCGCTCCCGAAGCTAAAAATAGATGTAAAATTGCCTTGTAAAAGTCTAGTAATTTCTAGTCAATCTGGGTCGTTCATTAGGCGGATGATCTGATGGTAGAAGTTATGTTTAATTTAGGGTTTTCTTCCCTAGAAAGCAACCCCTCACTATATATGAGGGAATTGTATTGTTTCTATGTATATCTAAATTTTGAGTGACGAAGAGAGGAGATTGAGAGCGAAGAGGGTGTTACAGTGCATATGCTGGAGGTTTTATCTCTTCAGTTTGTTGGATAATATAATAAAAGAAGGACTGGCTATTTCTCCATGGATGTAGCCCAAACTGGGTGAACCACGTATATCTGTGTCTCTCTTATTTTATGCATTTTCTGTTTTTATATTTCTACAATATTTTATGTGTTCCATTGCTCCATAATATATAATTTTCTAACAACTAGTATCAGAGCCTAAGGTCTATTTGGCTAATAAACTCGCAGGAGAGAAGGGTTCCTAGTTTTAGTGGGAGCAATGGTGGAAGATGGTAGGTTTAGGGTCGAAAAATTCAATGGCCAAAACTACCAGCTGTGGAAGATGCAGATGGAAGATTATCTGTATCAGAAATATGTGTACCTACCATTGAGTGGAAAGAAAAAGAAGCCAACGAATATGATAGACACAGAATGGGATATTCTAGACAGAAAGACACTTGGAACAATATGGTTGTGCCTAGAGGTGTTAGTAGCATTTAATATTTCAAAGGAAACGACAACACAGGGTTTAATGTCAGTATTGGCCAAACTATATGAAAAACCCTCGTCCTCAAATAAGGTATTTCTTATGAAGCATTTATTTAATATGAAGATGTTAAAAGGTGGATCTATTATAGATCATTTAAATGATTTTAATATAGTTACAAGTCAGTTAAGTTCTCTAGGAGTAAATTCTGATGATGAAGTTAGGGCTCTGTTATTTCTGTGCTCATTGCTAGAAATTTGGAATGGTTTAGTTATTTCCATTAGTAACTATGTCTTTGGATCTAGTACTTTAAAGTTCGATGATGTTGTCGGTGCATTCCTTAGCAAGGAAATGCGACGGAAAAGCTCCCGTGGGACATCAGGTAATGCTTTAAATGCAGAGACTAGGGGAAGAAAAATGGAAAGAGGAAAGAGCCCAAGATATCGCAGTAAGTCAAGAAAAGGCAGATCCAAGTCCAGATCGGGGATAGTGTGCTAGAAATACGGGAAGAAAGGACACCTGAAGAAAGACTGCAAGTCTCGGAAGGGAAAAGAAGGAGATATGCAACAAGAAGCTAATCATGAAGCCAATGTAACAGGTGATGTGTTGCAAGATGCTTTGATTCTTTCATTAGAAAATATTATTGATTCTTGGGTGGTAGATTTAGGGGCCTCATTCCACGCCACACCTGATAAGAAATATTTTCATGACTATGTTCAAGGAGATTTTGGACAAGTCCGTTTGGGTGATGATAAACCCTGTAACATCATTGGAATGGGTACAATTTTCATAAAACAACAAAATGGGAATCAGTGGCTATTGAAGAAGGTACATGTTCCAGATCTGAAGAAAAATCTGATTTCAACAGGGTAGTTGGGAGGTGAAGGTTGCGTAACTACTTTCATAGATAAAACCTAGAAGGTCACTAAAGAATCCCTGGTAATAACGAAAGGAGAAAAGGTTGGTACATTGTATTTATGCAATGGTATTTCTAATTTTGTTAATGCTTTAACATCTACAGGAGAAGATACGGCATTGTGGCATCATAGGCTCGAGCACATGAGTGAGAAGGGGATGCAGATTCTTCACTCAAGAAATTTTTCACCAGGTTTGAAGCATGTTGATTTAAAATTCTGTGAGAATTATGTTTATGGAAAACAAAAGAGAGTCAGATTCCTTAGAGTTGGAAAGGAAAAGAAGAGAGAAAAATTAGAGCTTGTGCATACAGATGTATGGGGACCTGTTCAGGTATCATCTCTTGGTGGCTCTCGTTATTATGTTGCTTTTATTGATGGTGCAACCAAAAAAAACCTAGATTTATTGTATTCGAAATAAATATGATGTATTTGATACTTTCAATAAATGGAAAGCTTTGGTTGAAAATGAGACAGGGAAAAGGTTGAAGTGTCTCAGATCAGATAATGGAGGTGAATATTGCAGAAAGGAGTTTGATAGGTACTATTCAGATAATGGAATTCGCAGAGAGAAGACAGTTCCAAGAACACCACAAGAAAATGATGTGTCAGAAAGGTTGAACAGGACAATCATGGAGCGTGCAAGGTGCATGAGATTGCATGCAAGATTGCCTTTACAATTTTAGGTTGATGCTGTAGATACTGTTGTTTATCTAATAAATAGAGGGCCTTCAAGTTGCTTGGATGGTGGTATTCCAAAGGAGACATGGATAGGTAAAAAGGTAAACTACTCATTTTTAAAGACTTTTGGTTGTGAAGCTTTTGTCCACATTAACAAAGAAAATAGAACAAAGCTTGAGGAAAAATCAAAGAAATGTACCTTGATTGGATATGGTGTTAATGATTTTGGTTATCGCTTATATGATTATGAAAATTACAAAATCATTAGGAGCAGAGATGTAATATTAAATGAAAATGTCTTGTATAAGAATCAGTTGCAGGAAAAGAAACAAGAAAAAGAAAATAGAGAATACACAGTGCTTGACGATATCACAGGAAAAGTGATGGTGCCTGAAAATCATAATTATCAATAGCTAGAACAACAAATACAATAGCAACAAGCACTTCAAACACCTGAAAGTAGTGTTAGAAGATCTACCAGGATAAGTAGACCCCCTGAACGATACTCGCCTTCATTATATTATGTATTGTTGACTAATTCTAGTGAATCAGAATGTTATGAAGAAGTAGTGCAGGTAGAAACCAGGAAGAAGTGGGAGCAAGCCATGAAAGAAGAGATGGACTCTTTACTACATAACCAGACTTGGGACTTAGTCAGGTTCCCTAGAGGTAAAACAACATTACAGAATAAATGGGTTTACAAGCTGAAGGAAGAAGATGGAGGAAAACAGAGGTACAAAGATAGACTTGTGGTGAAGGGGTTTGCACAGAAGAAAGGTATTGATTTTGATGAAATATTTTCTCCTGTTGTTAAAATGACTTCAATCAGAACTATTTTAAGTCTAGTAGCAGCTGAATATTTGCATCTTGAGCAGTTAGATGTAAAGACAACATTTCTCCATGGGGATTTGAAGGAAGAGATATATATGCAGTAACCATAAGGATATGAGGTAAAAGGGAAGGAGAAACTAGTGTGCAGGTTGAATAAGAGCTTGTATGGCTTAAAACGGGCTCCAAGGCAGTGGTATCTAAAATTTGACAGGTTTATGTCTGAACAAGGTTATACTAGATGTCACTCTGATCATTGTGTTTATCTCGAAAGGAAAAATGATGGCAGCTATATTATATTGTTATTGTATGTAGATGACATGCTTGTTGCAGGTTCTAACATGAAGGAAATAAATGTGCTCAAAAGAAAATTGGCAAACTCATTTGCAATGAAGGATTTGGGTGCTACAAAATAAATCCTTGGTATGAGAATAACTAGAGAGGGAAGAATCGCAAATTAACATTGTCTCAAAGTGAGTACATAGAATAGTTGTTGAAAAGGTTTAATATGCAGAATGAAAAACCAGTTCGTATACCTTTGGCTAAACATTTCAAATTAAGTAAGGAGGCATGTCCCAAGACTTAGGAAGAAATGGCTCATATGTCTAAAGTTCCATATGCATCAGCAGTTGGAAGCTTAATGTATGCAATGGTCTGCACAAGGCCTGATATTGCACATGCAGTGGGAGTTGTAAGAAGGTACATGAACAATCTAGGAAAAGAACATTGGATGGCCGTGAAGTGGATTCTCAGGTATTTGAGAGATACCATAAATCAAGAATTATGCTTTGGTGGTTCAAACATTGCTCTACAGGGATATGTTGATGCAGATATGGCAAGTGACAAAGATAACAGGAGGAGCACTATAGGATATGTATTTACTGTAGGTGGAACAGCTGTTATTTGGGTTTCAAAAGTCCAAACTATTGTTTCACTTTCAACAAAAGAAGCATAGTATGTTGTTGCTACAAAGGCTAGTAAAGAAATGATTTGGTTACCAAGGTTTCTGGATGAATTGGGCAAGAAGTAGGAGTTGGGAAGGTTATACAGTGACAGCCAGAGTGCCACACATCTTGCAAAGAACTCTGCATTTCATTCCAAGACTAAACATATACAGGTCAAGTACCACTTCATATGGTCATCATTGGAAGATGGACATTAAAGCTGGAAAAGATACACACTAGCCAAAATCCTGCAGATATGTTAACAAAAGTTGTAACCAGGGATAAACTAAGAATTTTCTCAATTTCAATTGGTCTTCAAGTATGATGAAGAAGATGAGAAATAACTAGGTCCAAAGTGGAGTTATTGTCTAGCAAATGATGCAGCGGTGGAGTTGCTATAATCAATCTCCAAGTGGTAGATTGTTGGGTGTGGATCCTAATTATCTTTTGTATTCAAAGGTTTCAACCGGATGTATACCCCAGGAAGATTGTACACCCCTCCACCTGGGGGGGTGAGACAGGGGACTTGTCCCCCCCGCGGGGGTCTAGGGGGGCTAATCCCCCCCGGCTGGGAGGTCCAGGGGCCAGTGGTCCCCCAACGGGGGTTCGGGGGGCAGCGCCCCCAAAGCTAAAAGAAGATGTAAAATTTCCTTGTAAAAGTCTAGAAATTTCCAGTCAATCTGCGCCATTCATTAGGCAGATGATCTGACGGTAGAATTTATGTTTAATTTAGGGTTTTTTTCCCTAGAAGGAAACCCCTCACTATATATGAGGGAATTGTATTGTGTCTATGTATATTTGTATTCTGAGTGAGGAAGAGAGAGGATATTGAGAGCGAAGAGGGTGTTACAGCAGATCTGTTGTAGGTTGTATCTCTTCAATTTGTTGGATAATATAATAAAGAAGGACTGGTTGTTTCTCTGTGGATGTAGCCCAAATTGGGTGAACCACATATATATGTGTCTCTCTTGTTTTATGCATTTTCTTTGTTTATATTTTTGTAATATTTTATGTGTTCCATTTCTCTGTAATATATAATTTTCTAACAGGAAAAACACTTTTTGTGTGAGGTTTTCTTTTGTTGTTTCCTTTAGGAAATAACATTTTGTGAATATTTGTTTGAGAACATCCTTTATTTCCTCTATAGGGCACAATTGTACAAATATATATGTCAGGATACAAATCTGAAGTTTACTGGAACAAGAAAATCAAATATTATCATCTTTAATAAGATTGCTTTGTATTGATCGAAAAAGAAAGTACACAACCATCCATATCACTTCATTTTTCTTATTTCCACTATAAATCGAAATAATTGATTATTTTTACCATGTTGGTTCTCCCCTAACCCCTATAATTCTCTCTTTTCATTATCATCAAATAAGGTTAATGGTATACCTTTTTTTTTCTATTGATATGTTCAGACTTCTTCTACCATTCCTACTCCTAAGGAGTGTTGAGCCACACTCTATATATAAATAGGAAGTGTTGTTCCAAAAAAAAATATGAAATAGAAACATATACATATGTTTACTGATAATTCTATGATTTTTACAGATGGAGGATAAGGGATCTCATCACGAGCCAACCTACCATGATCATAAGGAAGCAGCGAAGTGGCATTCTAACTATGGCCACCACACCAGGGATATGATCCAATGGATGCATGAACAAATACAAGTCCTTGGAACATGAGGTCTCATTACGAGTTGGCATGCCCACCTTTCGCTCCTTCCCAGTGAATGGAAATGTGTTCATCTGGTTAACAAGCCAACACGTTGGTCTCTAATTTAATATCATAATGCACTTCCCCAATTATACGTAGAGGATCATGGTTCCAAAAGGTGAAAAAGCAACTCTATCTTGGCTATAGATGCCTGCGGGCAACAAAAGATCTGTTGATGGTATTGAAGTCGTATTTTCAATACCAATAGTTATTATAATTCCCTTTTCTTATTTTTTTACCTTTACTACAGAGAGATTATGTTCCTAATCTATTTTTGAACCTTTATGCATGTGATATCTTTTAAAAATCAATCATAATAGCTTTAAGTGGAATGATGACGGCAAAGTATATTTCCTGTGTTAGTTGTCCTTTTTCCTTTTCGAATCACCTCACGACATCTCCTCACTTATTGATAATTCTCATTATGTGCATTGATTTCAACACTCTGATATATTTTGGGATCCTTTCATTAATATGTGTACCTTGCCACTTTTATCATCCTTGTACTTTGCCGCCAGCATGTTATTCCTTCACTCATTCGGTCGAAGGTGACCTATTATTTCTAAGGGGGGCAAGAAGCAACCTATAGTGTACTTATGAATGTGTGTTAGTTATTTATTTGACTTTGCAGGGCAATACGACATTCCATGATTACGGAGTATGTGGTATAATAGCAAGTCCTAGATAATAGTATTTATGCTTGTAAAGTATCATCCGATATAACCATTATAACAACTTGTTGTTCCATCACTCAGCTTTGTCTATTGCTGTGATATCTCTGCTACACTAACTATTTGTAGAATTCAGGTAGTATGGGAGGAAGAATAGTGTGTAGGGAGCCCCTAATACTGACTATTTCTGATACAGCTAGAGAAACTCTAGCCCGAGCTGGGTAGATAACATACTTCACATGATTTCAGCAACCCAACGAAGCAATTGCCATTGAATTCCTACAAAATTTACAGAACAGACAATCCATGATAAGAGGCAGACAAATCATAGTGTCAGATGTTGTGATAGTTGAAGTATCCAAGTTACCAACAGAAGGACCTGTATGGGCTAATAAAATATTGAAGTTGCAGGATGTTATTGCAGTCTTTAAGGATGAAGGATAGGAACTGATCATCAAAGGCAAAGGAGTTCGACCATCATCCCTTGGAGAACCATGGGGAGAACTAGCCAGATTCATCCAAAATTACATCACATGTGATATGTGAAAAGACGTGGTAAGGCTGCATCAACTTAAACTCTTAGCAGTCGTGAAACAAAAGTGTTCTATGAATTAACCTGCATATTTGAATTTTCTAGTGCATTATACCACTGAAAGGATAAAAAAGTCCCAACACATAGAAACCATCATAAGCCACCATTGTTTGATTAGGGTGATAGTTAGTTACAACCTCGCCCAACAACAATCAAGTTGGGAGGAATTAATATTTGCTATTGAAGGGTGTTTAGCTCTATCTGCCCCTAACGCTATTCTGAAAAGGAAGAGGACTACCCTTACAATGAAAATTCCCCAAAATCACATACATTCCACGAGGTTGAGGACAAACTTCAAAGCGGCTGAGAATCCTCAAGTTAGTGTCAGCCAACCCATAGAATTGTCTAGCCTAGGAAGTGAACAACACTTGCAGATAAAAGGCTAGGATAACCTTGAATCAGATCACGAGGAAGAATCAAGGCATTCTGGAGATGAACTAAGAAATGAATGGGGACTTCCCTCAACACCAAGCATGGGTCCCCAAGTTGATTTATTGCACAATATTGAATTGGCCCAGATCCTGGCCAACATGGATGATTTCATATAGCGCGAAAGCTTGCTCAATTTTAATGTTGGAGCAAACCAATTTGTAGAGAACTCTGGCCATGATAGAATTATATCATAAAGTGTAAGCTACGAAGCAGAAACAAGGGCAAAGGCCACTCAAGAAGAGGTGAACCAACCTGGTGATATGCCTACAGGAGAACCCATCTAGGTAGGCCTAAATATGAAGAATATAGGACAAACAGAAGAAATAGAAATATACCAGGAAGACGACTACCAATCTAGGGACACGGTTCTTTTAAAACAAAGCCAAGATGAGCAACCAGGATCATTAGGATCAAAGACGATTAAAAAAATAGTTTCTCCTCCTAAAAAGCATAGAGACAAATTTAAAAAGCTTAGGAAGGAACAACAAAGGCTGTAGAAAATGGTAAAAAGGCTTAGATGAAAGATAAGAAAATTATCACAAGGAATGTTCCAGAAAAAACCCCGGAGACAATAAACACAGCAGTTCAAACTGAATTATATGAAACAAAAGCTACAGGGACTCAAACTAAGCCCACAAAATAAAACTTTTACCATTCTGAAACTTATCCTAATGCCTAATATTACCATTTTGAAACTTTTAATGATGCAGTAGTTAACTATCATACATATGACAAGGAATTGTATGCATTGGTGCAAAGTGTTAAAAAGTGGAAACACTATTTGATGGGTAAGGAAACTATCATTCACATAGATAATCAGCCATTTCAATGCTTGCAATCACAAACTAAGCTACAACAAGTGAGGCGCTCCAAATGGATGGGTTTCTTGTAGAAATTCCACTTGGTGATAAGGTATAAGAAATATATCTACAACAAAGTTTCTAACATAATTTCTAGACCAATTGTTAGTGCTTCAGTTATTATTAAGCATAATTATATCATGCATGAGAGCTATGTTGAACAATATTCTTTAGATGGTGACTTTAATTATGTATATGCAACTTTGTGTGAAGGAAACCAAGTACGGGAATTGGATTACCATGTGCATGATAAAATTTTGTATAATCTTGGAAAGTTATGCATTCCACATGGTGAAAGAGTCAACATCATAAAGGAGACACATACTTCTCTTATTGTTGACCATTTTTATGTAGGGAAGATGATGTCACAATTACGAAGGAATTGTTATTGGCCTAGAATGAATGAAAGGGTGTCATGATATGTAAGAGGATGTCCTTTATGTGCTACAAGTAAGCCTAGAAATAGAAAGTTAGGATTGTATACACCACTTCCAGTCTCTTCTCGTCCTTGGGAAAGTGTTTCTATGGAATTTGTAGGAGGACTGCCTATGTCAAAAAAGAATCATGATTATCTTTATGTTGTGGTAGATTGTTTCAACAAGATGTGTATTTTGATGCCTTGCAAGAAGCAAGTTACAGTTGAACAGATTGCACAAATTTTCTTTCAACATGTACGGGTACATTTTGGGTTTCCCAAACCCATTATTTCTAATCGAGATTCTTGATTTGTCGAAAAAATTTGGTCAATCTTATGGGGACTTGTGGACACCAAGTTGAAACAGAGTACAACATTCCATCAAAAAATCGATGGTCAGATAGAAGTGGTGAACATAATGGTAATACTTATTCTTCATGGTTATTACAGAAAACATCCCAAGCTTTGGGATCAACACTTACACTACACTCCACACACTTATAATTGGGAAAAGAATTCATCGACTCAAACATATCCCTTGAGGCATGATTTGGTTACTTACCAAAATATCCTTTAGATTTATCTTTGGGAAATATGTTGTTATTGATGGTCATAGTGACGTTCATATGGCCAAGTGATTTGTTGAACAAGTTCAATTGGTGCATCGGATGCTTCAAGAACAGTTGGAAAAGAGCCAAGCCAAGTACAAGACAAGGCATGATAAGCATCATGTTGACCATAATTTTTAGGTTGGAGATGAAGTTTTGCTTTACATTAGCAAGGAGAGGCTTAAAGGAGAAGGTAAAAAATGAAACTAATAAGTTATGTACCTTTTAAGATTCTAGAAAAGATTAGTAACAATGCCTTCCACTTGAATTTGCCTCCATACATGCAAAGGTATGCAATTTTTAATGTTGATTATTTGATATTTATGAGCCTCCTTTGATTGATGATCAAGGTGATCATGTTTAGATTCCTTCAATAGAATATTTCTCTCTAGAATTTCTTGAAGAATTGCAACAGAATATTATCCTTGACACATTGAAGGGCTTTCAAATGAGGGAATGTGGAGTACCTTCATCTTGGTATCAAAGGCACAAATCCAAGCAAAGCTAAATGGATTGAGGTTGGAAGGGAGAGGGAACTATACCCTCATATATTTTTTAACTGAAAGTATTATTTTGTAGGTCCAAAAGCTTCCATTGGGGAGGAGTGATCCAGGGGATCAATTTAGTGATCAAAATTGAAAAGTGTGTGACAGAGCTCAAAACCTATACCAGTGTGTATATATTGGTGACTTGAATCCAATGCAAATTGAATAGTTTAGAATTGATATCATATGCTCCCAATATTGCATTTTGATCAAATTATCAAACAACTAAAAAAATTACAGATTTACAGGTTGACTATGCATTTTCTGGCTAGTGGCAGGCTGCCATTTGGCCTTGTTACACAGTAATTTCTCACTGTCTCCCTGTCAATCACCCTACTGTGTCAGGAGTTCATAATAATCAAGTTCATGCTCTCTGAACTGGCCAAATAACCCACTTTTCCAAAGTTTTCATCATCAGCGCGACTGTTATTAAAATAACCGCTCTGACTGGCGCTTCATAACATATCACATGCGCTGCCAGCGCGGAAGCACACGAGTTTTCTGCGCTGGTCGAATTTCATGACCAGCACAGTCTCTGTTTGTATTAAGTCGCACTAACATGGGCCTGTTTATTATTACCTTGCGATTTCAACGCTCCAGACCAGTTATGCACCCACGCTGATCCAGTTTGGGCGAATTTGTTCCAACAGCCAGCCTTCCAGATAACTACAGGCTTGGTTGTTGGCCTTGTGAGTATCGCCTCCCTTCTATGGCATGTCTGTTCATCATTTGAAACCACCTCCCTTGAAGATAAGCTCATCCTTCCACCATTCATGGAGACTCCTTCTCCTATTTAAACCTCTACCATTGCAATGAGCAGCTAGTTTTGTAGTTTGGATTGTGTGGAGTTTATAGTGCTCAGATTGCTGCTACTATAGGTAGTTGGTGTGATAAGTGTGGAATTGCTAGATAGCTTAAGGAAGGTTGTGGAGTGTTACTTGTGAGAGAGAGAGAGTTTCTTGTCTTGGGAGATCTATCTCTAAAGGTGAATGCTTAAGAGACTTGTTGGCTGGACCCTCTTGAGAAGGATATCGACGTCAGAACATTTGGTTGTACTCTTCTCTGTTATTGATTAATAATAGATGACTACTATTATGGTTCCATTCTCATTTGTCTCTGTAATGGTTAATGTGAATTACGTCCTTTCTGACTGATGTATAGTTTCTTTTATTAGATTTCACGCTTGTGTTTGTCTTTCTCTTCGTGTGTGCAGGTATCTATTCGCGGAGATCGCGGAGGATTGTGACCGGCCAGAGCGAAGGAGCGAGAACGACATCTCTTCATCAAACAATAGCGTTGGAATCCAAGTAGGTGTCCATTGCCTACCTTTTAATTGCAATTAGGAACTTGCATAGTAGCATTGACTGATTGTTGCTAGACCCATTCTGGGCTAGTAGGGATCGCCTCTATCCGTAGAGGGGATTTACCTCTCCAACAATTTGGCGACTCCACTGGGGAGCTGGCCTTTGTCCCTTTTCATTCATTCTGGCTTTGAGCTTGCTTGATTGCTCTCTCTTTGAAGATTAGGGGTTAGTCTTTCACTTTTGGATTTCCTGGTTCAATCTGGGAAGTGCTTTAATCGTTTGAAGAACCCTTGCCTTGGTTTGGGAGATTTTTGTTTGGTTCTGCTTGTTTTTTAGCCTCAGCGCGTTTTTAATTGAAACAGTCGCGCTGACATCGCTTGCCTGTCTCTTGAGTCTCGCGGTCATCACGCTTTCTCATTAAACAGTCGTGACGGTTCTGAAATCGAACCAGCGCGGATAACCCGTGTCCTTCCACGCTGACAGCGCATTGTTGCTACGCGTGACCTCTGGTCAGCGCATTGTTGCTGAGTTCTATCCGCGCTGATCCTGTAGAATTCAATTTGCTTCAAATTTTCCTCCTGAGCCTGTTGGTTTGACTGTCCCTTACTCTTTCCACTTGGTTTATGGCTTGTTTTTCATTGTTTGAACCGTAACGCACCGAACACAGCATTCGGGAAGATCGACTGCAGTACGGAAAGTCCTTGGTTCTCATACGATTGCCAAGGTGTATATGCATTTTTACGGATTTCTTGGTAAACCCTTTACCTAGATTCTCCAGAGCAGTCACTTTTGATCCTTTTCGGACTCCCTAAAAGAAAAGGTGCCAGTGAGCGTCTTGTCACTTCGTGCTCATTAAACATTCGAAGGAGACTGGAGTCATCTTTTCGTCCTTTTCTCGACTCTTGAAACATGAAAAGGTCAAGTTTGGTTCCTATGTCTTAAAAATTTATTCGGCCACGATAACATTACCTGGTTAGATCTTGTGTGCATTAGCTTGTGTAGGGTCTTTATCGTTAGTTTCCTTTAGGTTTTCTGTGGGGTCTTGTCATCCTGGCTGACCCGTCAACTCCCGGTCCAAGTGATCAAGGTTCTCCATCTTCTGTTGCTCCTGAGGTACCTGTTGTAAGCGATACTCTTCCTGTTATCCCGAGTATCCAGCCTATCAACGTACGTGCCCCGGGCGACGAGGATTACGAAGAAGATTGGAATCCTATCTGGGAGCCTGACGAAGACGATATTCCTGTTACCCTCCCGGTATGTCGTCTTCGATGTCCACTTCCCACATGGATGAGACATCTCCCAGCACAGGTGAGACACCCGTGGTGTCAAATATTGAAACTCCCATTCCGGCTACTTCTCCTCTCCCTCCACGATATCAGTCGATGAGGGATAGAATAGCTTCCAGAAGTCCTTCTACGACTATATGGGATCCTAGTCTCATTGCCACCACGGGACCCTTTGTTTCACAACCCCTTAATACACCTGTTACCTCGGTTCCCACCAATCCAACCGTTTGTGTAGCATACTCGACTCCGGTCGTTAGTGCCGTGACAGCGTCTTCATCTACGAACGATGGTGCTGGCCCTTCTCACAGTCAAGTGAGTAATGGCCAGCCGGAACTTTCATCTGGAGTCATTGATCCTGCACAGAATGCTCAACCCTCTTCTGGTCCTGCTCCAGGAGGGGGGTTGTATGATGCCCAGGGGAAACCCATTGTGGACCCAAATTACCAAGGTCCCCTCTTTTGTTATGACTCTACTGGTCAGTACCTCCAGTTCGCTCAATCTGCGCCTCTTCAACCTTTCGTTGAAGTCTCGGTACCATTGTCCATCACTTACAACGCCAATACTCATACTTTTCGTGGGCGCCAGGTAATCCCTGGGCAGCCTCAAGGACCTCCAAATCAAGGCCAGCCACCTTATGTACAAACCCCTCAAGTGCAGCCAATTTATGGCCCGCCTTATCCAGGACAGTCTGGAGGCTCGCAAGGACAACCCTACCCGGGACAACCTTCGGCCGTTGGTGGTCCGTCATTTTCCTATCAGAATCAACCTTCTGGTTACCCAGGGCAACCTGGTATCCAGCAAGGTTACCCGACGGGACAACCAGGGCAGCCTTACATCCAACAAGGCCAACCTGGTCTCCAGCAGGGTTACCCATCTGGACAAGCTGGGCAAGCTTATACTCCTCAAGGTCAACCAGCAGTCCAGCAGGGGTATCTTCTTGGGCAGGGGGGGCAACCCTACATACAGCAGGGCCAACCTACTGCTCAGTCTGTTCATCTTTCTGGGCAAGGGGGGAAACCCTACGTACAGCAGGGCCAACCCACTGCTCAATCCATGCATCCTCCTGGGCAAGGGGGGCAGCCTTCTATGCAGCAAGGCCAACCCACTGCTCAGCCTGTGCATCCCTCCGGGAAGATGGGCCAGCCTTCTATGCAGCAAGGCCAACCCGTTGTCCGCCCTAATCATCCATCTGGACAGGCTGGCCAACCTCAGGGTCAACCAGCCGTCTAGCCGGCTCAGCCATCTGTTCCGCAAGGACAACCTGGCACCCAGAAAATTCGTCCTTCTGGGCAGGCAGGTCCATCCCAAACCCAACCAAGTCAACCTTCCGGCCAGATGATCCAAGCCCAACCCATTCAAGGACATTATTCTGGGCCCCAAACTCAAATGGGTTATCAAATGCAAGGTGGGCCACGGCCCCAACCTCATTACCCAACGCAGCCTTCTTATCAGGCTCAGTATGGAGCCCAGCAAATGTATGGCTACCAACAACCCCAGGGGAAAACTCAGTTTACTCCTTATCAAAATTATCAACAGATGCAGGTCACTCCTTACCAAAATTATCAGTATGTTGCACCTGCAGGACAAGTTGCTGATACATGGGGAGCTGGGGGGCAGACTCAGGGACAACTGTCCGCATAAGGTCAAAATCCGTATGGACAGAACTCCTATGGGCAAGGTCCCTATGCACCAGGTCCTTTTGGGCCGGGTCCATCAGGACAGAGTCTGTGGGGGCAACCACCATCTGGTTGGAACCCTAATACTGCCTCGAATCTGCAGCCACAAATGTCCTTTAACCCTCAGTTGCCTTTCTTAGTGACATTGGAACTTTTGGATGTGTCCAAGTTGACAAATGATCCTATTTTACATAATCCGTATTGGCCACCGGTTCCAACTAAAATACCAGGTGATTGTCCAAAATTTTATGGCAAAGCTGGTGAAGATCCTCAAGCCCATGTCATGACCTATCACCTTTGGTGTTCATCGAACTCATGGCTTGATGACTTTATCCGGATCCACCTCTTTCAGAGAACTCTCATTGGTTCAGCCGCTAAGTGGTATATTGAGCTGAATCGCGGCACGTTTCAAGATTTCAACTCGTTGGCTATGGCGTTCTTAACTCATTTTCAGTTACCCATTCGGTACGAGACAGGGACACATCTCCTTACGTCTCTCAAACAGGACATGGCTACGCACATATCTGATCATATACATGAATGGAGAAGGCATCGTCGCTTGATCAAATTCTGTATTCCTGATCAACTCCTGACCGATTGGTTCACGACTTCCTTTGTCCCTGCAATTGCACGGGACATCGCTATGGGAGCTTGTGTAACTGAAGAGCAAGTGATCGCGCGTGCTCAGTACCTCGACTTAGTGTACTCTCAGTCGGGTACTTTATATGATTATTTTCCAAATACCCCGAGGCCTGGACAGTCCAAGGCTCCGCCCAAACCATCAGTTGATGGAGTCATTGGCTCTGTAAACTCGTCATCGAAGAAATCGGCTGCGAACCCTGGGAAGCAAAAACATAACGCTTCTAATGGAAATACTTCTCAGAGCCAATCTAATTCTAGGAGTACCTCCGAGGTAAACGTCATTCAGTCCACCGCGGCGGATAAATCCTCAAAAGGGAAAAAGAAAGGCAAAGCTAAAGAAAAATCTGGACAGCCCAAGCAGGATCCCCCTAAACCTCCCTCCGAGGAAGGAGCTAAACGAAAACCTAAGTATCCTTGTCTCATCTGCGATGAGGATCACTACACTAAGGACTGCCCAAGGCGGTCCGAAGTTAGTCGACTTTTGAAAGGTGCTCCTGGGCCTCCCGCTGTGCTTAAAGAGCCTTTCCCTTCCCAGCAGACTTAAATGGTGGCAGACCCGTCTCAATCCTCTTCCTCGTTCGGTTCTCAAGTGTTCATGGTTGGAACGATTCCCATCCATGTTTCAACTCGAGCGAAAGATTATCCATCTCATGCCGGGAAAGAGCCAGAGGTTCCCTCCTGCGCTCCTCCATCCAGTTCTGGTCCCCTTCATATCAAACGGCCCAGCATTGAGACGATCCCCCGACTCCCTCCCAAAGGTGTACTCAGGAAGTCATCTTATAACCCTAATGCTCGTGCTACCCAGCATTATAGCATTGTTGAGGACTTAGCTCAGGCTCCCTCTGCTATGTCCGCGTTAGAAGGCCTCCAGAGCTGCCCCTCCCAGAGGAAGTCCTTGCTATCAGCTATTGGTGGCATCGACCTGGCAGATTCAGATTTGATTTCTTTTGATCTCGAGGGTTTTACACAGAGATTGCCTCACCAAGTTGCTTTCCTTATACAGGTCATCATCAATAGCAAAACGATTCACCATACAGTTATCGATGAAGGTGCCTCAACTTGCATCATGTCTGTTGCTTGCTGGACGGCTATTGGTTCTCCTACTTTGAGTCAATCTCCTACGACCCTGGAAGCCTTCGATGGAAGAGAATCTCGTCCCTATGGTATCCTCCAACGCTTACCTATCTCTTTAGAAGGGAAGACCGTAGAGGTGGAGGTCGAAGTTGTTGACGCCAATCTCACCTACAACCTCCTCCTTGGACGTAGCTGTACATACGCCATGCAAGCCGTGGCTTCCTCCCTGTTCCGTGTCGTTCATTTCCCTCACCAGGGGAAGATTGTCATGGTGGACCAGCTCTTCTTTTTCGCTTCTTCTTCTCAAGGTAATGTGTTGTTCGTGGAGCATACCTCCAAGTCATTAGTGAGTGTGGGTGCCGGACTTTTCAAAGATCCCGCTTTAATGGGAGTCTTTCCCCTCCCACCTCCGAATCTCGCCCCTATCAACATGATCTCAGTACGTTCTGATACGTGGGTTCTTCCTCCCGTGAATCAGGAAGACTCTTGGGGTGATATGATGTCGTTGAGTCCTGCCGAGCTCAACTACATCGAGATTGTCGCTGCATCGGCTCCCCCTGTTGAACCTGCTTTTCCAAGCAGTGTTCCCGATTCATATGATCATTTCCCTTGGCTGGGTGGTGAGGCTAATTCGGATCCGCTGAAGGAAACATTTCCCTCTGATGAGGCCATCATAGAGACCATGTCTCTCGAAGAGCTCCCTTAGTCAGATCACCACCATCGCTCTTCGTTCCTCCCTCCACATTCGGAAATGGTCGCATGTCTCGAGCGGTTTGCTTCATGTGTCCCATCCCCGCCCCTCCAAACACCTGTTCAGCTGTATCAAGTGTCTTCTGAGGGCAATATGGGCAACATCACGCAAACCCAACCCATCGACATCTCTGTCAAACCAGGGGTTGTCGAGAACATTTACATTGGAGTCACATGTACTCCTGAGGAGGTTCAACTCTATACTGCCTTATTTCGCGAATTCCGTGATGTCTTTGCATGGTCCTACGAGGAAATGCTCGGCATTGACCCTAGTATCGTGGTGCACGAAATACCGACGTACCCAGGGGCTAAGCCTGTCCGTCAGCGCCTACGCCCAGTGCACCCTCGAAAGGCTGCAGCCATCAAGGCTGAAGTCGAAAAGCTTCTTAGAGCTGGTTTCATTTACGCCATTCCCCTTACGGATTGGGTGTCTAATATAGTCCCTGTGAATAAAAAGCAAGGCACTATCCGGGTCTGTGTTGACTACCGCGATATCAATCATGCCTGTCCGAAAGATAACTTCCCTACGCCCTTCATCGATCAACATATTGATGAATGCGCAGGAAGTGAGATTTATTCGTTTATGGACGGCTTCTCTGGCTATAACCAGATCAACATAGCTCCTGCAGACCAGCATAAGACAGCTTTCATCTGTCCTTGGGGCACCTTTGCCTATAAGAAGCTCCCTTTCGGTCTCAAAAATGCCGGTGCCACCTTCCAGTGTGCGATGTCATATGCTTTTCATGATATCCGACACATCGTACAGCCTTACCTGGATGACCTCCCAGCTCATTCAGCTAAGCGTCAGGACCACCCATCTCATCTACGCGAAATTTTTCTCCGCTGTCAACACTGCCGTATTCGACTCAATCCGCACAAGTGTGTCTTCTACGTAGAATCTGGCCGACTGCTCGGGTTCATCGTCTCCCGAGAAGGCATCCGTTTGGATCCCCTCAAAGTCGAGGCCATCTTGAATCTTCCTCCCCCTGCCTCTTTGCAGCAATTGCAGAGCTTGCAGGGCAAAGCTAATTTCCTTAGACTATTCATTCTGAATTATGCCGAAGTGGCTAAGGGTTTCACACGGTTATTAAAGCGAGACACACCCTTTCGTTGGGATGCTGTCGCCCAGGAGTCTTTCGAGCGACTCAAGGACCTCCTTGTTTCGGCTCCGCTCTTAAGACCACAGAACTACCACCGTGGTTACACTCTCTATCTCAGGATGATGATGACGGCACCGAGCACGTTATCTATTACCTTAGTCGCAACCTTCTGGATACAGAAACTCGCTACGCATATGTCGAGAAGTTGGCATTGGCAGTTGTCTACGCCGTTCAACGTTTCCGGCACTATATCTTGTTGCGCACAACGACCGTGATATCTGACTGCAACCCAATGACCTACATTTTGTCGCGTCAGCTGCTGGGGGGCAAATACTCGAAATGGATCGTAATCCTTCAAGAGTTCGACATGGAATTTACTGCGGCCAAGTCTAAGAAGTCCTTGGTCTTTGTTGAACTGCTCTGTTCCTTGCCATCTCATTCTGCACCATCTCATTCGGAGGAGCATATCCCGGATGAAACATTGTTCTTCATCAGCACCCTCGACCCATGGTATGGGGACATTATAGTATATTTGCAGACGTCTTCCTTCTGTCCCAATGTGTCGAAAGACGCTCGACGGCAAATTCGTCACCAATCTCAACCCTATCGCATTCTTGGCGATACCCTGTACCGCCTCGGCGTTGATTATGTTCTCCTCCAATGTTTGACTCTCGAGGAGGCTGAGCGGGTGTTGAATGACTGCCACTTCGGTGCTTGTGGCGGTCACATGTCCAGATATGCTACCGCCCAAAAAATTCTCCGTGCTGGTTACTTCTAGCCTTCTATTTTCAAGGATTGCATTCTTGTCATCTGTGCCTGCCATGAATGCTAGGTTTACCACCGGAAAATGCGTGCACCTCCTGCACCCCTGCACCCTGTTGTTACCGTAGGTCCATTTTCCAAATGGGGCATCGATTATACATCCTGTAAGCCTCGTTCGGCCGGGGGGCATGGGTATATCATTGTTTCCGTGGATTATCTCACCAAGTGGGCCGAAGCGATGCCTACACTGAACGAGGACGGTTACACAGCGGCGCAGTTTTTATTTAATCATGTCATTACTCGTTTCGGAGTCCCTCAGGCGATCGTCATGGATCACGGAAAACATTTCCGTAATCACATGATGACGGAACTAACGACCCAACTAGGCTTGCGTCAAGATAGTTCGACACCGTACTATCCCCAATCCAACGGTCAAGTTGAGGCTGTGAACAAAGTTTTGATCACCATGCTTCAACGCACCATCAATAGACACAAGTCTAATTGGCATCTGATGTTGTTCCCTGCCTTGTGGGCCTACCGGACCTCTGTGAAGGACGCCACCGGTTTCACTCCTTTTCAGTTATTTTATGGACTGGAGGCCACCCTTCCTGTTGAGTGTGAGATTCCTTCGTTGAAATTAGCTGTCGAGTTGCTTCCCAACACCACTCCGGTGGAGGAACGACTTCTTTACCTAGAACGGTTAGATGAGACCCGTCGTTTAGCTTCTCTAGCTATCGAAGTGCAAAAGAAGAGAGTTAAGGCTCACTTCGACCATAATATTCAACCTCGTTCCTTCGTTGAGGGAGATCTAGTACTGCTCTATGATCAAGCTAAGGATAAGCTGGGGGTAGGAAAACTCAAATCCATGTGGCTAGGTCCCTATATTGTGAAGAGAGTTTTACAGAAAGGGGCATATGAGCTGATTGACTATGAAGGAAATCCTCTTGACAAGCCCCGCAACGGGCTTTATTTGAAGAAATATTATGCATGATTTCGTGCACCCAGCTTGTACATACGTGTGTTTTAGTGTGTTGTGTGTGCATGATTTCACGTTTTGCTTTGATGTAAAGGCGTGTTTGCCTCTTATTGTGTTTTCTGCTTCTTGTGCAGATGTCTAGTCCACCTTATGTTGGTTTCGCTGATGGCGCCTGCCATAGTACTTGCAATTTGTCTTCTGCGGCATGGGCAATCTATGATCCTCACGGAGAGTTGCTAGACCTTCAAGGAGTTTGCCTGGGTCGTACCACGAACAATGTTGCTGAATACAGTGTCGTAATTGAGTTACTAACCGAAGCAGTTGATCTCGGCATTCGTGCAATGGTGGTAAACCTGGACTCTCAGCTCGTCATCCATCAACTCAACGGCCGATATTCTGTCAGGGACCAGCGCATTCTAAGGTTGTATCTACGTGTCAGATTGTTAGAAATAAATTTTGATTATAACACATATCAACATATTCCGAGACGATTAAACACGTTAACTGATGCATTGGAAAATCGTGTGTTAGACAGGCATTTGCAAAATAGATAAACATCATACAAGAAGACATAGAAAGCATAATAAGACCATAGAGTAAAGCATATGTAAATAAAATACTTTTCCAAGCATAGTTTGCATGCGTGTTGTGTGTGCTTTTAAGCTTGCATTTAAAAAATTAAAATATGTGGGTCGTGTGTTATGCAACTGATACATGAGATTACATTTGTACTGAACATTTGCATAGCATATAAAAAACATCATCACATGTAACAAGATCCATCCAAAATCGGTATGTATATATATATCGTGTGGCGCACTAAGGCGCTCAAAAATAAGTGTATATGTCAAAAATAAGGCCGATGTCCTCAGTACATCTGAGACACGTGTCTCTCAAAATACAACAGCGGAAATAAAACCTAGGAGACTACTGTGGTAGGTTATGCTCTCTATAGCATACTACCGCCCGTGCCACCCGCCTCAAAAGGCGGTGCATCCTGGGCTCTACTCCAACTGTGTGAATTTGGGATGCTATGGGGACCTCTTCGATCCCCTGGTAATCTGGGACTCCCTCCAGTAAACCCTCGAGGTTCTGCACTACGATCTCAGGCGTGTTGACTCCTAGAGGAGCCAGGGCCAAGACTCCGTCGCCCTGCGCCTCTCTCCTCGCATCTGGAGCCAAACCAAGGGGTCTCACTGGTCCTACATTTGCATATCATAGCATTTATCGTCAAAGCATGTACATGAAAAATAAAAAAACATTACAAAACATAAAAAATTAAAAAGAGATCAAGTGGCTTACCACCATCGTCCCACTACTCTCCCGCAAGCAGCGGCATGTCTGGGTCACCTCTGAAATCAATCCCGTCATATGGCCAGTCCTCTACAAAGATAACCTGGCGATCCAGCCACTCTCGGAAATAATGCCCCCATGCCACTGGGCAGCCGCCACCTCCTCGCGGCATGATGTGGCCCCACCGACTGGCCCTCGTCTCTCGAGGACCCCTGGGTGGATCAAGGGCCATGTCCTGCAGCTGTAACGCTGGCACCCGCTCCAGCATGAGTGGGACCAGAATGGACCCATAACCAAACTGCTTCGACTCCCCACGTCGGCAGTTGCTCAATTGTATTTTCATGCTAGCGGTTACCGTTGCTGCCCAGTTGAATATGGTGGGTTGCAGACACTCGAGAGCCAGAATTAGGTGGGTCTTTGAGGCCTCATGATTGGCCAAAGAGCCCGCTGCCCGGGTCACCATAAACAGTATGCTCCGAAGGATGATGTTGTCCACTGGCGGAATGGACACCTTTCCACTCTGTGTTTTGCGTGCCCATGGGCACACCCGAGCCATCAATATATCCAAGGTCTCACCGCTAGGTCGCTGCCCCTCCAGAATGGGCATCTCACCGCAGCGGCATAATCCAGTCAAGAAATAAATATTCGTGGAATCGAACTCGATGTCACGGCCTCGGATTGTGAATTTACCATCGACTAGGTTCCAGGCTCTGATAAGGAACTCCAGAAGATCAGGTTGCGCTCGTAGGTGCGAAGTGAGGAAGAATTTGAGAAATCTGCATGCCCGCATGGCATTTCCGCTCCCAGCATCGGCATAAGCAACAACATCCTCGTTATCATGGGCTCTCTCTTGCCACACAAACGCCATTTTGTCCTACATGGCCATTAAAAAACATTAGAAGCCTGCCTACAAAAGTTCACACGTTCAAAATTGAAAAAATAGATTTTTACGGCGTCAGCGCAGCTGTTTTTAAAACAGACGCGCTGACCATGGCAGCCCTTTGTTTTTTCCGCTGGGTCAGCGCGGAAGCACACGTGTTTTCCGCGCTGACCCGGAGGTGGTCTGTGTAATAATTTATCGATCAGCGCGGACCCGATAGGGATTTCCGCGCTGACCGAGAGCGCACCAACGCTCCAAAATTTCACCCAAATGGCCAAATCCCACCGTTAAAATGCTGAAGAAAGGACTCAAAATGGAGCGTAGGGAGAGGATAACCTACCTGGAACAAGTTGCGGGATGAACGGTGCCCGAACAGGATGGAATTCGCTCCGTCAACTTTGCAGCTTCTCAACGTTCTCCACAGCGCAAATGGTAACAATGGTAAAAATAGTTCTTTTATCCCCCCAGTTATGGTAAAAAATCTATATTTGACTATGGTAACCCATAAATGTGGGTTTTTGATGCATTTTTGCCATATGTTTAATACTTATGTCATTGTACTATGATTTTCTACATGTTTTACGATGTTTTTAACATGTCGAACAGGTTTTACGTGGGTAGTGTTCTTGTGCAGATTTTCGTCTCGGTGGAGTCAAAATAGCCCTGTATACACTTGGTCTCACAATGTCGTCTTCACGCTCTTTTTCGACATAAATCAAGAAAAGATTGTCGGGTTCCCTCTCGACTCGTTAAAAGGAACGAGGGGCGGTCGCTTTTAAAGCTCTTTTTTCGACCGTTTAACTTAAAAATATTGCCAGGTGTTTGTCGTTTAGCACTCGCCATTGGCCCCAAAACGACGTACTTCCGACCGCTTTTTTACTTTTTCGGGTCGAAGTCACTATTTACGAAAAGTACTCCTCGACCATACTGGTCGGGCGGTTCTTTTGAGCATTGTTTTATACTTTTTCGGGCTCGAGAGACACAACTTTACGAAAAAGGGCCCCCTTAGAGTTTTCTTTTCTGCTGTCTTTTCAGACTCTCTAAACGAGAAAATACATCGAGTTTTTCCTTTGTCAGACTCGTTAGAATTTGATGACATTGGGCATTGTCGAAATGACACTCTCCAAGCATATGCTATCCCCGTCAAGCTTGTCATCCAAAAATAATCGGGGTACCTGCCAGAAATGGCGGGGAAAATGGAACTGTAATAATTGTCGTGTCGGCAGTATGTCGCTCTTGAACATGGCACTGGTCTGCATTCGTGTCGGGTGGGGATTTCTCATCTTGTTTCACACTAGCCTCCGTGGGTTTGGGTTATCCTATTTGACCTCTCATTTGCTCATTTCCTCATCATCATACCCTCTGCTCATTTGATGTCAGATACTGCCAAATCCACTGTCGTGCCGCCGATATGTTCAAGAGAAGTTGACCTCTGCAACAGTGCAACCTCCTCTGCTATCTCACACAAATCATTTTACCTCTGTCTCGCGTCGGTGATGTGGGAAACATTATGGCCCACCTTCGGTCAAGGTCGCTTCCTGTCGACTTCAGCTCATTATCTAGGAAGGTGACTTAGAGACTCCCTTCAGGTGCCTTAGAGCCTGCATGCCTCAATGGCAGGTTCTTCGTGTTCGACGCGAGGTTTTCATCATCAGCCTCCGATCGAATGATTCTGCGGGTGTTCGACACCAGCTCATTGATTCACACGTCGCGGATTGTACCTATAGTACCTTGAGGACCATTGTCATTATTGGTGGTACCTCTCGCGTCTGTTAACAATTTTCATCATTGACTGGTAATCAGACGATGTTCATGCATGTTCGACTTCAGCTCATGTATTCACATGCTTGGACTTGTACTTTATTCGGGTCGGGACGGAGCGCAAGACCCTGGATCTCTGTCTGTTATGGTCCAGGCTGCGATTTTGCGGATGATCATTACATGACTCATTGATGGATGGCTGCGTCCATACCTGAGTCTTCATGGGTGGCTGCGACCATACCTTATCATTACTATGGTCTCTTTAGCTGGGTGGCTGCGTCCATTCCACAGATCTTCTTCGCATGTCTTTTGGATGGTTGCGCCCATGCCTAGACTGCATGTACTTGATTATCAGAGATATTCGGTCCTTCCTGGTGGTGTTCCAGTTCAGTGAGTTTCGTAAAGCATTTCACCCCTCCCACTCTATCGGTCTTCATGCTTTAGGGGGCATCTGTTACACAGTAATTTCTCACTGTCTCCCTGTCAGTCACCCTACTGTGTCAGGAGTTCACAATAATCAAGTTCATGCTCTCTGAACTGGCCAAATAACCAACTTTTCCAAATTTTTCATAATCAGCGCGACTGTTATTAAAATAACTAAGCTGACTGGCGCTTCATAACAGATCACATGCGCTGCCAGCGCGGAAGCACACGATTTTTCCGCGCTGGTCGAATTTCATGACCAGCACAGTCTCTGTTTGTATTAAGTCGCGCTGACATTGGCCTGTTTATTATTACCTTGCGATGTCAGCGCTCCAGACCAGTTATGCACCCGCACTGATCCAGTTTGGGCAAATTTGTTCCAACAGCCAGCCTTCCAGATAACTACAGGCTTGGTTGTTGGCCTTGTGAGTATCCCCTCCCTTCTATGGCATGTATGTTCGTCATTTGAAACCACCTCCCTTGAAGATAAGCTCATCCTTCCACCATTCATGGAGACTCCTTCTCCTATTTAAACCTCTACCATTGCGATGAGCAGCTAGTTTTGTAGTTTGGATTGTGTGGAGTTTATAGTGCTCGGATTGCTGCTACTATAAGTAGTTGGTGTGGTAAGTGTGGAATTGCTAGATAGCTTAAGGAAGGTTGTGGAATGTTGCTTGTGAAAGAGAGAGAGTTTCTTGTCTTGGGAGATCTATCTCTAAAGGTGAATGCTTAAGAGACTTGCTAGCTGGACCCTCTTGAGAAGGATATCGACGTCAGAACATTTGGTTGTACTCTTCTCTGTTATTGATTAATAATAGATGACTACTATTATGGTTCCATTCTCATTTGTCTCTGTAATGGTTAATGTGAATTACGTCCTTTCTGACTGATGTATAGTTGCTTTTATTAGATTTCACGCTTGTGTTTGTCTTTCTCTTCGTGTGTGCAGGTATCTATTCGTGGAGATCGCGGAGGATTGTGACCGGCCAGAGCGAAGGAGCGAGAGCGGCATCTCTTCATCAAACAATAGCGTTGGAATCCAAGTAGGTGTCCATTGCCTACCTTTTAATTGCAATTAGGAACTTGCATAGTAGCATTGACTGATTTTTGCTAGACTCGTTCTGGGCTACTAGGGATCGCCTCTATCCGTAGAGGGGATTTACCTCTCCAAAAGGCCTCTTTAGATTCGTAAAAAAAAATGTTGGAATTTTATTGGTTGGAATTTTTTTAATATATTTTAAGGTTGACTATGAAATTTAGTGACCAATTGTTGGATGCCACACGGGCCAATGGAAGGCTACCACATGGCCTCTAGGTGGCATTTAAAATTTTGGGTTAAGGTCTATAAGACTGCACCGAGGGTTGAACACAAAACATCTTCCCAAGTATCAAGACTCTTCACCACTACATTGCACCATGTGACTTAACCTTATTACATCTTAGCATCAATTTAATGTTGGTGCTATTATACTCCTATACCAATAGGTGTCATATTTCAAGATTAACTAGTTGAAATCCCTGATATGTTCATCCTTTCCTTGCCGCAAAGGTTTCTCATATTTTGAAAAAATCTAAAAATCTAAAAAATGTAAAGAGGGTATACCCTAAAATAAAAATCAAAGGGTGAAAAGGTAAATGGTCAAAAAGAAAAAAGGAAAAGAAATGAACCCCAAAGAAAAAAGGACCAGGAAAGTGTGCAAGTCCAAATGCCACTACTATTTCATTTTCTGTAAATAAGGTATCATGTGCAGTTTGTTAAACTTCATGTTGTAGCTAATGAATGGCCAAACAGCTTAATCTTGGCCAGTTTTTTGGCATTATGATACATATGTTGTACTTGATGGCAACCCACTCATCTCAGATGATAAATTATAGTGCAGCAAAGTTCACGCACTTTCATGCAGAGAAAAGTTCCTTTCATGCAGAGAAAATTTCACGCACTTTCATGCAGAGAAAATTTCCTTTGCAGAGAAAATTTAACGCACTTTCATGCAGAGAAAAGTTCACGCACTTTCATGTAGAGAAAAATGCATGCACATGGGAAATCTTATGGTTGGTTCATGGTATTAGTCCGACAGTTTTTGATCCTATGGTTTTGGTCCGTGGTATTGCATCCAAAAGAATTGAACCCAAGTATTGGGTCCGTGATATTGTTTCTCAATGGTTTTGGTCCATGGTTTTGAGTGAGGCCTAGCCTATAAAAAGGAAAGGAGATCATTTGGCTAATCACAAGTGTTGAAAATATTAAGAAGAGCAAGATCTGAATTTCTGATAATTGGTTTGTGAGACATAGTTGAATCGGTGAAGCAGGTGCGGAGGTGCGCTGAACAGTAGACAGTGCAGGTGTGGAGGTGCGCTGAACAGTAGACAGTGCAGGTGCAGAGGTGCGCAGACTCGTCATGGCAGAAGTGCGGATATCTACAGGTTTCCTTCAGTGAAGTTGCATACCTTTCTTGAAATATATTTTAGCTGTCTTTTATCCGTTTCTGCAGAGATCTGGGTTTAAATTTGTTTCTGGATACTAGTGTTATTTTCTGGTTACTGCATTCTGAGAAGTTATTTGTTTAAAGGAGATTGGGTGATGCACATGTACATGATGTTTTGGATCCACTTTGAAAATTGATGAAACGTGGTCCCTGGAAGGAAAGAGAAGTTAGTAGCCTTCTGTAGGTTAGCACCTACGTACTAGTATTTCAGCTAGTACAAGAGCTAAGGGGGTTGTAGCTCCCTTCCAAAAGAAGTTGGAAAACGAGAGAGGGTTGTAGCTCTCTACAAGTTGCAGCCTGTGTACTGGTAAAAGACTGCACCAGTAGAAAATCATTGTAAGAAGAAGTTTCTAATTAAAAGAAGATAGAGACATATTGCAGCAGGTGGTTTTCACCCACATTGGGTTTCCACCTTACATCTTGTGTTCCTTGGTGTGACTGTCTATTTTGTGTTCCTGCCCATTATTCTATGGTTCACACATACAGATTAGTGACAAACATATGAAGAATAAATTAAATTATAAGTTTGGAAGGTATATGCAAGTTTCAATTGTCATATCTGAAAATATTTGTATAAATTGATAAGAGTTTGATAATACTGATTCACCCCCCCTCAATATTATTTCCAACAATTGGTATCAGAGTAGGTCCTTCAGAAGAATATTGATCACTTGAAGGAAGATCTATCATCATGAGCAACTACGAGAGAGAAGCATCGATCAGGCCACCAATTTTTGATGGGACCAATTTCATCTATTGGAAGGTAAGATTCACTGCCTATCTTCAATCTCTTGGTACAAAAGTCTGGGATATCATAGATACAGGGTACACTTTTCCATCGGAAACTCCCACAGATCCTACTGAGAAGAAATAGTTTGAAACAAATGCATAGGCTGTCAATACTCTATTAGGATGTCTATCTCAATCAAAATTCGTCAAGGTTATGCATTATAAAACCGCAAAAGAAATATGGGACAAGATCGTTTTGAGCTATGAAGGAGATGAAGAGGTAAAACAAGCAAAACCTCAAACCCTCAGAATTTAGTATGAAAATATTAGAATGTACAATGATGAAATTGTGGCTAACTATTTCCTATGAATAGATGAGATTGTTAATTGTATGAAAAACTTGGGTGAAGAAATAAAAGAGGTGGTTGTGGTTGAAAAGGTTCTAAGATCTTTGTCTCCTAAGTTTGAATCAAAATTTTCTGCAATAGAAGAAAAGGAGAATCTACATAAAATTACCATGTCACAGCTACACGAAATTCTAACTTCTTACAAAATGAGGAAAGGAGTACCTTCAGATAGGAGAGAAGCTGCATTCAAGGCTCCAGGCAAAGGAGATTACTATGAGTCAGGACATATGTCAGAAGAAGAGGAAGAATCAAATATTGTCAAGAACTTTCAACGGGGTGCTGGAAGATTCAGAGGTAAGTTACCCTTCAAATGCTTTTCTTGTGGAAGATTCGGTCACTATGCTGCCAAGTGTCCTCAGAAAGGCAAGCTTGACAAAGGTAAGGAACTTGTTAGATGGAACAATAAACAGAATGTAAGTAAGAAAAGCTACTACACTCATGAAGACAGTGATGGACTCTCAAATAGTGATGAAGATGAACGAGGTAATATTTATATACTTTTAATGGCTTTTGAAGATGATGATTTCATGGATGCTATAGATGAAGAAGGTCTTTATGAAGAGATTTATAAACTCATAATTTTTTTAGAAGAGAAAAATATGATTATTGATATTATTGATACTCTGCAATTTCAACTGGCTAAAAGGGAAAAACATCATGAAAAGTTAGAATGTGAAATTGTGGGACTTAGAAAAGAGATTGAGAAAACAAAAGCTCTTAATCTTAGATTTGTTAAAGGATCTGAAACTCTAGATGAGATTATCAATGTGCAGTGTTCTCCCCTAATCAAGACAGGTCTGGGATATAATGAAGAAACATCTCAAGCACAGAAACCATCCACCTCCAAAAGTTATCTTCATGCAGCAAGGAGGAGTTAGCAAAGGCCCAATGGAGATCACAAGGTAAATCAGGGAAAATTTACCTCAAGAATGAACAAAGACTACCAGGTAAATCGGGGGCAATCCACCTTAAGGATGAATAGAAGCTACAATCAGCCACAGGTAAAATCTTCTCAATCTACCTCAAGAATGGATGACAGTAGAAACTACAATCATTCAGTTGGTAGATTTGATAATCGCAGGAGTTTCTTCAATGGCCAATGCTTCTCTTGTCAGAAATTTGGTCACAAAGCAACTCAATGTGTTTCCTATAAGACAATCATGACTAGAGAAGCTCAAAAACAAAGAAGTATGACTGGGATCATGAAAAGAACCTACAATAACTTTTCTTCTCTTGAAAATGAAATTGAATGTTCTATTTGTCACAACTTCGGTCATGAAGATTCTGAATGTAAGAGCAGGTTTCAGCAAACAACTCAAAAGGAACAAGCCTCAAGTGCCAAAACATGGAGAATGAAAGAACTGCAACTAGAAAGATGTGGTATAGCCTTATATGCGGAAGGGCAGGAAAATCAATGGTACATCGACAGTGGATGTTCAAAACATATGATGGGTGATAAGGAAAAACTTCAGGCGTATAGTTCCTTAGAAAAGGAGAAGAAGGTCTCATTTGGAAATTACACCCTTGCGCTCATAAAAGGTAAAGGTTTTGTTCTGTTGAAAGAAAAGGTCAAAGTTGGAAATGTTATGTATGTTGATGGCTTAAAGCATAATCTATTGAGTGTCAGTCAGATGTACGATCAAGGAACTGAGGTAATATTTCGATCAAATGGATGTAGTGTTCATGATCTTGATACAGGAGAAACAGTGATCAAAGGCATAAAACACAATTTTCATTAAATTTGGAAGTTTTCAATGGATCTAGAATTTAGAACTTTAACTAGATTCAGTTTTTTCAAAATGAGGAATTAGAAAGTCACTTAGTTCACTAATTTTAATGTAGATATTCACCATTTTTTGTGTAAAAATTATCATGATAAACTTTATAAAAAAATTATATAAACTTGTTAAAGCAAATCTTTCACATCTTAATCTTGGATTCCTTACATTTCTATTTTAATAGTTTTTATGGTTTATATTAAAAGATAAGTGTTTAAGGTTATTTTATGAAAATAATGATGTGTATTTTACTATAATTAACCCATTTAATTATAATCAGATACGGTAAATATCATGTATGTGTTAAGCTACAATTATTACTAAGAAAGTGTTGTCACAATTTAAAAGTCTATCGTCTTTGCAACACTAATAATATGGTTGAAGATTAAAAAACTCTCATAGATCATCCAATTTATAGTCATATTGGAATTAAATTTCAAACTATTTGTGAAGCTACCAACCTTATTGATTGTTTAACTAAACAAATTTATGATGATCTTGAAACACTTCTTTTAATACTTTTTGAGCATATTAACAATAAAATTCGAAATAACTTTTAGTAATATCTTTTTACCTTCTTATATACCATTTTTGGTCTTAGTGGATGATAATCATCATTATCACCATCATAATTACATACTATTGTAGGAAGTTTGCACCATTTTAGAGTTGAGGAGAAAAAAAAATAGTATCAAATTAAAAGTTGAATGTGAGTAGCAGCATAATTTATTTATTATTTATTATTTGTACTTTTATGTTAATAAAAAAGTTGATTGAGGCTTGCTTAATGAATAATAGATTAATATGCAAGATACATATTAAGTATAAAGTTATTTAATGACAAATGATCTTAGTGATGTGTCCAATATATACCGTTATTTAGAACTTTAACTAAATTAATTTTCTTTCAAAATGAGGAATTAGAAAGTCACTTAGTTCACTAATTTAATGTAGATATTCACCATTTTTTGTGTAAAATTATCATGATAAAATTTATAAAACAAATTTATATAAACTTGCAAAAGCAAATCTTTCACATCTTAATTTGGATTCCTTACATTAACTATTTTAATATTTTTTCTGGTTTATATTAAAAGATAAGTTTGTTAAGGTTATTTTATGAAAATAATGGTGTATGTTACTATTATTAACCCATTTAATTATAATCCGATATAGTACATATCATGTATGCGTTAAGTTATGATTATTACTAAAGCAGTGTTAGCACAATTTAAAAGTTTATCACCTTTGCAACACTAGTAATATGGTTAAAGATTAAAAAACTCTCATAGATCATCCACTTTATACTCATATTGGAATTAAATTTCAAAATATTTGTGATGCTATCAACTTTCTTGATATTTTCCTGTAGTGTTTAAGGATATTATATTGAAAAGAACATATTAACATTCATCTAAAACTTAGATTAGTTACATTATTTCTATTATCATTAACATTTATATTTATGTATTAAATTTGACTTGTGAATAATAGATTTTGCAACAAAAAAAAAACTTACCCATAAAGTTATTTAACAATATATTAATATTGTTTTTCTTACTGTTATTGACCATAATGATCAAAATCAATCATGAATTAGAATAGTAACAAAGTAGTACAATTTGATTATTTTCAAATACAACAGGAAAGAGAGAAAATTGACTAAGATATTTATTACAAATGTTTAGTTTATATTCATGTAGTGTTTAAGGATATTACATTGAAAAGAACATATTAGCATTCATCTAAATTCCTTACATTATTTCTATTATCATTAACATTTATATTTATGTATTAAATTTGACTCGTGAATAATAGATTTTGCAAAAAAAAAACTTACCTATAAAGTTATTTAAGAATATACTAATATTGTTTTTCTTACTATTATTGACCATTTTAAATTGACACTAACTATTTTTCCTACGTTGAGTACAAATTGATTTTACTAGTACAATGTTGGCACCACCTCAAAATCTATAAGAGGAAATATTTTATAATTTTAGTTGTGTTGTTCAATGATCAAAATATTTTTTTTATAAATTAGAGTGCAACAAAATAGTGAATTTGATTTATATCAATTATAATAAGGAAAATTAAGGAAAACTCACCTCAAACATTATATCAAGTGTCTAGCATTTATTCATTAAGTGTTTAAATGGTTTATATTAAATAGAATACTAATTAGGTACTCCATTGTTTTTTTAATAGACCAAGTTTAGAAGATGTTTTTAAGTGCATTATTGAATTTGATTATGCATATTTGATATGGTGAGAAGTCATGTTGGTCAAATAAAGCTTTGAAAACTTAAATATTTTATGGCATTGTCATGTAATTTGTATAACACATGATTACATTGAAATATTAAATAATATAAAACTCCTCCAAAAAGAATATGAAGAGAATATTTGATATACAACAAATATGGAAAAGTGTGTATGAATGTATGTTAATAGATCCTTCAAAAAAAATTACATTCATGAATCATATAAACCTACTCTTAAGATATTTGCTCAAGTAGATCAAGAATGGCTTCTACACCATATTTATTTATCTTGGTCTTCTTGCAATGTTCTTTATTTGGCATCCATGCCCACACTATGATATTAATTGGAATAGAGCCAAGTTCTGTGTCATCAGGATTTGGTACCCAATATTTCTCTAAAAAAATTTCATTGTATTTCCTTGACGTAGGCTTCCACCAGTCAACCTTTACATGAAGATTCTCACTTTCATTATCCCTAAAGATATTTGAGATGGATTTTGCCATCCAAATCATCTCTCTTGCATCCTCATTTCTTGATCTAACTAGCAACATCTTGCCTTTCTCAACATCAATCATCGGATTGAAAGTTGGTTTTGGCTTGTTGCATTTGGGTCCAACATATATTGTTTCGTCTATCACATTATCAAAATCTTCGTCCATAATACTTGACATTACTTGGAGTGCATTACGATCAACATCAAAAATGTGCCTTGTCCTGGGCCAGAAATCCTCAGAAGATGAATCACATTCATCTATTATTCTATGATCATTATAGATTCCATCTAATGTATCAAGAACTTTTTCCCAATACACTACTTTATTTTTCCATTCCTCTGTAACAATTCATGAATCCTCATTCCCAATAGTGTCTTTCCACATTTTTATGTATGATGTTATCCATTCCTTTAGTTCTTTTAAATAGACATCATTCTGTTTGGAAGCTAAGAAAGATGGCTTCCCTATGGGAATTATAGGTCAGCCTTCATCATCTATATTCCATAAATCAATTGGTTCTGACCACTCAATATCTCTAATTGATTCTTTGTACCTTAGTACTAGAACATCATTGAGTACAAGAAATTGGAAGTATTGGACATTAAGATGTCCAACTAGTGCGTTCCCCCCCTTGATGTATCCATTAAGGAAACTTTTGAAGTCATAGACCTTGTCAATAAGTGTAGGTGGAAACACTCGATTTTATTCAATTGTGCGATATGTATCCATCATTTCAGGTAAAGAATAAGTATATTTACTTTTTAGGTTGGAAGACATTCTTCTGTAGGTTCCATCTATGTCTTCATGGGTGTGCCCCATAGGCAAGAACCCAACCTCAGTAGTGATGAAGACACCAAGTGCAGATAAAAGTGATAGAAACATGAAAAGATAGCGATTCTTATTATCACTTGCTGCATTATCCAATTGTAACAACAAATGTGGAGGAAGAGGTTTAAAATCAACATTTTGACTTTTTGAACTTCCATGAGATATAAAATCATCCTTGTACCCTTGACATTTTGAGTAAATAAAGGTGTCAAGTAATGCATTTTTCAGTGGGTTTCTTGAAATTCCACTTTCATAAAGTAGATCACCATACATATCCATTTGTGGGTATTCAAGGTCCCTTAAGCACCTTGCAAGAGATGTAATAGTAAATTGTGATCCCATATGGACAAATGGTAAGGAGAAATGACCAAAACCTCCTGCCTTATGCCCATGTGTAAGCATACCTGTCAATGACAAACCTAAATTTGTTCCTACAATAGATTTTGATTTGACACATAGCCTTGGGATTGAAGTCTTTGTTTTGTCAATTTTATCATGGATAATGCTCAAATACTCCTTTGGAAACCGCTCTGACATAATTCTATCAGCATAGTAGCAATATCTTCCACACATAACGATCTTGTTATGTTTCTTCAACCTACCTCGTGCCTTTTCTTCCAACTCTTTTGTAGTTACTGACTTCATTTGTGCTTTCAACATAATACATTCACTGCATTTACTGAAGTTGGTGTTCTTTGAAAATGCCACATCTCGAAACTTAGTATTCCAAATCTAGCTCATTATTGACTGTGATATTGATGGGTAATTGAGCTTTTGAAGAGCCTCATTGATCTCTTTTAACAAATAATTTTGTGTGTAAGTTGAAGGAAGCTATCTTAAAGGAGCAGATGTTCCATATTCTTCAACTTGACGTGTTTGGTTCGGTGAAAAATTTGAATTATCCATTACAATTTTGTGCAATATTTCTATGGCTGCCACTGTGTGAGCTCTTGCTTTGCATGTGTTGGTGTTACCATGAATAGCTTTGATCTGTCCATGTTGGAAATAATGCTGGTATTTATAGAATGTACTTTGAGGAATTTTATGTATCTTATACCATTCATTCTTACAAATAATATTCCCATTAAATCTCATGTCCTTTACATTTCTAGCAATATGTGGTAAGCCATGGCCCTTTGACATGACTGTGTTTGACATGAGTGGATTCAAGACAAATTCTCTAAGACAATTTTTATTTATTTGTCTCATATCCCTTCTAGCACCTGCAATGGCCTTCCTATCCACATGTTGAAGACAATCTTTTCTACAACATACATCTGCTGCCAAAACTCGAATTTCTTTCTCTTCATCTATTTTTGTTTGACATTTTGCAATTTTTTTTTTTGCCATAACTCGTTTAATCCTTTTATATCGCCTTGTTACATGCATATAAATTGAGTTTCTATCTTTTTCATTACAAAAGTACCCATCCCAATTGTTTAATGGATTTGTGTCCTCTATAACATCTCATATCGCCATTTCCTTGGGGAATATTTGTGGCATGATCATGACAATGAGGCTCCAAATCTGATTCTGGCCAAATTTCATAAGATTCTAATGCACCCCCAAGTGTATGCTCAAATCCTGTTGGATGTGGTAGAGGAGCATTATGTTTTAACACCTTCTCGATTTTAACCACTATGCATCCTTTCTTTACCATCTTTCCATGCACTTTATGCCCAAGCTCTGTGTTATCACTGACAAAATTTCAAAGAAAAAAAAAAGGATCTCCATAAAGAAATCTCACTTCAAGTAAGGATATGCTTCAAAGTTTTGGTAGTTATGCTTGGTATAATCTTTTCAAACATTTCCATTCAGTTGTGGAGGGTCTTGAAACATTTGAAAGAATGTTTTAATAGAAAAGTTCTCAAATAGAAAATTTTTGGGTTGAAACTATGATTTTTGAAACAACTCAGTAGTTTCGTAGCGCGCTACGAAACTGCTGAATGTGACAGTTTTGTTTTTTGAGGATCTACCTTGAAAGAAAAAGAAGATTATTTTGAAAGGGATGTTGCTGCAGAGGTGTAATAAGATCACTTGAGAAGGTTTGAGCCCTAATAAAAAGGAAAATTCAAGAAATGAAGATACATACGCATGCTAAACCTTGCGCTACGAAATCAGTGTTTTCGCAGCGCGCTGCGAAACCCCTGCAGCAGCCTGTTTCAGCAGAGAAAACTGTTTTACTAGGTAACTTCCAGAAGCTTTCCAGAGCAGCTGAGAACTCAATTTTGCAAACTGAAAGAGGCTTTTCTTCCTAACATGTTTAATTACAAAAACCTCTTTCAGTTTCTTCAATTCAATTCTGAGGTGGGAGAGATGTGTGGTCAAAGTCGCGCTACGAAACTGTTGTAGGTGCAGTTTTTCATCTCCTGTTTTACACCTGTTTTTCAAAGACTTATTCTGGGCAGCTGGAGAAGTGTTTCAAAAAACCAAAAGACTTTTTTGTTCAGCATGGATTTTTTCACAAAACCCTCCTTCAGTTTTTCCAAATACATTTTTTACGAGAAGTTATGACCTCTGTCCCAAGACCTATTTTTCAGCCAGAACAGAGCAAGGGATAGTTTCTTGTTTGACACGTGTTTTTCAAGGACAGATTCTGAACAGCTGGAGGAATGTTTTAAAAACCCAGGAGAGGTTTTTGTTCTAGACAACATGGGCTACCAAAATCTCCTTCAATTTCGTAAAATGTGTCATGGATGAAGAGAAAAGGCTCTGCAATTTGCAAGGATCTAAACCTAAAAACAGGGAAACATGTTCCCTAATTTCTAGGGTTTGTCATCAGCAGTTGGGTGACCACGTGGGAGGCTTCATCAAGTTCGACTTCATGGAGTGTTAGGTGTCAAAGAATGCTTTAAATGTTTAGATAAGATTGTTTAATCATGATAAGGAGTTACACTCCTAGTTGTATTAGGTCTCTAGGACTGCTAGTTAGGTGTCATTTGCATTTAATAGTTAGTTTTGAGTGTCATTAGGTGTCACTGATGGAAAATTCGAATTCTCTTGTTGAGGGATGATGGAATCCTAATTGTAAATGCTTTATATAGAGCAAGAGGTCGAATTAGCAAAGGGTTGGAGACTTTTTGGCTCAACTGCTGCTCTATGTGCAGACTGTGTATATTTTTAACCTAATGCAGAATTTCTACTTAGACAACTCAAGATTCATGAAGAGTTCTTGTATGTTCTTGTTTTGATGGCATCTTCCAATACTTACATTGAAGTGAGGTTTACTTATGATACTCAGAATTCATCAATGATTCTCTGACTTCCTTCATAGATAAACTAACTGTGTTTCACTGTTTTATATTTGCATTTATGCACTTGAACTCTATAATGCCTTGACTTCCATGCTAGGTAGAATGTTTTGGCTTCACTACTCAGGATTCAAAGAGGGTTTTTAATGTCCTATTGTCTCATGGCTTTCCTCTTTCACTTACTTGCAGTGGTATGAATACATGTTACTTAGAATTCATCAATGATGCTCTAACTTCCTTCATGTATTTATAAACTGTGTTTCCTTGCATTGTATCTTTGTTTTGTTGATGTATAAAAACTCTCTATGCCCTGACTTCATGTTAAGTTGATCTTGCTGTGGTACTGAACATACTTTGACTCCATAGCCCAATGGTAGCCAACCTTCATCTTTCAACCTATAAACATATACAATCACAAACCATAGAGTTAGCCATCTATCTTATTCTTTAATCAAAATCATTAACCCTTTTGAGAGAGCCCTCTCAGGCTGAGGAGGCTAAGCCTCAGCCAAAAGTTTGGTTTGAAATAGTTACTCAAAGTCTTCCTGATCAGCAGCCTTCCAGGGCCTGATTTTGAGATAACATTTTGGTGCGTCTGCCGGGAGCCTGAAGTCTATTCATTCCCGAAATTAAGAGGTTGAACTTCTGAAGGTAGCAGGAGCTCAAACATCTTTTTGAGGCTGCAAAAATACCTTGGCGACTCCACACATCGAATAAGAAATTGGAAGGTGACTCCACTGCTAGAAGATCAGTAGCTTGATGAAGTTTCAAAATGAGTTCCACTGCAAGAATGAATGCCAGGTATGCTCCTATGAATCGGTCTCATATCCCTGGTTTTCCAAATCCTATGCCAAAGGTTGATTGGTTAGAGGATCTTTCGATATTCAAAGATGAAAAGAAAGACAATGTTGCTCTTCATTTGGTTAGGTTTCATATGCATGTACGCAGTCTTAAGGTTCACTTTCCTGAGAATTGTCTCATGAAGATGTTTATGACCACTTTAGAAGGAAAAGCATGGTCTTGGTATAAAAGTTTGGAAAATGGTTCATTATATTCTCTTGCTGATTTCCATGATGTGTTCTATGACATGTATAAAGAATGTCATCCTTCCTTATTGTTGCTCAAAGATTGCTGTAGACATTCTTTAAATCTTATTCAATACTTGGAGGATTGTTATGATGATGATGAATTTATGGATGAAGAAATTTTAGAGGCTCTTCATAACAATGCATTCCAGCACCAAGAAGAAGTTATAATATCTCATGAAACACAGCATGAAGATCAGCAGGGGTTTACTTGTGAAAACCATGTTCAATCCTCTGATATTGATGTAGAGATGCAGCAGATTTGTCAGGCTTCAGATCATTATGAGTATGAAATTGATTGCAAACAGCAAGAAGAAATATTGGAGGAAATTTTCTATGACCCTCAGGCGGAGGAAAAGGTTGTTCATTTTTGTGATTCCTTGCAGCAGCTTGCATCAAAGAATGATCTTTATAATGAAGAAAATTACATTGTTTGTGGGTATCATTTAGAAAGGCAGTTGGATAGCATATCTAAAGAATCTGGTGTGGTTGAGAATCAATTGTCTAGAGATGTACAATGTTATGATGATCATCAACATAACCATGTATTCTTTGACCCTATAAGTGAATATATGGACAAGCTTTGTACTCCGGTCTTTCATTTTCATTTGCATTATGAAGATCAAGTATATTATGAGTTGATGTGGTCATCTCACTACCATGGTTATTTTGAGGTTGAATGCAGTCAAGAGCCTCCAATATCAGAGAAGACAATTGATTGGCTTTATTGGAAATATCATGTTGCTTGAGCTACAAGTGGAGCTTGCAGCTGATAGGGTAGGTAGATAGGAAAGTGAAAATAAGCTCAAGGTGACTGAGCATTTTTATTTTTCAGTAGATATAGACTTCTTTCTCCTACAGTGATCATCAAGCTTAAGCCTGAGGTGAAGGCCCAAGGAACTTAAAGAAGATGTTTGTCAAATAAATTTTTGTTCATGATAAGAGGATAAGGCACTGGAACTGCAGGTTCTTAGTGTACCACAAGGGCACACTATCCCAAGTGGAGCCACTGTTATCACTGACAAAATTTCAAAGAAAAAAAAAAGGATCTCCATAAAGAAATCTCACTTCAAGTAAGGATATGCTTCAAAGTTTTGGTAGTTATGCTTGGTATAATCTTTTCAAACATTTCCATTCAGTTTTGGAGGGTCTTGAAACATTTGAAAGAATGTTTTAATAGAAAATTTCTCAAATAGCAAAGTTTTGGGTTGAAACTATGATTTTTGAAACAACTCAGCAGTTTCGTAGCGCGCTACGAAACTGCTGAAGGTGACAGTTTTGTTTTTTGAGGATCTACCTTGAAAGAAAAAGAAGATTATTTTGAAAGGGATGTTGCTGCAGAGGTGTAATAAGATCGCTTGAGAAGGTTTGAGCCCTAATCAAAAGGAAAATTCAAGAAATGAAGATACATACGCATGCTAAACCTTGCGCTACGAAATCAGTGTTTTCGCAGCGCGCTGCGAAACCCCTGTAGCAGCCTGTTTCAGCAGAGAAAACGGTTTTAATAGGTAACTTCCAGAAGCTTTCCAGAGCAGCTGAGAACTCAATTTTTCAAACTGAAAGAGGCTTTTCTTCCTAACATGTTTAATTACAAAAACCTCTTTCAGTTTCTTCAATTCCATTCTGAGGTGGGAGAAATGTGTGGTCAAAGTCGCGCTACGAAACTGCTGTAGGTGCAATTTTTCATCTCCTGTTTTACACCTGTTTTTCAAAGACTTATTCTGGGCAGCTGGAGAAGTGTTTCAAAAAACCAAAAGACGTTTTTGTTCAGCATGGATTTTTTCACAGAACCCTCCTTCAGTTTTTCCAAATACATTTTTTACGAGAAGTTATGACCTCTGTCCCAAGACCTATTTTTCAGCCAGAACAGAGCAAGGGACAGTTTCTTGTTTGACACGTGTTTTTCAAGGACAGATTCTGAACAGCTGGAGGAATGTTTTAAAAACCCAGGAGAGGTTTTTGTTCTAGACAACATGGGCTACCAAAATCTCCTTCAATTTCGTAAAATGTGTCATGGATGAAGAGAAAAGGCTCTGCAATTTGCAAGGATCTAAACCTAAAAACAGGGAAACATGTTCCCTAATTTCTAGGGTTTGTCATCAGCAGTTGGGTGACCACGTGGGAGGCTTCATCAAGTTCGACTTCATGGAGTGTTAGGTGTCAAATAATGCTTTAAATGTTTAGATAATATTTTTGAATCATGATAAGGAGTTACACTCCTAGTTGTATTAGGTCTCTAGGACTGCTAGTTAGGTGTCATTTGCATTTAATAGTTAGTTTTGAGTGTCATTAGGTGTCACTAATGGAAAATTCGAATTCTCTTGTTGAGGGATGATGGAATCCTAATTGTAAATGCTTTATATAGAGCAAGAGGTCGAATTAGCAAAGGGTTGGAGACTTTTTGGCTCAACTGCTGCTCTATGTGCAGACTGTGTATATTTTTAACCTAATGCAGAATTTCTACTTAGACAACTCAAGATTCATGAAGAGTTCTTGTATGTTCTTGTTTTGATGGCATCTTCCAATACTTACATTGAAGTGAGGTTTACTTATGATACTCAGAATTCATCAATGATGCTCTGACTTCCTTCATAGATAAACTAACTGTGTTTCACTGTTTTATATTTGCATTTCTGCACTTGAACTCTATAATGCCTTGACTTCCATGCCAGGTAGAATGTTTTGGCTTCACTACTCAGGATTCAAAGAGGGTTTTTAATGTCCTATTGTCTCATGGCTTTCCTCTTTCACTTACTTGCAGTGGTATGAATACATGTTACTTAGAATTCATCAATGATGCTCTAACTTCCTTCATGTATTTATAAACTGTGTTTCCTTGCATTGTATCTTTGTTTTGTTGATGTATAAAAACTCTCTATTCCCTGACTTCATGTTAAGCTGATCTTGCTGTGGTACTGAACATACTTTGACTCCATAGCCCAATGGTAGCCAACCTTCATCTTTCAACCTATAAACATATACAATCACAAACCATAGAGTTAGCCATCTATCTTATTCTTTAATCAAAATCATTAACCCTTTTGAGAGAGCCCTCTCAGGCTGAGGAGGCTAAGCCTCAACCAAAAGTTTGGTTTGAAATAGTTACTCAAAGTCTTCCTGATCAGCAGCCTTCCAGGGCCTGATTTTGAGATAACACTCTGTATTGAATATGGAGCCCTCGCCCACCTTCACTCCATGTTGCAGAAGATCTACCTTGGCTCCAATAGAAAATGTGGAAGAAACATTTTCACCTATAAACGAATGTAAATAAGGTTAGTATTTACTCAAAAAAAACATTTATTATGCTATCAATAGTATATAACACATGCTTCAATATCTCGATTTACCTATGTTATGTCTCAAATCCATGATCTTCCATGGATGTATGTCCCCTTCATTAACATCCTCATCAATCAAATGTGGTTGAGTTACATCAATTATCAAAATTGTAACATAACTAGCATTAACCCTTTCTCCAACATAATAAGTTCCAGACTCTACAGATTAGACCCTTCCTAGCCCAATGACTTGATCATTAATAAGGAGATCAACATAGTCACCTTTTACCAAAATTATATTTTCCATTGTAGCTTGTATCAATTCTGTAACAACAATTAAATTGTAACTTGTAATTAAAAGGTTTAACCGTGTAAAGTGCGACTTTATATTTTCACAAGAACACACAACTTACAAAAAAGTAATATAGATGCAAAAATTAAAATAATATGGTAGTAATATTGTATGTAATGAAACATTGTTTCCTCAAATGAAAGCTAACAATCAATATTATTCCTTCTACTACAAACATAAGCATATTTCTAGAAGCAACATTACATGGTCAAATAAATCTAGCACATGCTAGATTTCCTTTTAGGACAAACAAACACATTGTCAATAAGAATATTCTAAGGCGAAGGAAATCCACCACATGCTAAATTTCCTTCTAACGTAAATAGAAGCATATTACTCACAAAAACATTTCAAAGTAAAATAAATCTTAACATTCTAAATATTATTCTAGCATAAACACAATCACATTGCCAAAAACAACATTTCAATGTGAAAGATATCTAGAATACGCTTGATTTACTTCTAGCACAAACAAAAGCACATTGCCAACAATAACATTGTAGGGAAAACCAAATCCAACAACTTCTATCAAAAACACAATCACATTTCCAATAACAACGTCGCAAGGTAAAATAAATTTAATGTGTGCTAGCTTTACATGTAGCATAAATACAAGCATACTACCAAAAACAATATTTCATGCCAGAAGAAATCTAGTGCATGCTATATTTCCTTCTAACACAAACAAAAGCACATTACCAATGTGAAGGAAATCTAACACGTGTTAGATTTCCTTCTATAATAAACAACCAAATTGAAAACAACAATATTGCATAGCAAAAGAAATCTAGCACAACTTCTAGCCCAAACACAAGCACAACATTTCCAATAACATTGCCAAGGTGAAGGAAATCTAACACTTGATATATTTCCTTTTATCATAAACAACCAAATTGACAACAACAATGTTGCAAAGAAAAAAAAATCTAGCATAGTTTCTAGCCCAAGCACAAGTACATTTCCAATCAAAATATTGCAAGGTGAAAGAAATTTAACGCATGTTAGCTTTACATGTGGCACAAATACAAGAAAACTACCAACAACAACATTGCATGCCAAAAGAAATCTATTGCATGTTATGTTTCTTTTTAACACTAATCAACAAAGTGTAATGGTGATTCTCTGTTGTGAAGACCCATATTAAAAGTGGTGTAATGCTAATAAGACCAATGCAACCACTACCAGAATACCAATGTAAAGTTTCATTGTTCAAAAGTTTAGGGCCTCCTTGGTAAAACCATGCATGTCATATTCAGTGACTAAGGCATACTCTGAGGTAGATTCAGTAATAAATTTTGTTCATCAATAGATTTTTGACATTTTCTGGCTAAGTTAAGGCACCAACACCACAACTATTATGAATCACCTAGTCAAGCCTCAAGAGAGAGCCTCTTTTGTCTCATCACTATATCAATCCATGAAATGGTAGATAGGGACAAAGCTCAGAATATCCTCTTGAGTTTATGCCCAAATTGGGCAGTCTACACAACCAATCCACTAGGGAATTCTGGAGTCTTTTCGCTACATGGAATCCCAAAATTTTCTCCTTTTTGCTTACAAATCGTCCGTTGGCATCATTTTATCGGGATATTGTCGGGGTTATTTGACAAGATTTCATATCCTTAATCTATATGCTCCATATGAAAATAGAAAATAATTCTGGAAGGTGGTAAAAATTCTATTGTAACTATTTTTAATGCTGCAACAAATGAAGTTTTGTCATATCCACTTTGCTTATAGCCATCATCATTCATACCATGTCCAAGCAAGTTGAAGCAACTTACTCATTCTATATCAACAATATACGGATAGGAAGTGTTTTAGACTACACTCTTGCTTTCATGAGTGTAGCCTTGGACATGGTGCGTGATAAATGGTATCCAACTCTAAAGAAAGGTTTCATCGACATTACTTCCTCAAGAGATTTCTATTGGATTTATAGCAGCCTTCAATTTTTATTTTGTGGAGAGATGATTGAGATTTAATAGGAAATCAACAACGATTTGGTGATTTAGTAGCTTGGGGAGGTTGTACAATAATATACTTGCTTTGTCAACAACTTCACTTTGACCTATTTGACTTTGTGTATAAAAATATTAATGTTGTAGAAGTGGAAAATGTAGTAATAACATATTTGACATCAAGAGAAACATCAAAACCAACGAATTATGGATAGGATCTGGAAAATGCAAAGAAGTCGAGAACATTGAATGATCACGTCTTCTCAATGCTAAAAGCACATTTTCCCCCTAAATATAGCATTGATGTGAAATCAAGCAAATTGATGTCACACATATATTCTTGGATGTCTGTTATGGAATATAATAATAAGGCATTAGTTGGTATAAGGTTAAACATAGCACACCAAGCCCAATCATGTCACTCTTTTGGTGCTTTTTTTGCATGTATCCATTCAGGTTTACTTGATGAGAACTGACATTATTTTCAATGCATAAGTCAATATTATGGATTTTTCCCCAAAGCAATGCAATATGCCCTTGGTTAAACTTTACAGTCTAAGTGGGTGCATGAATGATGCATATGTTGTTATTGAAAATCTATCTTCCACAAGTATTTATAGTTCCTTGCTTTACGCCTGTAGAACGCATGGAAATATTGAGAAATTAGACATGGAGATGATGTAGGTAGAGTCCAAAATTTTGGTTTGGCCAGCTATCATTATATTGTTTTATATATTATTAATTCTAAGCCTGATGAAAATTGTAATGTTGCAACATATAATTAACCCTAGTATATCTTTCAGGCATGCAAGATGACATAAAGATAACTGTGACAATCGCTTGGAATATTAAGAACAATTGGCTGGCATTAGAAAGGAGAATATCGAATTCTAATGTTGGCATGAAAGATGATGAAAACAAAAAGCTAATCCTAAAGGTTACAATTGAAATAATATTGAGGAAATCACTCAAATTTTAGGACTTGGTAAATGGTGGCACTCTGTTTAGAAAATATTTTTGGGAACAAAGGCAAAATTCTATTACACTAAGTGCAAAATGTCGTGGGAGGTCTTAAGTAACATATTGAAGAATAAAATTGAAATCTAGTGATCGGATATTATGAGATTGAAAGCAAATTTTCCCAAAAAAGGCCCTACTTCCCTCCATATTTAGATATAAAAAACTCCTCTGTTTTTTGAGACAGGAAAATCCATAACCTCTGTTCAATTTTTGTACGATTCTTAGATAACAAATTTTGAACAAACTAAGGAAAATTTCAAATAATTACAACCTAGGGTTTTTGCAGAATAACCCCAATTAAGTTTCACGCGAGCATATTCAAGAAATTGTGAGTGATTTGGGATATTTCGCTAGACCTCCTAGAGTGTATATGCTTAATAGGGTCTACAAGCAAGTATCATCAATTAATTTTTATTCATGAATAAGCCAGATGAATGGCTCATAATGGTCAATGCACAAATTGAAACCAAATTCGATGGTATGAGGGGGTCCTATACCTCTTGAAGTTTAAAATGAGAGGAACCCCCTCATAGCGGTGTTTTAGGTGTTGTTCAAGTAAGGAGACCTAGCACATCTTAGTCGTAGTCTTAAAGCCCAACTGCATTGAAGGAAGAAGTCTTGACAACTGTCTTATGAGGAGGACCTATACGTTGTCAAAAGAGGTTCTAACTTTGAGTTTTCTTCCAAGTTTGGGTACTTTTCTATGATTTATGGCACTTATGCAAGCCTTGAAAGTGTGAGAATGCACAAGAATAAACTCTTGGGATAAATACCCATTTGATTATAAGGACTTCTCTTACATTGATGTGAAAGTTTCAACAAGGAAATTTGCAGATATCTTAACACGGAAACAAGCAATCACATTCCATTAAAATTCACTTAACTTTACATATGCCCAAAAGCAGAGGAAATAACTAAGCTGGAATCTGATCCAAGAAAATGCCCCATAATATCATCCTATGCTTAGTAATGCTTACAAGGAAATGGGTTGGGTATGTGTTTAAAGTCTGTACAATCAAAGAGAAAGAATCTAAAGGTATCCCCAAGAATCTCAACGGGCAACAGGATATTAGTTTACCAAGTCAATCTAATAATTTAGAACATATGGACTCATCTTGATATTGTTGCATTGAGTTTACTGGCTATTTCACTTGTCAAAGAAAAGGATATTCCCTTCGATTATGAGTATACAATGGGCTAGTATCTTGAGCACTAAGGAATCAGATGAACGCAGCTGGTTTTATCTCTCTAGAGGTAGCACTGGTGTATTCTAGTTGTGTAAGTGCCATTTAATGAGGTTGCAACTCTTTACATATTACAAAAATATTTGAATAAATGGTAATATCATAAACAACCACACAAATGGAAATTGTTTTCCATTGAGAAGAATCTATATACCCCTCTCAGTGTCCTGCAAGGCAAGGACATGGATTGAAAAAAATATATATACTCTTCTCAAAATATTCCTAGTTCTCCAAGTTGCAACCAAGCCTCAAGAACCTAATAGTTGTGAAGCATTGAAACCCATATTATTGTATTCTGGTTTTCATCATATGATTAAGACAATAAAAAAACTATACAAACATATGTATCCTATTGATAAAATCGGCATACCCCTATCAAGGTCTTGCAATGCAAGATCGGCTAGATTCACCCAGTTTTGGGTTGCGGTGTAGATATCCGTATACTGCTCAGCCACAACCAGTGTTTTTTCCTTCATCGATGTCTTAGCAAGTGCAGAAGTGCCAAGAAAAGAAATTTATGATTTTTTGGAAGGTCAATAGTCACGAGTGTTTTAATATAATCTTAACCCTGAGATGATAGGTTATGATGAAATTTGCAACGACTGGGAATCCGGTAGGGTATACGACGGGATGTAATGATTTTCGCTGGAGTGGGAGGAAGCTGCTATGGTCCCTGTCTCTTCTACTTTCCTCATTCTTCCATGATATCGCTTGTTGTGCATCTTTTCTACTTTCCTCATTCTACTATGGTCCCTACCTCTTCTACTTCTGTCTCTGCAGTTCAAATGTATGTGTGTGCGATCACAAATCTTCCCCGTCCGCAGACGAAATGGCTAACCTTCACTCTACTCTCCACAAAAGAGATCTAATTTGTCAAGTTTTTTTACCCAAAGGATCCATCTCCCCTAATGATTCATAAGATATTCCCTCAGCATAATCATAACTTTACAAAAAACTGAGAGAAAAGGGTCCCCTCCTTAATCTCCACCAAAATCGGCACTAGGCGTGCATGTGCCCCCTCTTGATCAATCATCTCCTCAAACCTTAAATTTTATGTGCAAACAGCAAAAGCAATTCAGGGGAAGTGGAGATGCCTTTGAATTCATCCACCCATTTTCAGTTATGATGGGCATGTGAGCAATGTCAAAGATGATTGCAAGGCAGGAATTGATCAAGGAAAACTCTTTGATAACTAAAGAAAGTGGGATGGTATGACTCGGCAGAGAAATTCCCTCCAAATAATAATACTAATGAAAATTGTTGTGCCCTCCATACAATGGAAAAATGATTCAAAAGAAATTATTTTGAGTTGAAGAGGTGACCCCAGGAACAACTTTTGTGCCCTCCATAGAATCTAAAACCCCATGAACAACTATTGTGCCCTCATTGCGCCCTCCATACAATAAAAAAATGATTCAAAAGAAATTATTTTCGAGTTTAGGAGGTGACCCCAGGAACAACTAAGGAGGTGCGTGAGGTGGACATAGAGGAGACTACAGAGGAGGCATGAATGGCACTGGAGAGGATCGAAAAGCTGAAACATACATGAAAATTTTGCCTGCAGTTTCTACACCCTATCTTCAAGGAGCTATTTTTTAAGAAAACAAAGAGAAAGCTAAAACACATACCTGTTTTAGGCAAGAACTATGGAATATCGGCCTCACAGAAAAAATAGTAGTAAATGCAGAGCTGGTAAACCTGTCTTGGCTATTGCTCCACAAAGCACACTGATCTGTCTGCTCAAAAGTTTCCCAAATCGTTGAATACCAGATATTTAGAGCCCAACTTGCCAAATATCATATAATAATATAAGACAGCTGGTTCAAAAAATAAGCTTTCCTACTGGGTGTGAACCCTGACAGCGACACCTTAATCAATTGTTGGAATAGAATGTTCAGGTGGTGAGACTTCGAGCCAAGGAGATAAGAATAGCCGATTCGAGCCGAGCTAAGCCCAACCAAAATGTTTGAAAAGTCTACTTCATAATATTTTTTTAAAGGTTCATTTGAGAGCAGTTCTATTAATTGAATTTTCCCACAAAATTTTGAATTTTCTCACAAGTTGTTTGAAAAATCTTCACCATAATAAATTTTTAAATGTTCATTTGCTAGCAATTCTATTAATTTGCGCATTTATTTTATTAATACAACCATATAATATTAACTAACCTTTGCATCCTATAAATTATATAAACACACATTTGCATTCTATAAACCATTCACCTTAGAGGCATCGCGAAGTGGTTTTGTACAATGTGCATAATTTATATTATTGCCAAACCTTAAAAACCATTCATAGGCCCTAGGATGATAATGGTGTTTCTTCTTAGATGATGTCCAAGGCCCCAACAAAAGTCATCCTTGTTGGGAAAATCCTCACATTAACACCCATACAACATTTATATACCTATGGTTTATAATGCTGGCAAATAGTGCTCCTCATCACCTAATGGTGCAAAAAGCCCCATCTAACCTAGTCTAGGTTAGATGTCCTTGATATTAACATATTATCCTACATTATCCATTAGCTCATGGAGATAGAGGGTTCAAGGACTCTCACTTGATGGTTAGGGACTATAGTCCATTAAGAGGTCAAATGTCGGGCTAACTGTATTAAGGACACCTCAAGGTCAACCAACACTAATGCAATGTATTAGTTGTTCATACATCGACCTATAAAAATGTCACAATATTGGGTAGTAGACATTAGTAAGTAGGACACTAGTCACCAACAAGAAACCTTGATAACGATAGAGTAATGATGTGATGAGTGGATGTGGACCCAGGGATACCACATGTCAATTGTGTGGTAGTTGATTTGACATGCTAACGTCTCATTATGATGTGGCACCAATGTGGGTCTAAATGACATGGCATACCAATGTGGAAAGTGATGTGGCATGTTGACATGGCAATGGAAGGTTGACTTGGCACCGAGGTGTTTTATAGGTGGTAACCATATAGTGACGACGTGGACGTTGGGCTTTTGTATGTTAAGATATCAACTAATTAGTATCAATGACACTCTCTAGCCTCTTCCTGAGGGCCCGGTGGCTTGATAGATCAACCATTGGCCTTTCAAGGTATCGGGTATTGAGAAATTAGGGCTTCAATCTACAAGATCGTCTGTATGTTAGGTGTCGAGTATCGAGACAGTAAGTATGTATAGAGCATTAAGGAAAATCATGTGTTTCATGTGAATTTGGGCAAGCTTAGAAGTTGGGTTGCAAACTGCTACAAGTGTCCTTATTTCTCTACAAGAAACAGTGTAACGTGAAGGTGAATATGCTAAACGTGATATTGGATGGAAATGATGCTAAGGAGAAGTTGGAAAATTGAAAAGTGCACCTATCCAAGATGTAAACTTCATTATTAAATATTTGTAAAGGAGTAGCTGGTTATATCTTTCATCTTAACTGAATCTATCATTAGCTTTCCACATTCCATTAATAACTCGTTATGTTTTTTCCTGCCTCTTTTCTTTCCTGGAATTCTGGGAGCTAATCTCGATGTGTTTTTCATGGTTTTCACACCTTCGTTGCCCTGCCTTTCAGTTTTTCCTTGTATTTCCAGCCCTATAACTTGAGTTTTCCATAGGAACAACTGTTGTACCATATTAAATTCTTCTGGCGATAAAGAGTCTAACCCACTCATGGTCCCCTGTTTCAAGAATCCTTCCAAATCTAGGTGTTCCCTGTCAAGAATCTCCTGCAGTTCATGGTCTTCTGTTTCCATTTCACTTTGGGTCATTTCTTGGTCCATCTCCATTTCTGCATCGCTCATCATAGTCTCTTTCTATTTGATACTATCATGTGTTTGAGCTGTGTCTTCCTCTTCCTCCTTTTCCCTTGGGCTTCCTTCCATTACCTAATCTATCTTTGTTATCTCTTCTTCTTCTTCCAAAACTTGGAACCTATTCAGATTAGTCTGTGGTCCTTCTATCTGTTGCTGCTTTAGCCCCCTCTTGCCCTCTTTTCCTTTATGAACCACTTTGTGAAAGCCTTCAGTATCTTTCTTTGTGTTCGCCTTACTTTTGTTCTCTATTTTGCTGAGAGGATAGTTTCTAGATAGGTTCCCATGATCATGGAATTTTCGACATCTAAAAGGAATATGTTCATAGTCAACTGTTTGCACCCATTATTCATCCAAAACTTCTAAAATGACCTCATCCAGAAGAGCTCCAAATAGATCCATCTCCACACATATTCTTGCGAAGGAAGTGTACTTACTTTTCGTAGTGGCTTCAGAAGTTTTGACAAAATGCCCTAACTTGTTTCCTATAGCAGATAACGATTCTGTTTGCCAGTAATCAAGGGGTAACGAGTAGAGTCTTACCCAGACCGAGACAGAAGTGAATGTTTCTCTCTCAAGGACAAAGTTCATCATCCACGGTCGCATATAAAGGCCTACTGCTGCATAGAAGTAGGGCCCTCCTTCAAACACTTTGTCTTTGTCCTCAATATTTGTGAAGACTATCGTAAAGAAACCCTTAAACCCAAGATGTAGGTCAATGCTTCATTTTGGTTTCTAGTTATATTTAATCCACGACTGTAAATCTTTTTCTGTGGGCCATACTGCCATGAATTTACAAATGATAGCATATGCCCTCATGTGGTCTCTATGCACCTGCAGAGCAGGATCATTTAAAACTACTCTAGGAGTGACCTCAGCTTTGGGTTTACATGACCCTTTTTGTGCTTTGTTATTCACTTCATGTTCCTTGTCTTCTTGCTCATTTTCCTTGTTGATGTTATTCTCCTTTGTCTTATTTGAATCTTGTTCCTCTTCTATAATCCTTGTCCCCTCACCTGAAGGACCTATGACACTCTCTAATGGTTTCTTTCCTCGACTAGCCACTACCTGCCTATAGGAGGGAGTGGAGATTCCTCCCCTATGTGCTTCCATGGAAACTCCCGCGAACTCTTGCAAACCCTAACACTTCGAGGAAACTCCACGCAATTTTCGACTAATCACTAAATTTGGAATGCATGGCAGATTAGTCTATTCTTTCCCAATTCTCAACATGCTACAAATCTAATAAATTTTATACTTAATATTAATTTAAAATTTAAATATAATCCTAGTGTATTATGCATGGCATAAGAAAATAATATGAAGTGTTATCAACCAATTTCCTTCCTTCTATTTATTTGTAGTCATCATTATGTTTTTTACCCTTTTGCATATATTGGGCCCTTCATTTTTAGCTTGTTGGAGCACGAACATTGGTTCAACACTAGGAATATGCCTCCTCCATTCGTTCTTGGTGTATTGTTTGGCTTTGAGAGCGTCAGATTAGTCTTTTCTAACCAACATCCATACTTAGTGTATTGTTTGGCGTTCAAAGCATCAGATTAGTCATTTCTAACCAACATCCATACTTAGTGTATTGTTTGGCGTTCAAAGCATCAGATTAGTCATTTCTAACCAACATCCATACTTAGTGTATTGTTTTGCATTCAAAGCATCAGATTAGTCATTTCTAACCAACATCCATATATTTTTTCTAGAATATTTCTTTCCCTAGATTTTTTTGGTATTTTTCTCAAAAATTATAGAGTAGAAAGTTCTCGCATCACACACCAAACCAGAAGGATACAAAACAACACACACACTTGTATTTACAAGGTACAATCACAACTCAAGCAAAACAATCATGTCAATGTGTGCCTATTTTGGACACAAGAAAAGGATTCCCGTACATGAATTCAAGGAGGAGTTGAGGTACCATATGGTGTGCCATGATGGGGCCATGCCATACAAATTTTAACTATGAGACTCCTAAAGATTGATGATAACAAGGAAAAACTAAAATCATAGTGTTATTAGGAATAATCGGAGGACATAAAAAGTGAGTGGTCTTGTGAGCTACTATGGCTCCATGACAAGGACTATGAAGACATAAAGGGGTGACAAGAAACTCATTGAATGATGGATGTGTGTTTGACAATTCACTGGAAAGTTCAACATTAGAAACCAAAAACGTTACTTGGTCCAAGGGTGACACTTCCAAGGATGGCTAAGAAAATTCCCCCTAGGTTAATTCGAGATTTAGTTTACCAATCTCTACTTTTTCCCATTTGTGGAGACTACAGGTATCAAGACGCATAATCTCCCTAGGATTGTCAATAGGTGAATCCATGACCTCCATGATGAATTTTTCCATAGGAAATTTGTCATTAGGGAGTCATGTTCAATAGGCAGAGTGACAATCCATGTGGTAAAATGGTCCTAGTCATATTCCAAGGGATCTACCCCTCTAATAGTAGCCAATAAGGATTTGTGCTACATGAGGCAGGACTGAAAATCCTCTAAGGAAGACATGGCACATGATGCTTCGACTAACTCTTCAATAATAATATAATGTTGGGAACACCGCGCATCAGGATTGTTTGTTAACTTATGGAATACATTGTTAGGTGGGTGATATAGCAGTTCCATAGGATTATCTAATCTGAGAGATCTAGTGGAAGCGAAAGGGGTGGTCAAGTCCTTAGAAGTAGAACTTGAATCAGGAGGATCATATGATTTTTCTCTCGTGGTAAAATAAATGTGAGAATTAACATGAGGACCCACGCATTGTTATTAGGACCATATTACCATTTCCCCGCATTACCCATAGGAGGAGGTGGAGAATCTTGTACAACCATTTGTTGTTATGGCAACACTTTTGATGGATTTACTCATTGTTAACTAGATTTATTATTTCTTTGTGACTAAAGTTGAAAAGTGGAAAAACAAAATATTTAGTAAATGAGTAAATATTATTTCAAGGGTGTTACCAAGCATATTTCTTGAGGTTGTATATGATACACGTATATATTGCTAGAAGAATAGAGATTGAAAGATAAAAAGTGTAGCAATAGGCATTAACATATAACATGAAAAATTTCAAACACTTTTCAATAGGAATTAACCACTAAAGGGAAATAAACATTGTCCATAAAACATACGTGGGGAAAATATTTGCTTTGTAGGTGTTGTATTGAATTGGCTTGGGAGCTTATACATGGACCATGAACATTATCTTACACCTCTTTTAGGCCCTCAGGGACTAGTTTCCATCCTTGAAAAATGTTCAAGGGCCTAAGAACCATCCCTTAGATGGTCTCCATGAGCACCACTAAGCCAACTATTCACCTTAGAGGCATTGGGGGGTGGTTTTGTACCATGTGCATAGTTTGTATTATTACTAAGCCTTAAAAACCACTCGTACTAGGCCCTAGGATGATAATGGTGTTTCTCCTTAGATGATGTCCAATGACCCAAACAAAGCTATCCTCGTGGGGAAAACTTATCCTCACATTAACCCTCATACACCATCTATATACCTGTGGTTTATAATGATGGAAAGTAGTGCTCCCCATCACCTAATTGTGCAAAACTCCCCAACTAACCTAGATGCCATGTCAAACATGTCCTCTATATTAGCATATCAACCTACATTATCCATTAGCTCATTGAGATAGAGGGTTCAAGGACTGTCACTTGATGGATGGGGACTATAGTCCATCGAGAGGTCAAATGTTGGGCTAACTGTGTTAAGGACACCTCGAGGTCAACCAACACTAATGCAATGTATTAGTTGTTGGTACATAAACCTATCAAAATTTCACAATATTGGGTAGTAGACATTAGTAAGTAGGACACTAGTAACCAACAAGAAACCTTGGTATCGATAGAGTAATGATGTGGTGAGTGGACGTAGATCCGGGGATACCACAGTCAATTGTGTGGCACTTGATTTGACATTCTAACATCTCATTATGATGTGGCACCAATGTGGGTCTAGATGACATGGCATACCAACGTGGCAAGTGATGTGGCATGTTTACATGGCAATGGAAGGTTGACTAGGCACCGAGGTGATGTCTAGGTGGTAACCATATAGTGATGATGTGGATGTTGGGCTTTTGGATGTTAATATATCAGCTAATTAGTATCAATGACACTCTTTAGCCTCTTCCGAGGGCTTGATCGCTTGATAGCCCGACCATTGGCCTTTCAAGTTATCGAGTATTGAGACAATACGGCTTCAATCTACAAGCTCGTCTGTATGTTAGTTGTCGAGTATCGAGACGGTTAGTATGTATAGAGCATTAAGTGTCCTGGAGGATAACGGCTTAGTGATCTAGCAGATGGATAAGGTAGATGATGGAAAGGTAACTGTGTTAATTAATGACCCATTATTTGGTTATGTGAAGACCAAGTAAGCAAGTTTTAAACTAATGTGATATTTCCCAAGTGGTCGATAGTGGATATAATAGCCAAATTAATTGAATAGGTAAGCTATCGTGGAAGTTGATATGCCATTTTATAATGGTGACATGTGGGCAAAGGACTACCACGTGCTTGACACGAAGCAAATAAATATGTATAAGAGAGAAGTTACAATATAAACTTGAATAATACCAAAGGTCAATTAAAACACCTTTTCTTAGACTATACAAAATGAGAATTTTTAAACAAGAAACTAGGATCCCATCTTATTGTTTATATCATTGCTAAAATGAACATGGCCTAATTATTTAATATCTCTTGTAATCGAACCAAAGTTATGTATCACATGAATAGTTATAGGTAAGAATTCCTATAAATGATCTTGATTACTATGTCACATATTGAAATCTTTAATTTCACAAATAGTTTCATCATTTGTAATAGATCAAATAACTATGACTTTAGGCAACAATTTTGATGGTTTTTACTCATCGTTAACTAGATTTATTATTTCTTTGTCACTCAAGTTGAAAAGTGGAAATACAAAATATTTAATAAATGAGAGTAAATATTATTTCAAGGGTGTTACCAAACTTATTGTTTGAGGTTTTATATGAGACAAGTATATATTGCTAGAAAAATAGAAATAAAAAATAGTTAACAAATTCCTAAATTTCTTATTTGAATAAAAAAAAAATCTCTACTTTTAATTTTTTTAATAATTACTAAACTATGTATTTGAAATAAAGAAAATTCTCTTCCTTTTTTCTTTTAATAATTACAAAATTTATTATTTAACACAAATAAAATATATATATATATATATATATATATTTAGATTTTTCACTACATATATATTGAACTTTTACTTACAATTCTAGGATCCCATCTTATTGTTTATATCATTGCTAAAATGAACATGGCCTAATTATTCAATATCTCTTGTAATGGAACCAAAGTTATGTATCACATGGATAGTTATAGGTAAGAATTCCTATAAATGATCTTGATTACTATGTCACATATTGAAATCTTTCATTTCACAAATAGTTTCATCATCTCTAATAGATCAAATAACTATGACTTTAGGCAACACTTTTGATGGATTTTACTCATTGTTAACTAAATTTATTATTTCTTTGTCACTGAAGTTGAAAAGTGGAAATACAAAATATTTAATAAATAAGAGTAAATATTATTTCAAGGTTGTTACCAAACTTATTGCATGAGGTTTTATATGAGACAAGTATGTATTGCTAGAAAAATAGAAATAAAAAATAATTAACAAATTCCTAAATTCCTTATTTGAATAAAAAAAAAATCTCTACTTTTAATTTTTTTAATAATTACTAAATTCTGTATTTGAACTAATTCCTTATTTGAAATAAGGAAAAATCTTTTTTTTTTGTTCTTTTAATAATTACTAAATTTATTATTTAACATAAATAAAAAAAAAATTTGAAAAATCTATTTTTTTTCTTTTAATAATTACTAAATTTATTATTTAACATAAATATAAAATAAAAGATAAAAATTAGATTTTTCATTACATGCCTATTGAACTTTTACTTACAATTCGATCCAATACTATTTTTTCCATATATAAAAAATATACATGATTTTTTAAAATTTCAAATTTTTCATTCATATACCCGATATCTATCTACATGCACGTTTTTGTTAGTAAATATAGGCTATTGAACTAGGTGAAAGTAGTTAGTAAACTAATTGAACTAGGTGAAAGTAGTTAGTAAACTAAGTGTTGATTCCCACTCCATCTGATATCTAATCTGATCTCATCAGACAGTTCGGGCTCTAATGAATTAATAAATATGGCAGTTCTGAGCTGGTAAATTTACTTCCATTAATGCACCCAACGAATCGTTAAAAGCAATAAGGTACGGAAGTGTACAGATTCACAAGCACGATATTTACATACAGGATTATGTCTGATTTTTAGAAGAACAAATCTTCAAATTTACAAGCAGCACAAGTTTTTGGTTCAGATTTTTCCCTTTTGGAAATGAGAGTTCATGCAAAATACAGGTTTTTTCCTACTTCTGATTGTAATTTTGATTATCTTTGTGCACTTTTTTTAAACAGTTTCTGCCATGTCTTTTTAATATACTCCCTTTTTCTGTTAATGAAAAATACTTTTACACAGAATTTGTCCATCCTCGGCTGTAATTATTTGCAATTTGCTTAGTTGATATAGGTTGGTTTGGTTGCTTTGTTTAGTCCTATTATTTGATACGCATGCAGATAGCCTCTTGGATTGTGCTGGAAAGCTGTGCAGTTTAGAGAGACTGGGCAATGAGACGGGATTTGGAATCATTACAGGCTTGATTTTGTACTGTGGTTTTAGAATTTCCTTGTTTTTTGCCTTCATTGAATAATAAATTTTGATTTGAAACTGAGCAACAGTGGGTATTTCCTCCCTCACTTTTTCTCCTAACAATTTCAAAGAGTCCTCAAAAAGATTTAGGGCATCAGCTACAGCCTCCCAATCATCCAAGTTTCCATCCTCATCCTCACTTACAAACCCTGAATACTCAGAGGATTTGTATTTGGCTCTAACTAAAACATTTAGCCGAGCCCGTATACATGGGTGGGTTGAACATGTCTTTTGGAATTTGAAATCTAGGTGAGTGATAGCAACAGCCTAACTGCAACATATAGCCTAGCCCGTATACATGGGTGGGTTGAACATGTCTTTTGGAATTTGAAATCTAGGTGAGCGATAGCAACAACCGAAGTTTAAATTCTTTTTTACCCTACTCAAATAGGCAACAATTGAGCTTGAATTTACTATTTTATATCTTTAAATCCTCCTTTACCATTTGTTAATGTTATAGACATTTTTGTGCCTTGCATCACTGAGCATGAAATGTCAATAATTAAGGGATCCAAAGTCCCTAAACATGTTGTTCCTACCCCTAGAGGAACAAGGCCAGCAAACCACAACAGTTCACTGAAGTTCTCCACCTGAAAACACTCAAAAACAAGGCAATTCTGGATCATGTCAACTGCTCCACTGAGCATCTGCGCTGAATGTCAACTGCTCCACTGTCTACCTGCGTTGAATGTCAACTGCAAAGAAGGCTACCTGCGCTGAGCATAACTGGACAAGTGGAAGGCTCATTTCTCAAGGTGTCAATGCCCAGGAAGCTTCCAAAATGACACTTGGGTCAGGGAATTCGACTGGTGATGAGTAAGAGGTTCCAAATCTCCAAGTGGAAGCAAGAACCTCCAAGTGGACTCAAGAACTGAGAGAGGAAGAGGACACTAGTCACTTCTCAAGCTAACTCATCCTCTCTCCAAAACTCCTATATATAGATCTCTCTCCATGAGGTCAGGGGGGCTGGAATATTGTAATTGCAAAGAATCGTTGTTGGTTTGTGGTTAGATCATTAGGTGTTTATGCTTTGAAAGGGGCTGAAGAAGGAATTCCATTCTGCTGGGAAGGAGATGCTGGGTTGTAACCCTATGGGTTGTATCTCTTCCTGAACCTTGTTTATCAATCAATAAAGCTTCTTGGTTCTTTCCTATATGCTGGTGTTTATTGTATGATTTGAATTAGTGTATTTGATTTACTTCTAATCCTGAATCATTTATGAATATGTACATTTGCCTTTGTATTGTGTCCTTCTCTTGTCGCAAGTAGCTGTTCCCTTGTCACAGGTAGTTATTCTCTTGTGATCTCGTGGGAATCAAGTAGTTGTTCTCTTGAGCAAGCGAGGAGGCGAGTAGCTGTGGACACACAAAGAGGAGAGGATCTAGATCGAGGGACAACCGGAAGATAACAGTAAGTCTACCAATCTCTTCTCTTTCATATTTCATAAAGGAAGAAACCGAAGTAGCTGTATTCGTTTGTTGCTAAGGTACTGTCACACCTTAGGTGGATAGGATCGTCCTGCATAGGCATTTTTCGCCACAACAAATTGGCGACTCCGCTAGGGAAGAACTTTGTTTTAGTCATTTTATTTGTGTTTACATCATTGTTTACTTCATAGACTCAACAGCAACAATCGAACTGCTTCGCAAAGTAGACTGTTGCTGCTTTGATCCTTCGCTGGGTTTTTTGTCTAGGATCTGAACAATGGACTCACAAATGACTTGATGATCCTTTGTGATAGTCTTTAGTACCCTCTCAAAGCATCCCTTTGTTTATACCTTGCTTGTGTTTCTGATTTGGCCTGAAACAGTTGATTTTTGAGCATTTTATGACCCGGAACCCAAGAGAAACAAGAGTTTCTCCTTCAGCGCGACTGTTGTGAAGGCATTCTGCATTTCAGCACAGGTCCCGTGAAGGCTACCTGCACTGAATGTCAAAACCACAGTGTTGAGGTTGCGCTGAACCAGTTTTTCCTTGTGCAGCTGGGGTTCTCTGCTGTCTTTTTCCCTGTTTTGATCTCTGTTTTTGCAGCCTTTAACCAGCATAGGTACCAATCTGATAACCCCTTTTCTTTGCTTGAATTCCGCCTCATTTTTGTACAAAAAGACTGTAAGTGTTTTTATGTGTTTGTGGCGTCATTTACAGTTTTCCTTTGCATGAGAAAAATAGTCATCTTGTAGCCTTGATTCAGATCTGATTAATTGATTGATTGTGATCTTAGGAGAGAGTTCATTGGCTGTTTACAGTTTGATTATCATTTGCTTTTGCTTATTGGTTTGAATTTGTCACTTTTAAGTGTCGAAACAAGTATTTCTTTCTAAAAATCACAAAGTGATTGTAATCTCTTCTACCCTTGCTGATTTTGGAAAAAGTGAACTTGTTTATTTTCAGTCATTTAAAAGCAAATTCGAAGTTGTACGAAAAGCTTTCTTTGTAGGCATTTATACTAAGAAAGTGAAAACAAACACCTGCATTGTGCATTTGCATTTTGATAAGTTTGCATGTGTGATTTAGGAAGAGTGCATTAGAGTGTGCTGATTGCTCTTTGAGAAAAGATGGTCGCTCTCTTTTCCCTTAGTAGCTAGGATTTTCAAAGTTGAAAGATTATAAAGCTTGCTTATCATCTTAGACTGCATTTAGGAATTTTTACCATACATCTCATGGTGATCCTGAAAGACAAACTTTAAAAAGATCAACTTAAAATAAACTGAATGAACCTAACAACGCTTTGCAACATAACGCACAACATAGAGGTCTAGGCTAGAGACGTGTTCCGGCGTCGTTAAGCCTAGTGACTGTCGATCTCGTGGAAGGCGGGTGATTCCTCCTGAGGGACAATAGCACTAGTACAGATTTGTGCTCCCACATACCGTCGCGTATATATTGGGAGACCCCTATAGGCATATATCCTTTATCCTTAGTAAGTCGTGTCGGCCGCCCTACTGATCGCAATGCAGTGAACACAACATTGACGAAGATCGACCACCCGTACCGTAAAAAGTATTCTGTGGTTTTGCGAAAAGTTTGGCACACCCTCTGCCTAGATCTCCAGAGCAGTTCCTTTTGGCCTTTTTCAGACCCTATAACAGAAAAAGTCCATCCGAGCATTTTTCACTTCGGGCTCGTTAAAACATCGAAGGAGACTAGAGTCATATTTAGCTTTTTCTCGACTCTTTAAAACTGAAAAAGCAAGTTGTGTCTAAAGCGTCGTTAACAATTTATTTTAAACGGAAAAATCACCCTTTATCCCTGCATTGATCTTCGAAGTTAGTCTACCTTCATCACAAAGTTCTTGTAGAATCGCTAGGAAATCTTTTGGATAGACTAAATATGTCTGAACAACCATCGACATCCAGGACTGTGTCATCCGACACAGCAGCGGCAGAGCCTCCTTCTGCTACTCCAATGCTATTCGCTGGTATACCATATGTCCCAGAAAATTGTCAACAGCAAGCTGGAGTCCAATCAGAGATTGTTTAGACGACATGGTTAGTTCCTATTTCTTCATCCGGATTATCATCTGGTATTTCTTATGTTGAAACTCAACAACTTAATCCAATGTGTCTTCAAAGGCCAATCTACCCTTTAAGCACTGGATTGCCACCATATGGAGGGCAGTATGCCTTTTCATTGTTCCCCCCCGAAGAACAACCATATGGGAGTTTACAACAAAGTTCAGGTCAAACTGGAATTACATCCAGCGGATGGGTACCAATACTGCCTCAGCAACCAAGGGTTACATATTCAATGCAACCAGTCCACCCTATGTCAAATGTTGCCACTATACCTGGTATGTTGATTACGTCGCAAGTACAAGTGCTACCTGTTGTATGTCAACCGCAAGTTTCTCAGGTTGCAATACAACAGCCTCTTGTCTCGACAACTCAATCACAACCTCCGGTTAGTGCCTCCTTATCTGGAGCGACTCAGGCTCAAACAAGTACTATGACTCCTCATCTTGGTCAATCATCCAGTATTGGACGACAGCAAATGGTCCAACAATCGGAGCTGGTTCAAACTCAATAACCGCAATTCCAGCAATCATATCAAGGACCCGAGCAACAAGTCTTTGTAAGTAATGGGAAACCATATAATAACGATTATGCCCATCAAACTTGTCAAAGTTGCTAGCATCAAATACATTATGCTGGTATGCAAAGACCCACTGCTCAGGCGATTCCATCTTATCCTGGGTATGCTCCGCCTAACCTGAATCAACAGTTGCCCTTTGTAGCAACTCTAGAATTACCAGATCTAAACCGGCTGACGAATGATCCAATTGCTTATGCCCCTTGGTGGCCAGCGATTCCACATAAACTTCCATCGGACATTCCTAAATTCAATGGAAATCCAGGTGAAGACCCATCGAATCACGTCATGAATTTTCATCTGTGGTGTTCGTCGAACACCCTGAACGATGATTCGATAAGGCTTCGCCTTTTTCAGAGGAAATTGACGGGTCCAGCGGCTAAATGGTATATTGAATTACCTAGAGCCTCTTTCGACAATTTCAGTTCCCTAGCCACGACTTTCTTAACCCATTTTCAATTACCGATAAGGTATGAAACTGGAACGGAAATCTTAACCAACTTCAAGCAGATGACGGCCACACATATATCCGATCATATACATGAGTGGCGTCGTCGTCGCAGGATGGTAAAGACTTACGTTCGAGATCAGTTGTTAGCTGAATGGTTTATAAAGTCGTTACTTCCTGCCATAACGGAAGATGTGGCCAAGGGGGGAGTCGTAATGGAGGAGTAAGTTATTACTCGTGCACAATATCTAGACTTAGTATATACTCAGTCCAACACGCTCTATGATAAAATACCTGATGCCCCTAGACCGGAATTTTCAATTCCTCCTCCTCCTAAATCAAATAGTGACTCTCATGCCGGCGATGGCGTGATTGGCGCAACAGACATGAAATCGACAAAGGCTATATCTAAAAAGGCCCGTATGATTTCCGTTCAAAATGCAAATGAGGAACTTCTTGCCTCGGAAGTAAGTGTCGTGTCGGACGACAAGGGAAAACGACCGAAGCAACCAGGGGGCAAGAAGAAAAAGAAAGGGAGAAAAAGGAAACCCCCTACGGGGTGCCATATTTGTGATGAGGATCATTGGACAGCAGATTGTCCATACAAAGCTGAGCTTAAAAGATTCTTTAAGAGTTCGAAAACCTCAGCTGTGTTGACTGATCCATTTCCAAGCCCGAGAACTGAACTGGTTTCTAATCAAAATGCTTCCCGATCCCAAGTGCTTATGTTGTCTGTATCAAAGCAGAAAAATGATGCTTTGATGAGGAATAAGGATTACAGGAATCCAAAGCTGTCGAACAACAAGGCTAATGAACAACCTAGTAGTTCGACAACAACTTTGACCAAAGTTGTGCCACCCATCGTCCCTGAGCCAATGATAAAGTCGCAAAAGGGAGCAGTACACAAATCGACATTTAATCCTTGTGCGAAAATAGCACAGATAGAGGACCTGGCCCAATCGTCGTCTGTTATGTCGACACTTGAGGTACCGAAAAATTGCTTCTCCCAAGAGCAAGCTTTATTATCAGCGATAGGTGGAATTGACCCAATGGATTCCAATCTTGTGGCCTTTGATCATAAAGGATATGACCCTCAGTTACCAGCTCAACTAGCTTTCCTTATTCAAGTGAAAGCCCTCAACAAAACTGTTCATCGAACAATTATTGATGAGGGGGCATCTACATGCATTATGTCGATGAGTTGCTGGAAGACTTTAGGATCTCCAACCTTGTCGAGGTCTGCGACGACGTTAAAAGCATTCGACGGAAGGACATATACCCCATATGGTATACTAAATAACTTGAAATTTGAACTAGAGGGAAAAACGGTAGAAATAGATGTTGAAGTCATCGATGGGAATCTTGATTACAACATCCTACTAGGAAGACCATGGATATATGCCATGGCAGCTGTTGTGTCGACCTATTTTAGGAAGACTGCATTTCCCTTCCAAGGAGGAATTATAATCGTTGACCAACAAACTTTTCTCCCCAACAGTTCACAAGTTACGGGAAGCATTCCAATGATCCATGGAAGCAATCATTCGCTCCAAAATATCAGAGTAGGTCTCCTAAAAGACCCTGCTTTAATGGGTACTTTTGCCCTACCGCCTCTAAGTAATCTGGCGGAAGTGGCCACAGTGGAATATGAAACCTTCTACATCTAATGGATTTGGACGCCGAGGACGGTTCTTATCTCGTGTCAACCTCGTTAAAAAATGAAACAAGGAGTCATGAGGATAGTTCTTTTACTGTGTCAACCTCATTAAAAAATGAAACAAATCCCCTTTCCAAATCTCAAAGGTAAACCTTCATTCCAACCACCGAGTTGAATGCAATGAAGCTTGGGGGGCATGCACCTCGATTTGCGTTATTATGCTGGGGGCATGCAAACTTATCTACGAGCAGTTTTAGCATAAAGTTCATGCTCGTTAAAAAATAAATGCAAGGTTCGAGCAGTTTTACCGCGGAATTTATGCTCGTTAAAAAATAGAAAAGCGAGATCCGAGCAGTTTTAGCACATAGTTCATGCTCGTTAAAAAATAAACATAAGATTGAGCAGGGTTTTGGCGCATTCAAGCTCGTTAAAAAATGAACCCATCCCGGTAAATAGCCATTGAGTATGTAACCTGATCAACCATAAAAGCCTTGGTCGTGTTTGTGTACCGTCACCTCCACCATTCATTTGGCCGATCGTTTACCTCCATTTGATTGTTTACCCATTTTGAGGAACAGCTGCGAAGAGTGATTTCACCTAGCCATCCTTGTGACACTGCTGTGATTGGAAAATTCCAACCTGTACCTGGAATCAGCTGCTAACCCTATTCATCACTCGTTCCTCGAAAGACGAGTCTTCTTTAAGCTCTTTTCTATTGACTCGTAAAATATGAAAAGATTGCCGAGTTCTGGCCTTCCAGCTTGTTAAACGACCAGAAGAGCTATCCCTCCTCTAGATTTTAATCTTTTTGGACCTGAGGGATTATTGCACAAAAAGATCGAGCGTTTGTTTTGTTCGGCTCGTTAAAAATACCGAAGACTCATCCCTTCTGTATTGTTTTATACTTTTTCGGACTTAAGGGATTAGATGACGAAAAAGGAATTTTGGAGTTAACTTTATGTACCTTTTCAGACTCTCTAAAAATGAAAAGGGCCAAGTTTTCCTTGTCGTTAGACTCGTTAAAATCACTAAATAGCGACAAACTTGTCTTTAGACGAGAACGAGTTTCACTATCGCTAGGCTCGTTAAAACATAGCGATGGGCTTGCCCGAAGGGAAAGTTATAGAACAAGCATATGTTATCCTCCTCAAGCTTGACAAAAATAAAGAGGTACTGGTCAGAAATGACTGGGGAAAAATTGGGAAAAAATCAAGAAAACTTTGATGGTAGCAGGTCGCTCTTGAACATGACACTTTTCTTCCGTACCACATCGGGTTGGGTTGTTTCATTCACTGGTCACATCACCATGGTCTCGCCATACCATCCGTACTTGGGGTAATGCTACCAATCCATCGCATCAGTGTCGCCATATGTTCAAGAGAAGTCGTTCAGAAAGAGTCAACCGGGTCCCATCCACTGCCATACATTATCCTTCATCCATTCATGACCGCCACCCTGAATCATATGTCACAGATTGTTTTCACCTCCACTAAAATCATTAGCTCCGTTCCGTGTCACTGATGTGGGATTCATTAAGGCCCTCCTTTGACGAATCGCTTCTTTTCGACATCAGCTCATTATCCAAGAAGTTGATCTAGGAACAACCCCTTCAGTACTTTGAAGCTTGCAAGCCTCAATGGCAAGTTTCTCACTTCCGGTGACAGGTATACATCAATGACCTTCGACCAGAAGATTTTGCGTGGTGTTCGACGCCAAGTCCTTTATTCACACCACGTGAATTGTACTGTAGTACCTTGAGGGTCATCATCATTATCGGTGATTCCTCTCACGCTTGTTAACGGTTTACATCATTGACCGGTAATCAAGCGATGTCTTTCCATGTTCGACTTCAGCGCAATTCTCACATGGATCGACTTGTACTTAGAGTGAAGATCGAATGAGTTTGAAGACCCCGGATCTAGTTTCATCCATCCGATATGCGATATATATTCAGGAAAATAAAGACATTTGACATGTACATCATTACAGCAGATTATCATCCTACTCAAATGATGATAGTTTCGCCAGAATTATCAGTCTACCATCAGACGATCGTCTGTTCTATGTACCAAAATGTATTTATAAAGCTGAGCATGGGAATGCCCGCCTTAGCTAGATCATGAAAGAAGAATGAATCATAATGTATTGTATTGTATCTTATTGCAGGTATCCTCCCAGCAAATGGATGAACTTCGGAATCCCCTGGATAAAGCATTTCACCCGATAAACGACCTCATACTTTAGGGGGCAACTGTTATAGACATTTTTGTGCCTTGCATCACTGAGCATGAAATGTCAATAATTAATGGATCCAAAGTCCCTAAACATGTTGTTCCTACCCCTAGAGGAACAAGGCCAGCAAACCACAACAGTTCACTGAAGTTCTCCACCTGAAAACACTCAAAAACAAGGCAATTCTGGATCATGTCAACTGCTCCACTGAGCATCTGTGCTGAATGTCAACTGCTCCACTGTCTACCTGCGTTGAATGTCAACTGCAAAGAAGGCTACCTGCGCTGAGCGTAACTGGACAAGTGGCAGGCTCATTTCTCAAGGTGTCAATGCCCAAGAAGCTTCCAAAATGACACTTGGGTCAGGGAATTCGACTGGTGATGAGTAAGAGGTTCCAAATCTCCAAGTGGAAGCAAGAACCTCCAAGTGGACTCAAGAACTGAGAGAGGAGAGGACACTAGTCACTTCTCAAGCTGACTCATCCTCTCTCCAAAACTCCTATATATAGATCTCCCTCCATGAGGTCAGGGGGGCTGGAATATTGTAATTGCAAAGAATTGCTATTGATTTGTGGTTAGATAATTGGGTGTTTATGATTTGAAAGGGGCTGAAGAAGGAATTCCATTCTGCTGGGAAGGAGATGCTGGGTTGGAACCCTATGGGTTGTATCTCTTCCTGAACCTGGTTTATCAATCAATAAAGCTTCTTGGTTCTTTCCTATATGCTGGTGTTTATTGTATGATTTGCATTAGTGTATTTGATTTACTTCTAATCCTGAATCATTTATGAATATGTACATTTGCCTTTGTATTGTGTCCTTCTCTTGTCGCAAGTAGCTGTTCTCTTGTCACAGGTAGCTGTTCTCTTGTGATCTCATGGGAATCAAGTAGCTGTTCTCTTGAGCAAGCGAGGAGGCGAGTAGTTGTGGACACACAAAGAGGAGAGGATCTAGATCGAGGGACAGCCAGAAGATAATGGTAAGTCTACCAATCTCTTCTCTTTCATATTTCATAAAGGAAGAAACCGAAGTAGCTGTATTCGTTTGTTGCTAAGGTACTATCACACCTTAGGTGGATAGGATCGTCCTACATAGGCATTTTTCCCCACAACAGTTAAGGCTTTTGGTTATATCCCCCTTTGAGTGGATTTGTTAGATGCAGAGGATTTCTGCCCCATTTTTCAAAAATTTCTCCCGTTCTTTTGGCGAGCTTCCAAATAATTGCGAGAGTTGTTTTTCACTTTGTTGTCTTTATAATTTCTCTTTCTTCATCCTTTTTTTTCTCTTGTTCCAGAAGGTTTGTGTCCCGGTTTATCTTTCAAATCTTTCATCTAAGGGAAGCTGGTTATTCCAGAAGATACTACATATTCTGGGGATTTAGATATTCCAAATCATTGCGAGAGTCGTTTTTCACTCTACTGTCTTTATAATTGCTCTTTCTTCATCTTTTTTTCTCTTGTTCCAGAAGGTCCTTGTCCCGTTTTATCTTTAAAAACTTTGATCTAAGGGAAGCTGGTTATTCCAGAGGAAGCTGGTTATTCCAGAAGATACTACATATTCTGTGGGATTTTGATCTAAAGGAAGTTGGTTATTCCGGAAGATACATATTCTGATCCCCAGAAACTCCATTTTAATTTTTCTCTCACAGTAAAGCAAGGTGTAAGTCATTATAAGAAATCTCTGGGTATTGGGTGCTCCCTTTTTATTTAGCTTTGATTGGGTTTGAAGATTATGATTATGTGTACTTCTTTGCTCAATGTTCATGCATCCAATATCCACCAAGTGGGTATTAGATCTTGAAGGTCACCCTGCTTTTGGGAGGCTCCTAATTGATCTCCATATTTGTTTAAGGTGTGTAATCCATTGCCTATCTACCTATAGATTTCAAGTATTTAGAAAGATGGCCTATGATATAGACATGGATGCATCTACATAAAACAACGTATAGAGTAAGGCCATTGAGACCCTTCATCTCAAAAAAGCACACTAAGACCCTTAGAGGTTAATGTTTGACTCATGGTTTTTGTGTTTGATTCTCTGTTTACCCAGTGGTGTTTTGTTAGTATTTGGATGGTTTGTAGAACTTCCCATTTTTGATAGCTTATTTAGTAATCCTTTACTGATTGATAAAATTTAAACTTGATAGAGTTGTGGGTAGGAATAGAATCATACTAAATGAATGTGAACAAGGTACTCAATGATTGTTTTGATTTTGCTAATTTTTTTTGGAACTAGTTTAAGTTTCAGCTTAATTTAACAAATAGTCAGATTGAAAGTTGGAAGTTGGATCCTCTTGAAGCGTATATCTGGATCCACTTTACCTTGTGGATTGGTTAAAAGAAAATCAATGGCAAATAGGTCAAAGAGATACACCCTCGTTGATTAGATATGGGAAATCTCTTAGAGCTATTAACACAGAATATGGTATCTTGGGTACCATTGTTGTTTTCAAATTTGCATCTGCTATAGTAGCAGTCATGAATGCACCATTCTTTCAACATCTGCTTCCAATCTGAAAAGGGGTGGATTGCGGATATGTAAGGAAAAGTGATCTCATCACCAGCTTTCATATCCCTCACTGCAATCATGAACATGGAAAACTTATTAGTAAATGTAAGTGCCCATACTGCCAAAAGATCTAGGAGCCATTCTTGGTGCCATAATGACTGGAAAAATTACCAACTTCTAATCAAAAAGGTGTTAAGAAATATACACAATTGTTGAACATGGAGTGAGAAGAAACATGTCCCATAATGAAATAAATTAAAATGTCAAGAAGATGAAAACCTGTGTGAAAATGGTCAATATTAATACATTTTATGTGAGAGTTAATACTTTTAATACAAATTTGTAAAGAATGAAAGTTGCAATTTACCAAAAATTAAACTAGCTCTACCCCAACTTATCCTTGAGTAACAGATTGTGCATAGCTCAGATTTTCATTACAGTAATTAAAAATTTAGAACAAAGCTAGAAGTAATCGTAAAATACACCATCCTAAACATGTGCAAGAATTTCAAATTCAGACAAAAGCTACAACTGATCTAGAAAATGACCCACTGGCTAAGAATAAGCATATTTTTGTCCACAAGACCATCACTAACATACACAGCCAAAACCAAAAATATTAACATTTTTAAGTGTCCATGAGACTTTAGTTTGTCTAATCAATGATATACATTAAACACTTGATCATCTATAATTGGAACTTGACATTGCAAGTCCTGCAGATTAGCGCAAGTTCATTATTGTACTTATGAAAAGAGAAGATAAGGTGTGGAATGTTAGTATTTGCGTGCAAGACAAAACTACACTCGTAGTTTCATACAAAGGATTCCCTTTTAATTTTTTCCATTGGAGATTGTATCAGCAAAATTATGAATGCAGATCATTTGCTTAAAACTTCAAATTTCAAATAATGTACACATAAAATAGAGAGAAAGAGAGATGATAATAATCAATGTTGAAAAAATCTACAAATTCTTCTGATATTTCCAATTTTTCTTGAGTTTTTCAGGGTGCCAATGTTTCCAATATGTTCTGAGCTTTCAGTCCAAGTTTATGTGTGCTGATATTTTCCAATGATTTCCAATATCTTCCTCTATATTTTAGATAAGTTTATTTCTGGAGCGTTGGCAATATATTCCCTTTGCAAGACTGATAATAATATTAACTTTATTATTTGGAAAGTTCATCCACCCTTGTAGGGTTACATATGTTTTTAGATGTCAATATTGTATTCAATTGCAACTTCATAAAACTAACCTTTCAACTTCCAAACTTGACACCTTATATGCCTACCTAAAAAGCCACTGCTTATTACATGTATTAATTTAAACAAGTCCTATAAAAAGGTGACCATCATAATCTATTAGTAATTACCCACTTTAATTCATAACAGTCAGCGAGTAGGACAACAAATAGTTAACTCCTCTGTTTCACCCATAGATCCAATTTAAGGCATTGATCTTATTAATTGGGTGAGGTATTCTAAAGGAATCCTCTCATAACCATCAAGGAGGTAGCTGGGCTTAAAGAGTGGGGATTTGGGCGACAGTGGGCCCTCATCTTATGTGTGTCAATCAGAGTAGGTTGCATGGACCTCAACAACCCTACTGATTTGATTAGAGACCGAGAAAAAACCTTTTAAAGGGAGGGCATGTTGTGTACCTCACCACATAAGATTTTAGACATTACATAATATAAATCAGCTATTTTGTCTGTAAGCTCATAATTTTGTAATAATGTTCTTGTCTTAGGTCTTTATAATACCATATTTTGATATCTTTAAAATTCCATTGTTGTGTAATAAGGGTCTTATCACTTTTATTAGTAACTAGAGCTTTTAAGTTTTAGGGTTTCCACCTCATTTGGTATAAAGAGTCCCCTTTCATTTGTAACATTTATCATTTCAGAAATACAATCAAAAAGTTCCTTTGGAGAAGATTTGTCCATTAATCTTGATTTCCAAGTACAATCCACCCATTGGGTGTGCAGGTGCCTCCACTAGTTTCGTTCTTTTCTGTTTTCTATCTTTTGAGTTTCACTCCTATCATATTTCTGTTGTTATTTTCAGTTCCTTGGGTAGTTCCAATGATAGCTTCTTTTTTGGATACAACCATACTTCATTCGATGTAGTACTTTGTCACACACTTGCATCTTTTCTCCTTCATTAGTTTTGCTATATTTTTATGATTGATAACTAGCTAGCAAGAAGTATGAATTTTGAATAAAATGGGGTTTTTTTCTAATATGTTTGTGAGGAGTGTCAATTTCTGAAATAACAACTTAGTTTGCTTTGTAGCTCCTGAAGGACTTCCCAAAGGATTTGGTGTCACTGAAAAGAACCCAGGTGCTTTGCTTTTACATTGGCTGATCTAATCTTTCTCTTCAACTTGTAGAGCAGGTATTGCTTCCCCTTTCTGTCAGGTATATGTCTAATACGCATTTTTAAGACGTTGATGTGGTATATAAGTTTTATAGACCTATTATATTTATTATTAATCTAATTGAATGGTATTTCAAAAAACATATGGTGTATCTCATAAAAGATGCATGATGATTCAATTTTCTCATACGGGGTTTTCTATGGAATTGAAAATTTCTTTGGTGAGCAGTTAAGAAAGATATTCTTTCATTTCCTTCTAGGTTTTTTTTTATCTACTATGCATGCCAAAAAATAATTAAACAATAAATATAAGTTAGCCTGTAACAGGAGTCAGGACATTTCTCTTACACTCTACCTTTCAATCTAAAAATTATATGTTCAGAGGAGTCTGAGATTTTCTATTCATAGATTCTAACTTATGAAGGTAGGTTTTTCCAACAAATCAAGGTGAAAACTATATATATGGAATGCTTTCATTTTCTTTACTAGATGTTGGGTGAATGGGTGATGCAGAATTGGCTTCAAGGAAAGGCTTGACAATCAAAAGTGATGATCCATGGTCTTAACATGTGGTGTGTGCCACAAAACAACAGACACTTAGCATGTTGTATTTTAAATTTTTATCCAAGATTGATGGCTTATTTTTTTCATTGCATTTGAAAAATAGTATTTTGTTTTGGTTGGGAGCACCTACTATATTTGTGTTAATCATTTTACAACATGTCTTTGATCTCCATTAGTTATTGGTACAGCTGTGTCATGTGTTTCAGCATGAATGTCACTTTAAGGAGGCAGTCCAATTTATGAAAACATGTTTGGATTCATGGAATGCTTGTTGTTCATTCATGTGAAGTAGTATTTTCCCTCTTCTATCACTGTTCAGTGATCCATACATTACAGATGGTAGGTAGTTTGCAAAGTGGGTTCAATCAAGCACTAACATATTTTAGGGTGCTAGGTATACTCACAATTGGTGACATCTAGCCTTATGTTACTTGGAAGGCCATGCACATTTGAGTAAAGTGCTCCATATATATGACTCCCATATCTTGGCTTCTTTGCAAAGAGAGAATGTTGATCCTTCACACGTCATGATTACTATAACCTTTCTCCATTTTTGCTAAATTGGGAGAGTGACCTGGTCTAAGATATTCTTAAGATTACTTGCTCTTGGTTTTCATTTGCAATTGGCTATCTTTTGGGTTCTCAGGTTTACTTGAATGCTCTAGGGTTGTTGTTGAATATTCATGTGCATGGGCATTCTGGTATTATTGATGATAGAATGAGAGATCTTTCATATCACCTTTTGGATCAAGTGAGTACTTACAATCATGATATACATATTGGAAATGCATGGTCCAAAAGGTTTATGTTGATGTCTGATAAGTTAATTGCTTCACCTTGTACTATCTTATTCTGAAAAAATGTGATTTAAAACACTAGATGAGATTATGACTATAACAGACATTTACCTATGCATATTTGACTTCATGATTTATATATTAGACCAAACAATAAAATGGGATTGACATGTAAATATCATAAAAAATTATATGGCCATACACGACAGTCACCAAAGAAAGGGGATTTTTAGAAACATGGGTAAAATAGATTACAAATGGATGAAAAGACTATTGTTTGAGTGAGAAGTTAAGAATGATTTAAGTGTTGCAACCCCAAAACCTCAGTCAATATTAAATTGACATCATGAAGTGAGAAGAGGTAGCAAAGCACATCTAGAAAAGCATAAATAATTACATAAGAAAGACACGTTATCCAAGATAAGAAAGGCTGACTCAGACCCAAAATGCAGCTTGCAATGAATTGTGATCAAGGCTGCCATCAAATCATAGTGCTGAAATTGAGATGACCAGGAAAGAAGCTCCAGTCACTGGACAATGTAAAACATGGCTAACAACCATGAATGCAACTTCTAAAGAGAATATCATCAAAATACATTTCCACAACATACATTTATGAACACCCAACTACCAGAGTGATACTAGTAGATCATGAAAAACATGAAATCTGGAGAAGTAATTGTGCTCAAAAGTTTGTGTCTATGCAATATATTAAAATACAAAACACATTTAATAATAAAGGAGACTAGAAGCAACTAATAGTTTGAGTTGGTAGCAGGTAGCTCTTTAAAGCCAAGACATGAACAGCATCCCTAAACTGATATGGTCTAGAGTCTCTCCTTCTTTCATGGTGTCCGCAATAGGATTACAGAACAGAACCAGATCTCCTGCTATGCAATCCTATGTAATAAACAATCCCGTGTCCAAAAAAGATTTGTCATGTGTGACTGTTGTTCACATCACAACCACAAAACAAAATTTTTCCACTCAGGATGCCATATCTGATAATTCTCGATAAAATCTTAATCTAGAGAGTGAAAAATAGTCACACATGATGTGTACTTCTCATTCACAGTATGCCCATAAAGGCAAATCGTCTGTGTGGTCAAGGAATATGGTGTTGAAGAGTAGACTCACGGCTTTTGCAGGATTGTTATATCTAGAGAAAACCCTTTGGTATCTCATCATCTGGATTTCTTAAATTCTATGGAGAGAACCATCATCTGAGCAGCGGATATTATTCTTCATTGAGTATTGATGTTATAGATAAATACCCAATTTTGTTAAGTAATATTGAAAATTCTAAGAATTTGAGCCATTAGAAACCTAATGGAACAACCTAAGAATGATTTGGAGAAGGGAATAGATGAGAATGGTAATTTAAGGCAACCCTTGCTGCATCATGGTACTAAGCACAGCAAAATAAGGAAACATAGGAACAAAGGCAAGAAAGATTCTGATGCACAGGGGAGTGCTGCAACTGTTGTTTTCTGTACCGCAATTGTGGCCTTGGGGCCTCTACAATTTGGGTTCTGTGTAAGTGTGTTGAACCATTATATTCTTATTTGGATAAGAGAGAGAGAGAGCATTTTGTAGATTCAGATAATAATGGAATCCTAGCAAATAGTGGGTGGGTAGTTAAGCTATATGCTTTTAGGCACTTTTCATCTGGTTGTCTGTGCCAGGGACCCTTCAATAAAGATGCAGTTTGAGTCTCTATCATGGATAGTTACTTTAAAACCCAACTCAATTAAATTCATGTACTAACATCACTTGGATTTATGCATCTCATGCACTGTAATGGATGGAATTGCATTTAAAAGAATCACAAATTAGAATCGTGAATGGTTTTGTGGATTTTAATTGTGTAGTAGAATATCTATCTCTGATACCCATTTTACTGATCCTTCATTTTGCCTGCTAAGCTAAGCTAATGTTCAAGTTAAGTTAAATATTTTGATTGGAGAGGGTACGAAACTAATTACAAGATTCGATTTTCAATCGTGCTTCCTTCAGCCAAGATTCATCTGATACCTTGATTTCTATGGGACCTACAAAACCAGAGTTGCAGTGCTCCATTTTCATTCTCGGCTGAGAAAGAAACTGCTTGAATTGCTGACAGAATTTCAGAATTTTAAATTTAAATGTTGGAAATTACATTATAATGCACTTAATATTTATAATATGGATGACCCTTTCCAAATTTATACCTCCCACTATATATTAAATATTATTCATCAAAATACACTCCCTTAAAGAATGCCAAGAAATCACCACCTAGTAATTTTGAAACCTGATGGGGTGTTATAATGGGAATTAAATGGATCCTATTGGATTTGATGTGCCCTCTCACTGCCTCCTTCCTATTCATGCCACCAAATCATAGTGAATTTATGGGACCTCGCCTCCCAAGGAGTGTAGAAGAAGCCCTTTGGCATGATTTTTGTTTTTTTTTGTTCATCTACATGAATTGGGTTCACTCCAATATGCTCTTCATCCTTGGTCACTAGCTCAACATTTAGTTAACACTTTGACACCTACTCCTATTGCTTCCCTTGCCCACCATGCACTCACATTCCTATCTGGTTTCTTGGGTGGGTTTCCTTTTGTCCACTTCATTGGTTCCCCCCCTCCCTTAGCGACTTTTTCTGATGGAAAAGGCTTAGCCCCGAGCTCATCCTTGGTGCAACTTGCTTAGAAAGTTATCACGACCTATCTTTTTCATAACTGTCTCATGTAGCTTCCCTCCCATCCCTGTGTTAGACTTTGTGACATCTTGCTACCTCCAACAACCATGACTCATTAGAGAGCTCTTTGCCAACATGGAAGTGGTGGTCATGGCACTTTAGGGGGCTCTCAAGCATGACTGCGAGTAGAATCTATAGCCTCAAACTTCCATGCTTATAAGCCTCTAGACATTCAAGAGGAAATGGTTATGTGAGTGACGTATTTTGTGTGAGGAAGTCTAGTGTTCAAATCTCTCTAATTTACATTTATGTGCTAAAAATACATACATACACGCCTAGAGTTTATAATGATAGCGATTGGAATTGATCCTATCTAGGTCACACGGGTATGATATCTAGTGTTCATTTCTCTCTAATTTTCTTTTATGTGCTAAAAAAGCATACATACGCCACTAGAATTTATAATGATAATGATTCAAATCAATCCTATCTATGTCACATGAATATGAGATCCTATCTGTATCACATAAGTATGAGATTAACCCGTTACCAATTTCTCTAATTTCTCTAGATATCAAAATAAATTAAAAATTTTATTAAAAATTATAATATATTTATTTTATTATATTTATAAAATAGAAAATTCTAATTCTACGTAACATATACACGGAGAGATCAAAATGAACACATATAACTAACCATTTTAAATTTCATGTGAAGTACACTATTATTAAGGTTCAACCCATAAGTTTTAGGTGTATAGGTCCATCATGTAACATCAAATGACGAGTTGCATGGTCCCATGCTTCGAGGATCACCCATGCCTAAAAATAATTCCTAATATTGCAACCGTACATAGTACCTCTTGCGTATGCAACCTTGTGTATCTCTAGTCATACATCATTTTCTACTACGGCCATTGCTCACATTTTGAGGGTTGTCCGACCAACATATGTGGCTATCTTCTTATTCCAGGCCTTTCGAGCTCTATGCCTAGAGTAATTTCCACTTTTCTAAGACTATTTCAATGGTTGATCATTTCATAAAATTCTAATAAGATTCCCACTCATAGTATAGAGAAATAATCCAAAATCAAAATTTGAAAATAGCCTAATTATATATCTTTTTAATGCCTAACTACATTTTTTTTTATGGCCAATTCTTTACCATAAGATTATTAAAGATAAATGGTTAAAATTAGAGAAAGTTTTGAGTTGTAATGAAGGGGAATTGAATATTGTTATACTCCAGCAAAAATATTTTAAAGATATAATATTTATTAATGAAAGATATAAGAAAAGTAATGTTTTATTAAAAAATAGTTTTAAAATGAAAAATTATTATAAATAAATATTTGTTATATTTTATTATTTATGGGTCGTGTATAAAAGTGGGTTAAAGTTAGTTTTTTTTAGAGTAATTTTTTTAATGTTTTAGATTTTGAGGGTTTGGTTTTGTAAGGTGGTCAAGGTTTGAAATTTGTGGTAGTTGAGAGGAGAAACCATAAAAAATATCAACCTTGTTAAGGGTTGGTATGATCTAGATTAGGGGCAATACTTAAGTGCTTTTGACGGTTTATATACCCATGGGTCACAATTTCTTAGACCACGAAATAATTCCTTAAGTAATAGACATGCTAAGAACCCCACACACACATATAATATTGTGTGTGTGTGTTAACATGTCCATTACTTAAGGGATTAGAGTATCGTCTAAGAAATTGCAACCCATGGTTCTTTAAACTGTAAAAATCACTAAGGTATTGCACCTGATATTGGCCATACCAATCCTTAAAATGGTTGGTTTTTTATGGTCTACGGTTTGATCTCGAGGGGTTTTGAATCTTGAATCTCATAGTTTACATGATACCTCATAACATGTCAACTGCTAATTGAATTGCCCCCACAAGAATGTTTTATTAAGATATAAGAGTTTTTTATTTTATTTCATATATATATATATATTTTAATGGGTGAAAAAATAAGACAGACAACATAGTTTAAAATTAAATTTGGTGTAGCTATGTAATTTTTACTATATTTTCTTAGAGTTAAATAATCTCTTGAATGAGAATTAGAATCATGATTGAGAATTTGATTATTTTTATAGGGAGTTAAAAAAGTCTTGAACGTGAATTAAATTTCTTATACTACAATTTTTTTTGTCTAACCATGATTCAAATTTCCCGAAAATAAATAAATATATAAATAAATAAATTGTTAACTAAAAAGTAAGACTCTTTATCTAAATTATTGATAAGAATCATTTAAGCCCTCAAATTAAAATCTTCTAAATTATTTTGAGCCTACAAACAGATAAAATTTCTAAGGTTCATGCTTTTCATTTAGATCCATCTTAACTTTAGATTTAGTGAGCATAGAGGGGATTTAATTTCTTGATGATAATGTTAGAGTTTGTTCTATTTGCAGAGTTTGGGAAATCTTACAAAGACCGAGGATTTCACACGAGTGAGAGAGACAATTTACTTGATGTGGTTTATAAACATGTCTATGCATCTCCTTGATGGGGAGGAATAAGTGGAGGGATATGGAGATGAGTATGAGATTGTTTTGTGTGAGAAATCCATCACAACTTGCTAGATTTCTCACTCTACAATGTTTTTATGTGCTTGAGTTTGTGCTAAAAGGAAATCTAACACATGTTAGGTTTTCTTTTACATTGCAATGTTGTTAACCTAGCACACATTAGACTTATTTAGTCCTAAAATTTTGTTATGTTATTGTGTTTGTGCTAGAAGGAAATATAGCATGTGTTAGATTTCTTTCAAATTTAGATGTGCTTGTGTTTGTGTTGGAAGAAAATTTAACACAAACTAGATTTCTTATACTCTACAATGTTGTTGTTGGCAATGTGCTTGTATTTGTGGTAGACATAAATCTAGCACTTGCTAGATTTCTCAATTTACAATGTTTCTATGTGCTCAAGTTTGTGCTAAAAAGAAATCTAACACATGTTACATTTTATTTTACATTGCAATGTTGTTAATGTAGCACACATTAGAGTTATTTAGTCCTACAATGTTGTTATGTTCTTGTGTTTGTGCTCGAAGGTAATATAACATGTGTTAGATTTCTTTCAAATTAAAATGTGCTTATTTGTGTTGGAAGAAAATTAAATACAATTTATAATTCTTATACTCTACAATGTTGTCGTTGGCAATGTGCTTGCATTTGTGGTAGACATAAATCTAACACTTGCTATATTTCTCATTCTACAATGTTTCTATGTGCTTGAGTTTTCGCTAAAATGAAATCTAACACATGTTAGATTTTCTTTTGCATTGCAATGTTGTTAATCTAGCACACATTAGACTTATTTAGTCCTACAATGTTGTTATGTACTTGTGTTTGTGATAGAAGGAAATATAGCACGTGTTAGATTTCTTTCAAATTTAAATGTGCTTGTGTTTGTGTTGGAAGAAAATTTAACACAAGCTGGATTTCTTATACTCTACAATGTTGTTGTTAGCAACGTGCTTGTATTTGTGGTAGACATAAATCTAGCACTTGCTAGATTTCTCACTCTACGATGTTTCTATGTGCTTGAGTTTGCGTTAAAAGGAAATCTAACACATGTTAGATTTTCTTTTACTTTGCAATATTGTTAATCTAGACTTATTTAGTCCTACAATGTTGTTATGTATTTGTGTTTGGGCTGGAAGGAAATATATCATGTGTTAGATTTATTTCAAATTTAAATGTGCTTTTGTTTGTGTTGGAAGAAAATTTAACACAAGCTAGATTTCTTATACTCTACAATGTTGTTGTTGGCAACGTGCTTGTATTTTTGGTAGACATAAATCTATCACTTGCTATATTTCTCAATCTACAATGTTTCTATGTGCTTGATTTTGCGCCAAAAGGAAATGTAACACATGTTAGATTTTCTTTTACATTGCAATGTTGTTAATCTAGCACAAATTAGACCTATTTAGTCATAAAATGTTGTTATGTTCTTGTGTTTGTGTTAGAAGGAAATATGACATGTGTTAGATTTCTTTCAAATTTAAATGTGCTTGTGTTTGTGTTGGAAGAAAATTTAACTGCCAGATTTCTTATACTCTAAAATTTTGTTGTTGGAAACGTGCTTGTATTTGTGGTAGACATAAATCTAGCACTTGCTATATTTCTCAATCTACAATGTTTCTATGTCCTTGAGTTTGCGCTGAAAGGAAATCTAACACATGTTACATTTTCTTTTACATTGCAATGTTGTTAATCTAGCACATATTAGACTTATTCAATCCTACAATGTTGTTATGTTCTTGGGTTTATGCTCAAAATATAACATGTGTTAGATTTGTTTCAAATTTAAATTTTCTTGTGTTTGTGTTGAATAAAATTTAACACAAGCCACATTTCTTATACTCTACAATGTTGTTGTTGGCAACATGCTTGTATTTGTGGTAGACATAAATTTAGCGCTTGCTATATTTCTCACTCTACAATATTTCTATGGGCTTGAATTTGTGCTAAAAGTAAATCTAACACATGTTAGATTTTATTTTACATTGCAATGGTTTTAATCTATCACACATTAGAATTATTTAGTCCTACAATGTTGTTATGTTCTTGTGTTTTTGCTAGAAGGAAATATAGCATGTGTTAGATTTCTTTTCAATTTAAATGTGCTTGTGTTTTTCTTGGAATAAAATTTTACACAAGCTAGATTTCTTATACTCTACAATGTTGGTGTTGGAAACGTGTTTGTATTTGTGGTAGACATAAATCTAGCACTTGCTAGATTTCTCAATCTACAATGTTTCTATGTGCTTGAGTTTGTGCTAAAAGGAAATCTAACACATGTTTGATTTTCTTTACCATTGCAATGTTGTTAATCTAGCACACATTAGACTTATTTAGTCCTAAAATGTTGTTATGTTCTTGTGTTTGTGTTAGAAGGAAATATAGCATGTGTTAAATTTATTTCAAATTTAACTGTGCTTGTGTTTGTGTTAGAAGAAAATTTAACACAAGCTAGATTTCTTATACTCTACAATGTTGTTGTTGGCAACATGCTTGTATTTGTGGTAGACATAAATCTAGCACTTGCTAGATTTCTCACTCTTCAATGTTTCTATGTGCTCATGTTTGCGCTAAAAGGAAATCTAACACATGTTAGATTTTATTTTACATTGTGATGTTGTTAATCTAGCACACATTAGACTTATTTAGTCCTATAATGTTGTTATGTTCTTGTGTTTGTGCTCGAAGGAAATATAACATGTGTTAGATTTCTTTCAAATTCAAATATGCTTGTCTTTGTGTTGGAAGAGAATTTAACACAACCTGGAATTCTTATACTCTACAATGTTGTTGCTGGAAATGTGGTTATATTTGTGGTAAACATAAATCGAGCACTTGATATATTTCTCACTCTACAATGTTTCTATGTGATTGATTTTGTGCTAAAATGAAATCTAACACATGTTAGATTTTCTTTTGCATTGCAATGTTGTTAATCTAGCACACATTAGACTTATTTAGTCCTACAATTTTGTTAAGTTCTTGTGTTTGTGCTAGAAGGAAATATAACATGTGTTAGATTTTTTTCAAATTTAAATGTGCTTGTGTTTGTGTTGGAAGAAAATTTAACACAAGCTAGATTTCTTATACTATACAATGTTGTTGTTGGCAATGTGCTTGTATTTGTGGTAGACATAAATCTAGCACTTACTAGATTTCTCACTCTACAATGTTTCTATGTGCTTGAGTTTGCGCTAAAAGGAAATCTAACACATGTTAGATTTTATTTTACATTGCAATGTTGTTAATCTAGCACACATTAGACTTATTTAGCCCTACAATGTTGTTATTTTCTTGTGTTTGTGCTCGAAGGATATATAACATGTGTTAGATTTCTTTCAAATTAAAAGGTGCTTGTGTTTGTGTTGGAAGAAAATTTAACACAATCTAGAATTCTTATACTCTACAATGTTGTTGTTCGAAACATACTTGTATTTATGGTAGACATAAATCTAGCACTTGCTAGATTTCTCATTCTACAATGTTTCTAGGAGCTTGAGTTTGCATTAAGAGGAAATCTAACACATGTTCTACATTTGATTAGCTATTATTGTGATTTCTACACTTGTTATTGTTCTTGTTCATTTTGTTACACATATAATGATGCGAGTAGTTATAGTATTTATAAATTCATATTTTCTTCAATAATTTGAAACTGTGATAATACTTTTTTACTTTATTTTCAGAAACCATGGACTATGAAGCTAGTGAGAATTCAAAGGAAGCATCCAAGGAGAAAGGAAGTTCAAGAAACACGACACCAAATTCTTTAAATGGTATGAAAATTTTAAGTTAGTTTATGCTTTGTTACAATCATTAGACATTATGTTAATAACTGGTTGTTGATTAATAAAAACCATTGAAATAGCCTTAGGAGTGGTGTTTTAATGCGGACAACCCATACCAACATGGGTATTTTTTTTTCCCAAGCAATTTTAGCTAGGTGACAACTATTGGTGTCATATAGTAAACTTGCATAACATATGTACTTATTTATTATTGTGTGTGTAAATGGAAATTGTGTATTATAAGGTTGTTTAATAATATTTGGTATTTCATGTCTTCCATATTTTTTTTCTAGAAACTGTGGAAACTGGTGTGCGTGAAATTCGAAGTAAAGTAGTGAAGAATGAAGAAGTAATTCGAAGTAAAGTAGTAAATGTTGAATGTTGAATACTTTACTACTAGTAATTGAGAATTATGAAATTAATGATATCATATTTACCAATTTTTGCAACATGGTGGAGGGGTCTACTTATGTCAAAGGAACACGTAATACAAAGATAGAGTCCCTTTCTCAGCAAGCATGTGGATTCCTTGACAGAATAATAAATGGATTGACAAGTGTTCAACAGGTTGACAAAATTTTTAATTTGGTTGTCATTTTGGGGGCCCTAATCTTTTGTCAACACTTTTGCACTCTTTTCCATGTCAGTTGCAACCAGTTTTACATATTGGCCTTGTTGTTTTGGATACACTGGCTTTGAAAAAAGAACAATTCCACAAGGGATATTATATTAAATTTTTTCGATTTCTTATCTAAAAAAATGAGTTGAATGACTTTACTATAGTTCTCTTAGTAGAACTTTTGTTTTGTAATGATGTACGCCAGTCTTTGGAAATTTGCATAAAGAATTCCAAGTCCAACTATAAAATGACTAGTGGTATTTATGAATATAAGTCCCAAAACAATTATAGTTATGATATAGTTCTTACTATACATTTCTATACTTCAGAATTAAAAATTTTGGAGGCTATCAAATACTCTCAGACATTTGAAGACACATTCGATGAAAATGAGAGAGATTATGATTTTTGGATGGATTTATTGGAAAAACACCAACTATGTAGTGATGCAAAAGTGATCATTTCTCTTTATGTGGGGACAAATTTAATCAAGGCATGTTGTACATATGGAAGAAGAATTCATGTGTTGTGCAAACAAAGACACAATGGAAAATCATGTTAAATACTTACAAATCTTTTCAACTATCAAATCTAGGTTCCATTAACTTCTTGGAAAATTCAGGGACTACAATTCATTTTTTTTTTCTTCTTATAATACTTTGGATAATATTTTGTTCATATTTCTTAATTGTCAAAGTGTTTACTAAAATAATTAATGATGGAGATTCTAAATCAAAGAATGATGAAAGTGGAAAGCAAAAAATAATCAACATAGTGCTCATGATGTTGAAAAAAGTATAGAGATGGAAATAGGAGGAGAAGGAGGAGAGGAAGAAGTTATCATACCAGGTACATAATTTTTTGGTTTTTTCTCTTGATAATTTTTCAATTTATTTAATTTCCATATTCATAACATTTTTGGATGACTATTACAGGGAATTATGAGATGAATGGAATTAATCAAGACAATGACCATGGAACGATGGAGATAGAAATGGGTATTAATCAACATAACTCTATCATTTTTATTTATTTTATTACTATTCTAAATTATTATTTTTATTATGGTGATTCATATCATTTCATATGTTGATTGTAGTTGGAAATAAAGAGAATGAATATAATGACTAGGGGACTGTCCCACAAAACTACAATCATGACCAAAATATTATTATGGACAATTATAGATGATTCTTTTTTTGTATAGTTGTTTAATGAATTTTGTTCATTGTCACAATTTATGACATTTTTTTATGTTTATTATAGCGACAAGCAAGGAGAACCAAGACATTGATCAAATGAAAGTTAAACAAAACTTTAATCAAGAACAAAATATAACATCAGGTACTTATAATTTGTCCACTTGTTTTCCTTATCATTTAATGATTCTATTCATTTTCGCAATTCAAAATATTTTATATGTTTAATTTGGAGACAGCGAAAGGTAACAAAGATGATGATGAGGTGCAATGTTACAAATATGAAGATAACGTCATGTCAGATACTTATAACTTGTCTTATTGTTTATCTTATTATTCTTCAAACTCTAATTCTTGTAACTACCATAACGTCGTATATTTTTATTATAGGAACAAATAAAAAATATAAAATTAATAATCAAAATAATGTTAAAGGTGTGTGTGTGTGTGTGTGTTTTTCTTTTTAAAGGTTGCATTACTAATGTTTTCCTTGGTATTGGTATTTTATTGAAGGTTTAATAGGAAGTACAATTGGTATTTTATTGAAGGTTTAATATGTTTACTCCAGGTTCTATCAAGATGATAAAAGAAATTATTGTTGCATCTATAAATAGCGCGAAAACCTCTTAAGGTAAGTGTATCGTTTCAACAATGTTTTTAGTAATTTTTGTAACATGAATAAAATGATTTGACTAGATTATTTTCCATTGTGTTGCAGCCAAAATAACTGAAAAGAAACTTAGTTATTTTTGAATTAAAGGACATTTTTTATCATAGCATCGATGATGAAGCAACAAACAAAGGGCATATTGAGAAAATGGGAGCTGATGCTGATTACACAATAGAGAAAAAATTATTTTGGATTCATCCACATGCAAAATCATTTTTTGAAATGTGTTTCAAAAATGAATCTCTTGACATTGCAATTTGGACGACAGATTTCAAACAAAGCAGAACACGATTTCTAAAAAAGTTGGTTTCAGAAACATTACAAGATAAACTTTTGTTTAAGTGGACTGCTTCAGACTGTAAACCACAAAAGGGACATAAGGTCATTGACACGAAAGTTATACACAATAAATCATTGAAAAAGGTGTGGGAAATGCATACCCAATATGACACAACCAATACTATTATAGTTGATTATTTAATTGAGAGAGTGAAAGAGAATCCAAAAGAAAATGTGATTCTTTCCCCTCCATCCATTGGAGCAAATCAACGGGATAATTGGTTGATCAATGAGCTATGGAGAATATTGCATAAACTCAACAAGGCTACGGATGTGCAAGCTATTTTGAAGGATGTTCAATTACATTTAGAAGTACCTTAAGATTATTGATGTCTATTTCATGCTATTATATGTATGACATCATGAATTATTATTTTTATTTCACAACACTAATAAAATAATTTCTGATTTGGTTTGTCATTACCAAAAATAAAATATTTTTATTTTCCTTATTTTTAGTGAGATGAATGGTCATTTAACGTTTTCATATCAAAATTTCCCATGCTATATTTTTTTTACAATGGATTACATTGTATGTAAAATTAATATATAACTGGTCTATTTGTTTTAATTAGATCATTACAATTATTTGCTTTAAATGTGGTTTAATATTGTAATACCTCTTATAAATTAGTAATGTGAAGGATGACCCATTGCATTCTTATAACCTTTTTTATTCCATATAAGTTGAAAAACTATATTAAGTTGTATGTAGCACCAACAATAAACATACAATTTGTACTAAAAGAAGCACCAAAAGGAACTAAGGTAGAAACTCTATAAATTAACATATAATTAATTAGGTTTGAAATTTAAAAATTGTATTATATTGTATGTGAAAAATAATATATAATTAGTTTGTTTACTTGCACTACACCATTCTAATTATATTTTTCAATTGCAATTAAACAAATCATTATAAGTCTTAAAATCATTGATTTAAATGGTGGGTCAATGCATTCTTATAAGACTTTTATTCCATACAAATTAAATAAAGGTATTAGGTTGTATGTATAAAGTAAACATATTATTTTTTTGTTCATTTTAATGGGGCAATTGTATTTGTATTTTGTGATACTATGAACTCATTGTAAAATTACCTTAGCATACAAATGGAAATAATTCATAATAAATATTAACATCATTTTTAAAAATATAGGTTTTTATGTCCTTAAGCAATGAAGTGTTGAAGTGAAGATATGTTAATATCATACATGTTGTTACAATGCAGATGCAGATGCAGATGGGCAGTACTACAAGTCAGAAAATGTTGTTGATATTTGAAATCGAAGGAGTATTCTTCCAATCATACACCAAAGATGAACAAAATTTCCATATTCAAAGAGAACCAGATTGGCAGTTTGGTGATAGGTCCTTTTTTTTAAGGCCTTTTTAGTCATAAGTATTAAAATATTGCTTAAGAAATTATGATGCCGCAATATGGACATTAAATGTAACTGACAAGTACATCCGAAAAGTACTTGAAAAATCAAATATTAATATAGAGGAATTTAAATTTGCATGGGATAGGTCTCATTGTCATTTGCAAACAAAATTGGAAGCAGGGAGAACAAGACAATTTTATGAGAAAAAGTTGATTGATGTGTGGTCCCAATATGGAGATAATTATGAAGAATCAAATGTATTGCTGATAGATACAAAAAAGCATACTTCTCAATTCATCGGATATCGATCAAACCACATCTTGATAAAATCATATATAGGAAAAGAGCAAGATATGTGGATTCTGCAAGTTTTATTCCCCTTTCTTAAGACAATTCATCGTATCAAACAAAAACATGAGTTCATTCAAATGTTCAATAGAACATGTACTTCATTGTAGTTGATGGAGATAATTTCCTTTATAAATTTGTTGAAAAGTACATTCCAATTTTTCAATACATTTTGGACATAGTTTTTGTTGAATCAATTTGTATGATTTTATATTTTTTGAAATATATGGGATGCCAATTATATTATGTATATTTCTTATTATTTATAATTGTTTTTGCAATGACTTTGTTGTATCGATTTTTTTTCTAAGATGTGTGTGCACGCGTGCATGTGTTCTTAAATGAATTATTTGCCATTCAAATTATCTTACATTAACCATCGAGGCATGTTATTGTTAATGACTTATGTTTACTTATATGTATCAATAATCATATATAAATGTGAAATATAAGTTTTGAAATAGAACTCCTTGCAAACAAAGGTGCTATTCTTACTAAAGAAATTATAATAATTTACTTCATAAATGTTATGTGCATTATTCACTATTCACAATGCATTATTCACATTTATTTATGACTTGTACCTTATCATTAATAATTTAAAATCAATTATTTATGAGTTCTAACTGGTTTATTCTATTTTGAATTGAAAATTTTTTCTAACTATGCATTATTAAATCAATTATTCCTATATGCAATCATGTCATATAATTCAATAAGTCAAGAAACCATTAATTTATTTTTATTTAACTATCATGTGGTTTAATATGAATGTATAAATGTGAAATTGCTATTTCTAAAATAAAAAACCATGTAAAGAAAATGAATTTTCCAATAAAACATGGATTAATGACTTCACCATGAGCATTAAGTAGACTATTTAAGCTCATTCAAGAGATGGGCCATAAATGGATGCCTTTAAACTTTTTTCACCATATGACATGCTTTTCCCATCAATATTAACATTTTGTAGATTTCAATTCTTAAATAAACTATTTGTACTTAAAATAATCTCATAGAATCCAACAAGACTCAAAAGTTATTTATTGAATTTCATTTAGTTATATGTATTCATATAAGTTTATAATTGTAATTTATTTTTGAAATAAAGCTATTAATGTAAGTAAAGATATATCTTATACAAAACTAATTAGAAATAATTGATAATAAACTTTAAGTGGTTTATTCAGACTATATGAAAAATCAAGTGTCATAGATGAATGCCTTTTAATACATATTTAATATTCAAAATCAATATCTTAATGATAATTTATTTGTATTTACATTAAGTATTTAATAATTAAAGAACACAGGGACTTATATAAATTTCAACTAAAATACATGAGTTATGTTTCACACTTATTTCTTCCCCATTAAAAATGCTTATCATTTTCTCTTCTTAGTGAAAGTAATGATCAATCATGCTTTTCCATACAGTTGGTTGACACTAAAATTACATCAAGACTATTACTGGTTTTGACAATGTTGACAAGGAGAGATCAATATCCAAAATACCATCAACTGTGCTAATATTTGAAAACCCTTTCCTCCACTACTTACAAGAAGTCACCACTAAAGTTTCTTGTTTACTTCAATTTGTGACATTGTCCATCATAATGGAATGACTTGAATACCCATTTAAGAACTCTCATTTGATGTACTTGGAATTGAGTAGAGATAAATCAATGGTGCCTAACTTTTTTGAAATACCTAGATCAACAATGTATAACTTTTATAGTGGATGTCTGCATGCTATGAAGATGACTGATGACCCCCTCATTAGTGGTTCATAAAGGCACATAGGGACTGTAGGAAATTGAGCACAAGAACATTTTACTAAGGTTTTAGTAGACTAGTTTCAAATAAATGCAAGGGACACTTATCGTTGTCATTTACAATAAGATCTTCACATCACCATCATTCAATCAACAAATCCCCTGTAGGTTGGGGAAACGGGGTTAGAGTTGCCATACTAATATGATTTAGCTTAAATCAATTTCTTCTAATAGTTTGATTTCACACTCCTTTTGTGTATTGATACTATTGTACATAACAACCCCATGTTTGATGTATTCATGATCTCTAATTGGTTTGAAATTACTAAAATTATTTTAATATTGAATCAAGTTAATATGATGATTTACAAAAGAATGAATGTTGTTGAAGGCCTTGTAATAAAATACTTGCAAACAAAGGTGCTATTATTACTAAATAAATTATAATAATTTACTTCATAAATGTCATGTGCATTATTCACTATTCACAATGCATAATTCACTAGTAAGGCTAATGATAAATGTGTCATAGGTAAATGATTTGATATTTTTGAAGCATAAGATATGTGATTTCTCAATCGATAGTTTTCATAAATTTATATGCTTGAATCAATTAATGGTTGTAACTGCAATCAAACCATATTGAAAATCAACAAGGTATAAAGTGAGTTATTCATTGTTTACATATAAAATGCACTGATATGAGTGCATAAATGTGATATGTAATTTTTGAGATAAAAATGTATTCTAAATAATCTTGCATTTCTTAAAAAAACATATATATGATGATAATAATTGATAAGTGGATTATCAAGGTTTGATTAGACACAATCATGGATGAATTATGTCATTGAACTTTTTGAATTGTAAGGCATCTAATTTCATTATTTAAAGTCATTTTTTTGTAAATTTGTATTTTAAATAAACTGGAATCATCACTTGAGCTAGAATTATATTATTGACTTGTACATAGTTATGTCCATTAATATGAGTATATAAATGTGATTTATAATATCCATATATTATGATGCATTTTTTTGAAAAATAAAACTTTTAATTTCTTGATAATAAGTATTAAGTTGACTATTTGGGTTAATGGGTTATGGCTCATAAGTGAATACTACTCGTTGAATTGTAGGGCATTCAATTTTTAACGCATAATTTTTTTCATATATTCTTAAATCAACTATTTGTATATGCAATCATCTCATCTCATTTAATTTAATCAGGAATCCATTTATTGACTTTTATTTGTCTATCACGTAATTTATTAAGACTGTATTAATCTCATATTGTATTGTTTTGAAACAAAACTCTATGCAAAACAAAATTCTCTTCTTAATAAAACATGGAATAATTAATTACAAATTATGTGTTAAGTGGACCATCTAGACTCATTGAAGAGATGGGTAAAAAAATGGTTGTATTTAAACATTTAACACCATAGGACATTGATTTTCCAATCCATATTAGCATTTTGTCATTTTCACTTCTTAAATAGTTTATTTGTGGTTTAAATAATTTCATTATTAGAATCCAATATGACTTGAAGACAAAATCACTGCTGATACTGGACATGAATGGGAAGTTATTTATTGAATTTCATTTAGTTATATGTATTCATATAAGTTTATAAATGTAATTTAATTTTTATTTCAAACTCCTATTGTGTATTGATACTATTGTACATAACAACCCCATGTTTGACCCATTCACAATTTCTAATTGGTTTGAGATTACTAAAATTATTTTAATGTTGAATCAAGTTAATATGGCAATTTACAAAAGAATGAATGTTGTTGAAGGCATTATAATAAAAAACTTCCAAATTTAATGAAATATGTGTTATAAGAACTCCAAATAATTTATATATATTCAAAGAAGGACAACATCAATGTTATCTAAGCAAGAATGATGAACACTGGCTATGGCACTAGAGATTGGGGCACCTAAGCTTCTCACAAATAAGGAAAGCATGCAAATACCAGGCAGTTCGTGGTCTTCCAGACATCAGAATTCCAGAAAATACAATATGCAAGTCATGTCAGTTTAGTAAACAAACCAGAACTAACTTCCCTGAGAAGGAAGGATCATCTAGCAGGCCACATGAGCTTGTCCATACTGATGTATGTGGTCCGTCTAGGAAAAGGTCACCTCGGGGAGAAGTATACTTTATATTATTCATTGATGACTATTCAAGGATGGTCTGGATAGGACTTATGAAGCACATAGATGAAGCGTTCGAAAAATTCAAATCCTTCAAGCTTTGGTTGAAAACGAATCAGATCACAAAATTAAATGCCTCAGATCTGATAGAGGTGGGGAGTTTACCTCAAATGAATTTTTCGATTTTTGTGAAAAACATGGAATAAGAAGAGAATTCTCTACAGCCATGACTCCTTAGAAAAATGGAGTAGTGGAAAGGATGAATAGAATGGTTCAACAAATGGCTCATGCTATGCTTGATGAGTCTAGAACTCCCACAACTTTCTAGGGTGAAGCCGCATTTGCTGCAGTTGTTATTCTCAACAAAAAAAACATCCGGGTGAACAGCACTCAAACCCCTCATGAGCTCTGGTATGGTGAGACTCCTTCAGTAAAGTATTTCAAAAATTTTGGGAGTAAATGCTACATCAAAAATACTGATGAAAACCTTCGCAAGTTTGAACCCAGAGTAGATGAAGGCATTATTCTCGGTTACTCTCCCCACAACAAAGCATACAAGTGTTACAATAAAATGCTTGGAAAATTTGTTGAAAGTATTGATGTAGTGGTTAATGAAGATGAAACCACTCCTAGGCAAGTAAGATCTAAAGATTTTGAAGATGAATAGGACTATCCATCTACGTCAAATCAAATTCATGGTGAAGAAGAAGAGACCAATGAGGCACCAGAAGAATAGATAAGGATAGAAGAAAAGACTCCATCCAGGTACGTTCAGAAGAATCATCCAAAATCTCAGATTTTGGGGTAGAAAGAGGCTGGTATAAAAACAAGAAGAGCAATAGCAGAAGCTTCAAGATATTTGGCATTACTCTCCTCCACTGAGCCACAAAATGTAAAAGAGGCATGCAAATATGAATGCTGGGTCAAGGCAATGGATGATGAACTTGAGCAGAGTGAAAAGAACAACATTTGGGAATTGGTTCCTAGACCAAAAGATAAGAATGTCATAGGGACAAAATGGATATTCAAAAACAAGTTGAATGAAAATGGGGAAGTTGTTAGAAATAAGGCTAGACTTGTTTGTAAAGGGTATGCTCAACAAGAAGGAATAGACTTTGAAGAAAATTTTGCTCCCGTTGCTAGACGTGAGGCCATCAGAATGTTCCTTGCTCTCTCTAGCTTTCAGAAATTCAAAGTATTTCAAATGGACTTGAAATCTGCCTTTCTGAATGGAGACTTAGAAGAAGAAGTGTACATTGAGAAACTAGATGGATTCATTCTTGGAAATTATCCAAAACTTGTATGAAGACTTAAGAAGGCTCCCTATGGTCTTAAACAAGCTCCAAGGGCTTGGTACTATCGTCTGGACAAATACCTTCACCAACAAGGTTTTTCAAAAGGATCGGCAGATAGCAATATTTATATAAAAATTGAAAATGACAAATTGCTAATACTTGTTGTGTATGTTGATGATATCATATTTGGCAGCAATGAAGAAGCTATGAGTCAAAAATTTGCCTTGGTGATGTAGAAAGAATTTGAAATGTCATTGATTGGAGAGCTAACATATTTTCTTGGTTTACAAATCCAACAAAATGAAGGCGGTATCTTTTTATCTCAAACGAAGTACCTCAAGAAGATCTTGAAGAAATATGGGATGGAGGATTCGAAACCTATATGTACCCCGATGGTGACAGGATGCAACCTAAGCGCAAATGATGACTTAGCAGCAGTGCATCAACCAACCTATAGATCTATGATTGGTATTCTTCTCTATCTAACAGGAACCCAACCAGACATCATGCATGCAGTGGGAATAGTTGGAAGATTTCAGGCAAATCCAAAGGAAAATCATCTTCAGGCAGTAAAGAGAATTTTCAAGTATCTTCAAGGAACTCAAAAATATGGTCTATGGTATCCTAGAGATACAGATCTCACTCTTCATGCTTATACAGATGCAGATTGGTCTCGAAGCGTGGATGACAGAAAAAGCACTAGTGGTGGTGCATTCTTTATGGGTTCCAGATTAGTATCTTGGTTCAGCAAGAAACAGAGTTCTATTGCTTTATCTATAGCTGAAGCAGAATATGTGGCTGCTGCATCTTGTTGCACACAACTCCTTTGGATGATGTAAACTTTGCAGGATTTTCAAATCACTTGTACTCCACCTATCTCCATCTTATGTGATAATACAAGTGCAATCAGCATTTCAAAGAACCCAGTCATGCATTCAAAGACCAAGCACATAACAATCAAGTATCATTTTCTTGGGGAACAAGTGCTGGAACAAAAGGTCAAATTGGAGTATGTTTGCTCCAAGGAACATGTTGTTGATATACTCACCAAACCATTTCCCGGGGAGACATTTGAATACCTCAGACAGAAGCTGGGGGTTGTTGATGCATCATCCTGCTGTTGAATCTTGTCTGTTGTACGCAGGTGGATACACGTACATTTGCCGGTCTATGTGGGTCGAATGGGTCTATCAGAGATCATCTAGCATAGGTTCAGGGGGAGCATATATTCTTCTAATGATGCATTCTTAGCATTATCTTAGAAGTCCTTGGTTTGATTTCTCAGGAGTTTTCTAGTGGAGTAGATCAATGTGTGCTGGTCTGAAGGTTGATTCTGCTGATAGTTGTTCTTGTCTCTATATCATGTACTTCTTTTCATATCAAGGTCATGTAATGGCCTATTTTGGTTTCCCCACTATGCCTGGGATGAATGATTTTTGTCTATCTTGTGTATTCCCACTTGGATGGGAGATGGATGTATGTATGAGTCTTGATGATAGGAAGGTTACTTATAATGTATGGAGTCATGTTCTTCCTTGTAGAACATCTTTCTGCAGACAACATTTCAGCAGAGAGCATATACAAAGGGGGAGCTCATTCAGAGTTTTCAGCAGGTACTCAGGGGGAGTATGGTAGTCCGCCCCTTTGCCCTTGATGTCAAAGGGGGAGAGTGATTGGTTTTTGTTTCCATCAAGTCCAAAGGGGGAGAGTGATTGGTTGTTGTTTCCATCAAGTCCAAAGGGGGAGATTGTTGGCATTATGATACATATGTTGTACTTGATGGCAACCCACTCATCTTAGATGATAAATTATAGTGGAGCAAAGTTCTTGCACTTTCATGTAGATAAAATTTCCTTTCATGCAGAGAAAAGTTCACGCACTTTCATGCAGAGAAAATTTCACGTACTTTCTTGCAAAGAAAAGTTCCTTTCATGCAGAGAAAAGTTCACGCACTTTCATGCAGAGAAAAACACATGCACATGGGGATCTTATGGTTGGTTCATGGTATTAGTCCGATAGTTTTTGATCCTATGGTTTTGGTCAATGGTATTGAATCCAAAATAATTGAACCCAAGTATTGGGTCCGTGGTATTGTTTCTCAATGATTTTGGTCCATGGTTTTGAGTGAGGCCTAACCTATAAAAAGGAAAGGAGATCATTTAGCTAATTACAACTGTTGAAAATCTTAAGAAGAGCAAGATCTGAATTTCTGATAATCGGTTGGTGAGACATAGTTGAATCGGTGAAGTAGGTGCGAAGGTGTGTTGAACAGTAGATAGTGCAGGTGCGGAGTTGCGCAGACTCGTCATGGAAGAAGTGCGGATATCCATAGGTTTCCTTCGGTGAAGTTGCAGACATTTATTGAAATATATTTTAGCTGTCTTTTATCTGTTTCTGTAGAGATCTGGGTTTAAATTGGTGTTTGGTTAATGGTGTTATTTTCTGGTTACTACATTCTGAGAAGTTATTTGTTTAAAGGAGATTGGGTGATGCACATGTACATGATGTTTTGGATCCAGTTTGAAAATTGATTAAACGTGGTCCCTGGAAGGAAAGAGAAGGTAGTAGCTTTCTGTAGGTCAGCTCCTACGTACTAGTATTTCAGCTAGTACAAGAGCTAAGGGGGTTGTAGCTCCCTTCCAGAAGAAGCTGGAAAACGAGAGAGGGTTGTAGCTCTCTGAAGGTTGCAGCCTGCATACTGGTAAAAGACTAAACCAGTACAAAATCATTGTAAGAAGAAGTTTCTAATTAAAAGAAGATAGGGACATATTGCAGCAGGTGGTTTTCACCCACGTTGGGTTTCCACCTTACATCTTGTCTTCCTTGGTGTGACTGTCTATTTTGTGTTCCTGCTCATTATTCTATGGTTCTCAAATACAGATTAATGACAAACATCTGAAGAATAAATTAAATTATAAGTTTGGAAGGTATATGCAAGTTTCAATTGTCAGATCTGAAAATATTTATATAAATTGATAAGAGTTTGATAATATTGATTCACCCCCCCCCCCCCCTCTCAGTATTATTTCCAACATAGTTCATGTTTGAATTTCCTATTTTAGAGATAGAGGGTAATATCTGTCCAAACTATTTAAACTTGGCAAATAAGTAGACAGGTAGAGAAGCAAAGGAGCTCAACAGTCTAATCTGAGCCCTTGGAAGAAATAAATGCAGATTTAGGTAGGCTTACAATGTAAAGAAAAGAAAACTGATGAGGGCCTGCCAGTCTAAGTGCACCCAAGGAAAAGAAGAAAAATGTCAGGTACAGTAGGCTTGGTAGGTAGTTTTGGTGTTGCAAAAAAAAACTTGTGATAGGTCTTGTCTCTCAAGTTGTTCATCTTACTATTATCACAAGTACCATGGCAGCTTTATATTTTGGATACAGGTCAAGCAAAGCATGATTAACTCCCCTCCATCCTTTCCCCAAATCACTTATTAATCTCCCCCCAGAGATATTTAGATCTACTCAATATTCCCAGATCACTCCATCTCATTTCATAAAAAGCCTAAGTAAAACCCTTTTTTACTTAGGAAAATGTACAAATATCACAGAAACCCCTCTTTTCCCTATAGCTAAGTTTATAGCTTAGCGCTTCCCATTTCATAAATCATATTAATTAAACTCTAACTTTATTATATAAATCCCTTGTGAAATAGTACACTTCCTCGTAAAATTGTATATATAACAAAGACCCTCATACTTTAATATCCCCCCCGGTTTATTATAACCATAAAACTGTTAAATCGTTGTTCAAATATGGATTAGCAGGTTTATTCGAAACCTGTTAAGAACCATAACCCACCGCACACAAATCATGGGATTAATTAACCTCACGTTAATTAATAACAAATCACCCCGCCAACCAAAAAACGTAGCCCCGATATGGTTTATTAAATGTATTACATCGGGCCCCTCCACGCATTAACCCTCCGTCACCTCCAGCGAGCGCCCATTTTCCGATCGATTCCCTCCCATCTGAAAACCAATATACATATCGCGATCCCCTCCGCCGTAGCACTTTAACGCCTGGGGACTTTGCGGTATTGCGTCTGTACCGTGGACGCGTGTCGATCGCCCGCACTGCTTTTGGCCCTCCCCACTGAAACCACTTTAGCCCATAATCGGTGCAGGGTAAACCACTTACCACCCTCCCGCTGACCCTTCGCTGACATCATCCCTCCACGTCACCGTCCCATACCCCCCGCTAAATGACAAAGTGTCCCGTCATGTTGATGTCATCTGCTCAATAAATGCCAAAAATTACCCACCAAACCGAATTTTGTTAAAAAGCAATGGCTAAAGAGACCACATCAGCGCATTCTGCACTCCGACATCCACCTACAGTTACTCAATTTACCTCTGTAGTCCAGGTATTTATCCATTTTACCAGTAACCCTGTAAATTCCACTTAATGACTGAAAATTCTATCTGTGAAAACCAAATTCGAGTCAAGTGCAGTCTATTTAGCCCACAAAAACACTGTTAGACCTGTTGTTCAATCCAATTTTCCACAACAATCCCAAAATTCTGGTTTGGAAACACAAGAACCAAACATGGAAGCCCCCGCAGCCCTGAATGTCATGCCTGTAAATGCACCTCACAAAGACTTGAATTATCTACCTCTTGCAGACAAGGACTTTCAAATAAAGGATTTAACCACTGATTACAATCACCTTCAGGCCTTCTGCCAACTTAGGGATAGTCATCTAAGAAATTCTGATATTTTTTTACTGTGGGAATCAAACCTTCCCATGTAATTCCTCCCCTCAGTCCATGTTTTCCCAGATATCATCCACCAATGATGTGCTAACTATGACCCTATCCTTAGAGCAGTTATGTCACCTTCCAAAAATGTTCTTTTCTCCATAACTGTTGAATCCATCAATGAGATGTTACACTTTCATTCCACTAAGCCTCTGGGTCCTCTTTCCATGGGATTTTTGCTGGAAAAAGCTTCTCAATTTCCTAGCTCAGAGATAACCCGCATTACTCAGATGTTCATGTCACCAAAGCACCAACCTAAAGACCCTCCTCCTTATCTTCCTGTTTTTTCACTGAAACTGGTAAAATCATTATGGACATGATATCCTCAGTGTTGAGATTTAAGTCCAGTGAATATGTGGATGATATCACCCTGGTTCTGTTACAAATATTTACTCCAAGACAACCCCCTGCTATCAAATATGACTATGCCACGTACATTGCCAACAAAATCCATGCTCAGTTCATGAATTTGGAGAGGGAAGGAGTGTTCAAATACACATCCTATATATACCATCTGTTGTTATATTATTAGCCAGACAGCTTTCCATTTCCCATCAGAAATTAGATTCAAAAGGAAATCAGAGATCTGTGATATTTTGGAGCTCAGTCTTCCATGATACTTATGAGTGCCCTTATACTTATAGTAAATTCATTGACTTGTTTATACATCCAGCCTCTACTCTGTTGATAGGAGCTCCTCCTCCTAGAATTACTGGTGATATGAGGCAGATTTTGCAGCTGTCTAAGAACTATAGAATAGATGACTGGTACCTCTACCAGAATCACACTGAAATCAAAATATATGGATGTGAACTATGCCCATTCAAATTGCCCAAATATGTACCTATGAGGTTATTCACATTAGAACATTTCATGCAGATCATCAATGTAGATTTAACCCACTTTTGTAATGTAAATAAGAAAGCTTTGCTGAGAATCAAAAGCCAGTTAGGCCCTTATGTTATCCATGATAGGGATGCATGGAAAGAAGCTGAGAAGATATTAGAAGACCACCTTAGATTGAAGAAGAGTTTTGGGTGGGTGCCATATGACCCATGTAGTTTAATAAGTGATAGAAGGGTAAAGTACAGGTTGTCAGTGTACATACATCATAGGATCCCAGAAATTGAACAATATCCAAATCAGGAAGAATGGGTAGAAGGGACCTTGATAGAAGAAATTAGTGAGCAAGAAAAGATGGAAAAGGTTATGAAAGATCTTGAATTAACCCTTGACCTGGACTCTTTTGGACAGGTACCTTTCAAGTTGCCTCAACACTCAATAGTTGGAACATCTTCTGCTGGAACTTCTCAGCAGCCTGCACAGAGAACCAGCATGCCAATCACAAGGACTACAAAGGGAAAAAAGGTAGAAAATACAGAGCAACCAATCATCACAGATTAGCCGAGGGGGTCCAAAAAACAAGAACAAGTACAAATTCCTCCTGCTCAATCTAAAACACCAGAAATTCCAGCACTACAAACTCCTCTAAATGAGGATAGAAGCAAGAAAAGAGACTAAGAAGAGGCCACACCTATTAGTTGACCTGCAGAACAACCAGGTGCCAAGAGGCAAAGATTGACTCCTTTGTCAGAAGAGGAAATCATTGAAGAAACGACAGACAGACTAAGAGGTGAGAGAGTAGTTAGCCACCAGACTTCCCCAGTGGTAGATACATCAACTAGCTCACACAGGCAAGAGCTAGAAAGGCAGCATAGTGTTGAAGTATCATCTTCCAGGTCGCAAAATAAATAGCCCTCTAACATTAAATGGACATTCATAGAAATTAAGGCCAGAAATGATCCCGTGAGAATTCAAATGTACAATCAGTACTTGAAGATGGCCCCCTCAAATCAGTAAAGGTTAATGTATGCCTATGACATTAAAGAAGGAAAAATGATAATGAGTTACTTTAAGCCTAAAGTACAACAACACCAGTCTACAGCAGATTATATCAGAACAAACTTGGAGGTCCTATCCAAAGACATTCATTCAATGGACCAAATTGAACTTCACAACTAGACTGGGGAAATGGTTTATTCTACACTGGATGACAAAGCAATGTTGGCCCATCATTTGTAAAACTCCTTGGACAACACAACTGCTCAGTTAGATTGGGAAAAAGCTTCTTCCTTGGCCAAGGATAACAGGATCAAATCTCTAGAAGAGATTATCATGGAATTGGGACATGATCCCAAAGATGCCAAAGGCTTAAAGGCCCTAATCAAGAAGAAGGAAGAGGACATTGATGCCCTGAGGAAACAGCTGAAGCTTCCTCCTTCAAGGCACCTTCAGACTACAGAAGTCATGGAGCAAAAATCAGAGGAAGACATGATGAATCTACTCATGAAACCCAATGAAAGATTAATCGAGACAGAGCAGGCACTTGAAAAGGAGTTAAGAGAGAAGTAGGGAGAGTCAACATCCCAGCCACCTGAAGTGATCCCTAGAGTCATGACTGCAGTCCCCTCAACAACTGGATCAACATTGGCCCCAAATTTCCTGGCAGCCACAACTGAAGTAATCACAGGTACAACATTAGCAGGAGCAGCACCAAGCAGTAGTATAGGTATGAGCACAGAAGAATTGATAAAATCCATGGAGGAATTGAGACTCCAAGTCTCAGAGCTGAAGCAAGTAAAGGAAAAATTGGCAAAAGTAGAACAGAGTTATGAGAAATCCAAAATAAGTGTGGCAGAGAAAACAAGAGAGGATAAAGCATTACAGAAAAAAGTCAAAACATTGGAGAAAGATCTCACTATCGATAAAACTCTCGCAGAAATCAAAGGAATTCTTTGGACAAACATCACTCAATCATTAAGTAATGTTTGGCCATCTATCCAGGCAATTTATGAGCAGATTGACTTGGTAAATGCAGCACATGGTGAAATCCAAAAGGCAAGAGCTTTACTAGGACAAATTCCTAATCAGGCCAACCAGCTCATACATTTTTTGAATTACAGAAATAGAGAACAGCTGGAACAACTCGGCATCTCAGATAGAACAGGCACCATTTTGGATATCAAAAGAGTTCTAACCAAGAAAACTTTAATGTAGAATTTGGAAAAAAGATGCCAGGATATGCAAGTGGAAATAAATTCTTTCATGCAAAGATTTACAGTTTTGCAGAATAAAGGGCTGCCAAGTCTTTTAGGAAATAATGATAGGCCTATGAAACATGTAGATTATGTACATAAGTTGAATATATATGTTGTTGATCAGGTTAATTCATCAACAAGTGCTTGAGGAGAAAAATCACTCCCCTCAGGCCAAAATCTCTATGATAATTTAGAGAACTTATTTTATATTGAACATGAAGCAAAACATATGTTTCATCTCCAGCCTAATTTTGTCAGATATACATAAGCTAATGAAACCCTAAGGAAACTTCAAAGACATAAGTTGCCAGATCAACAATGGTGGGAAGACATGCTGGGAATTTTGTAAGTTTCTCTTGAACAAAGCAGAGATTTTGGGTTATTGTTCCAAGATAAGATAAACGAAGATGAACAAGGATCAAATGGGTCAAAGTGTATTGAAACATGATTGAGAAAATCTGACTGAAGACGGAACAGCCAACACACAGTATCAGTGAAAGACAGTTGTAAACCGACTTACAGAACCTACCCTTGGTATGTCTAATAAAGGAGCGGCCAGCACAGCGTTAAATTTATTATCTCCCTATTTCCAGGACTGTTCATCTCTATCTTTGTAAAAGAAGCATTAATTATTACTAGATATTATCTCCATCAGATATTTTGTTAAATATTTTGACATTTTGTATAAATACCCCCAAAACGAAGTATTTGGGGTTGGTTGATTGGGAAGTATTCTCAGACTTTGCTGTAATACATAATTTTGGAAATTAAAAAGGCTGCTGGAACCCTTTTTGTCTAGCTTACTGGATGACGAATTGATGTTGAGGACCTGTTACAGAATTCTTGAATCATTTTATGGATCAATAAGTCCCTTCTAACTTGTGTTTTACAGTTTCTACATTTAGTATATCATCTATGATTCATGATCTAAATAATAGAGAGAAAGAATAACTCATAATTTCTTTGATTGCACTCTGTGTTCAGTATTTGTTATTATCAATGTTTTCTTCAGAATTAGAGAAAACAGCGAATTCTTAATTGCTCTTGTTTCCCCTAATTTTTTCATCCTGAATATTTGCTAAGGAATTCTTAATTGCTCCTTAACAGTAATCAACCATTTTACCTCTGTCAACATAATGAAGGATTCTTAATTTCCCTTCATCCATTGACTCCATTCCATCTAATTCCAGCTTATGAATTATTACATGTTTGAGTACCTTGCTTTGTGGTGCCATCCTCAGTCAGAAACCAAATTCAAGAAGCTATCCTTCTTTGACTCCATCATGCCCAATGGACTGAAACTCTTTATTTTTACCTCACTTTTCTATTGAATCTCCATCTCTCCAACAAAAAATAAAACAAAACCCTTGTACTTCATAACTAGCCTAATACATCTCAAAACAAAGCTGAATTATAAAGAGAGAGCCCTCTCTGGATGCGGATTGGCTAGAATCTGTATCTAAAATATTGGTCTGTGGTTATCTTAGCCATATTCCCTTTCTTACAAATTTAGGGAAAAACTTGAGTGATAACATCATTGGCAACTCCACTGGGGAGCTGAATAATTGTTTGTTATTGTTGTTTATTTCATAAGCTACAGATGGAGCCTAAAGTCAGCCAGGTAGCCTTTAAAAATGTTGTTGCTATGTAATTGCAGAAGTAAATAAATGTTGCTTCAGTCTATATCCAGCCTAGTTTATGTTTTGAACATTCATTTCAATCTTTGATTAGTCCCTTGTTTCAATAAGTCTTTAGGAAAATTCAAAGCCCTTACATCTAAAACTTCCTAGAAGATACTATCAAAGTTGTATTGTTAAAATATTCCAAGAAAAAACCAAAAAACATACTCAGAAGCTGGCTCCAAAGAAAAATATTTGTTACACCAGATCAAATCCTGATCCAGATCCCCCATCCGTATTTGAAAATCCTAATCTGATTTCCAGGATCCTTAGAAGCCAAGAGAGCCAAGAACATTCTGCTAGTTCACACCTTGACACGCATCAGCAGAACCCTACCCAATCTGAGCTTACTTCTGGAAAAGCACCAATCCTTTCTGTCATTACTGCAGCTTCTCCAAGTTCACCATCAGCACCTCAAACCATCCTTCCTACTCCTCCATCTACAACATACATTTCCATTGTTATCCATGCTCTTCCAGCTGTCACACTTGTCCCTGCAATCATGGAAAACCGATATGCTCCCCTGCAATTACCTGCAAATCCAAGGGCTATGCCTCAGGATTATCAAAGTAAAATCACCTATTTTGATGGTACTGACACTTACACAACTCAACAACACACCAAGAAAATGACAGACTATTTTGAAAATTATGAGATTGATGTTGATGATGTGAGAATGAAAGTCTTTGTGCAAAGTTTAACTGGAGAGGTTAGGACATGGTTTAGAGCACTCCCTGCAAACACTATTGCCAACCCAGAAGCCTTTTATCAAACATTTTTGAATAGATGGGAAAAGAAGAAAGATCCTCTTCACATTTTATCAGAATATGAAAACTTGAAAAGAGTCCCACAAGAAGCTATTCAAGATTACTGTACCAGATTTAAAAATGTATACAATGCTATTCCTCAAAATCTCAGACCTCCTCCGGATTTGGCCTTAATCAAATTCCCTGATGCATTTGATTCTGATATGGCATTTCAGCTTAGAGAAAGAGCTCCTTGTAACTTAGAAGAGATGCAGAGTATAGCTGTCAGTGTTGAAGCCAACCTGATTTCTAAACGAGCTCAAGCTAGAGTTGAAAGGAGGACACCTTTCAAAGAAGAACCTTCTGCATTTGAACAGAAATTAGATGCTATTATCAAAGGAATTGATAGATTGGGTGATAGAGTAGAAACAATTGAGAGAAAATCCTCTTGGGATGGTCAATCGAGCAACACTGGCAGAAATCCAAATTTCATAAAAAAACAGAACCCTAATACTGGAAAGGCTAGTCCTGACCAAAACATTAGGCCCTTATTCTCGGAAAATTATGCTGAAGCTTCAACTACTAGTGAACCAATAGAAGATACTCAAATTAACTTAATGGGTCTCAATAGTGAACAACATATTTTCTTTCCCCAAGATGACCAAGAAGCTCACACTCTCAATCAGGTGAATCATTTGATTTTAGGGAAGGATATGATACAACCATTTATGAAGTCCACAAGAAATACAATCTTAGGAGTAGAAGAATAGATGTCCTAGAAATCCATAAAAAAAAAAGATGCCAAGCAATCTAAAAAAGAAAAGATCAAGAACCCTCCTGTACAAGCCTTTCCTAGAACTGGTCCTAACCCTAATAATCCAACAGTTGAAGATGTATCAGACAATCACCAGCCTAGTAAACAACCTTCCACTTCCAATCCTCCCAAAGGAAATGTGGAAGAACCTCCAGAAATTGACTTAGAACAAACTTCAGCCCATAACACCACTCCTAAAAAAGAGAAAGACACAGAAAATACAACATAAAAAGAGAATCTCACTATCCAAAATGCAAAAATTCAAACTGAAAAACCTTTCAATCTTGAGACTGAAATAGGAAAACTAAAGATAGCCATTCCATTTTCAGAATTGGCAAAGCATGATATCTACAGAGATCAAATTAGCAGATCACTCCAAATTTTAGAGAACAAAGATTCAATAAATGTCCTTGATGACCAGCCTAAATTAATTTTTGGCCCTGAGGTAAACGGAAAGTCAGTAGATGGGGGGGTCCCTCCTTTCTATGTAAGTTTGAACATTCATGATAAAATACTTCATAATGATATGTTTGATCTTGGTGCTTCCCATAGCTTAATGCCTAAATCTGTAATGGATAAGTTAGACCTAGATATCACCAGACCATACAAAGACTTATTCTCTTTTTATTCAAGCCAAGTCAGATGTCTAGGATTGATCAAAGATTTATGTGTATCATTAGTTCAATACCCTGCCAAGACCATTTTAATGGACGTAGTGGTAGCTGATATCCCACCAAAATATGGCATGTTGTTGTCTAGATCTTGGGGTGCAAAGCTCCAAGAATCTTTACAGTTTGACATGTCCTATGCTACCATTTTTGTATTTGGTCAACAAAAGAGATTGTATCGAGAAGCTCTAATGAAGTATGTGGTAAGTAGCCAGGAGAAACCCCAGAATTTTCCCATCTACTCCATGCATTCTGACATGGACTCTTTCATTCTCTATAATGCTGAAAATGATCCTCCAACTGATATCAAGGTCTTAGCACTTAAACCAGAAGAAATAATAAACAAAAAGTCCACTGTTCAAATTCAAGAAATTTCTGAGAACAATAATATATCAAACACTCAAGAAAAACTAGATGAAACTAAAGAAACATATTTTCCTATCAACTAGATTACTCAAACTCCTGATACCAATTATAAACATGACATTCTCTGGTACTTGGAATTTGATGGTTCAATTAATAAATTAGGGGCTGGAGCAGGAATTTGGGTACACAATCTAGAAAATGATCATGCTGAAGGACATGCTTACAGATTGAACTTTAGATGTACCAATAATATGGCTGAATATGAAGCCCTATTGCTAGGACTTAAATTGATCAAAAGTTAAGGGGCAGTTAGGGTATCAGTTTTGGGAGACTCTGATTTAGTTATTCAACAGATAAAAGGAAACTTCCTCACAAATGATCCCAGGTTAAGATCTTACAAAGAAGCAGTGATTGAGATTCTTAATTCATTTCTGGAAACACAGCTTGCCAAAATTCCTAGAAAACATAATCTGCATGCTCACAGCTTAGCAACATTTGGTAGCACTTGTAAATTTCCATTTGAACCCAATCATTAGTTTACAGCTGAGATTAGACACAGGCCAACCATACCTGACAATGTTAAGAACTGGCAAGTGTTTGACAATGATATTCAGATTAATAATTTCTTGACCCTTGCAGAAGAGTTTTGTAACACTAACATAGACACGGACACTGTTAGTGAGGTGGATCAAATGGATAAAATTGAAACAGACATTTCAGCAGAAAGTGTAACTCAAATACTACACCCAACAACATTTACCAATGAAAATTTGCAAGATCTTAGAGAAGTAGACATTGATGAGGTTATTGAAGGAGATTATGAAGTTATTGATTCAAAAGACAATTATTTACCCACAGGATTAACTCCTTTGGAAGATTCCTTTGACTCTAATGATATTCCAAACAAACCCAAGATGCAACCTCCAAAAGCAGACATTGAAGATGTTAACATAGGAACTGAAGAACATCCGAAAATGATAAAACTATCCAAAACTTTGCCACCTGATCAAAAGCTCAAATATGTTGAACTGATCAAAGAATTCCAAGATGATTTTGCCTGGAGCTATGAAGATCTGAAATCTTATGAAACTTTTGTAATTCAGCATACAATACCCCTTAAAGAAAATCAAAAACCATTCAAGCAAAATCTCAGAAGAGTAAATCATGTACTACTCCCCTTAATTGAAAAAGAAATCAAAAGAATGTATGAAGTAGGGATAATTGCACCTATCAGGTTTTCAGAGTGGGTGTCTAATTTAGTACCTACTAGGAAGAAAACAGGAGAAATTAGACTGTGTTGATTTAAGGAATGTGAATAAGGTCTCTTTGAAAGATCACTACCCCTTACCTAAGATGGACCACATTTTACAAAGGGTAGTAGGTGCTTCTAGGATTTCACTTTTGGATGGCTTTTCAGGCTCTAACCAAATTCTATTCCATCCCGATGACCAAGAAAAGATTGCTCTTACAACACCATGGGGAACTTTCAAATATGTCAAAATGCCATTTGGACTTAAGAATGCAGGGGCAACCTTCCAACGAGCAATGGATATAGCTTTGCAAAAGAAATTCATGATTTTCTAGTCATATACCTAGATGATATTACTGTGTTTTCCAAATCAGATCAGCATCATTTAGATCATCTGAGACAAGTGTTTTTAACATGCAGAAAGTATGGTATCTCATTAAACCCTAAGAAGTCATTATTCAGCCTAGAGGAAGGCAAACTGTTGGGCCATATAATCTCCAAAGATGGCATCAAAATTGATCCTGATAGAATAGAAGCCATTCTTCAAATACCCCATCCCAGAAATATCAAAGAACTTCAAGCTTTTTTAGGGAAAATTAACTTTTTAAGAAGATTCATACCCAATTTGATTGAATTGATTAGATTGTTAAACAATATGCTGAAAAAAGGTTCCAAGGTTAAATGGACATTAGAAGCCAAACAAGCATTTGAAGAAATCAAAATGGCTTTGACCAGAACACCAGTCCTAACAGGTCCTAAGTTTGATAGGGATTTCATAATATTTTCATTTGCATCAGAACACATTATTACTACTGTTTTACTACAAAAAGATGATCAAGGATGTGAAAAACCCATAGCCTTTTTTAGTAAAGCACTCAGAGATGCATCGCTAAAATACCCAATCATGGAAAAACAAGCTTATGCACTTTAAAAGCTATTAAAGACTTCAGAGTCTACATATTGTACTCCCATGTAATAGCTTATGTTCCAAGCACTGTTGTCAAAGATATCCTGACCTAAGAGGGGATTGAAGGCAAAAGAGGCAGATGGATAGCTAATATCTTGGAGTATGATATTGAAATAAAGCCCACAAAGCTTATAAAAGGATAGGGATTAGCCAAACTCATGATTGAAACAAACTTTCAAGCCCTAAATATCAATGAACTGGATAATGAACAAGAGATGGTGACTCCACAAATCAGCCAGGCCTTCCTAGAATCACCTTGGTATGCTGATATATGCTATGTATTATTAAACCTGCAAGCTCCTCTAGGGTTATCCAGAACAAAGAAAAGGTTTTTAAAAATGAAAGCTTCAAAAGATTTTATTTTAGATGGTGCTCTTTTCTGGAAAAATCATGAAGGTATTCTATTAAATTTCTTAATAAAAAATGAGGCTGACAAGGTACTTAAAGAATTTCATGCAGGGGACTGTGGTGGACATCTTTACTGGAAATCAATGGCAGACAAAATCCTAAGGGCTGGATTCTACTGGCCAATCTTGTTTGTTGATGTCAAAAAGTTTGTTACTACTTGCCACAAGTGTCAAATTTTTTAAGGAAAGAGGAAACTTTTACCTCTACCCCTTAGACCAATTTCCACTGAAAGACCATTTCAACAATGGGGTTTAGACTTCATTGGGGAAATCCATCCTCCCTCCTCTGGCCAACATAAATGGATCCTTACTGCCACAGATTATTTCACCAAATGGATAGAAGCCATCCCTTGTAGACAAGCCAATGATACAGTGATCATACAATTCTTAGAAACCAACATCTTGTCTAGATTTGATTGTCCTGAAAAGATCATAACTGACAATGTTGTTGCTTTCAAATCTAAGAAAATGATAAGTTTCTGTCACAAGTACCACATTACCTTAGGCCATTCCACAACTTATTACCCTCAAGGTAATGGTCTAGCCAAGTCCTCCAACAAAATCCTGATCAATATTATTAAAAAATTGTTGGAAGAGAACAAGAAAAACTGGCACAAGAAACTTACTAATGCACTATGAGCAGACAGATTAACTACCAAGAGATCCATTGGAACTAGTCCTTATGAGCTAGTCTATGGTATGGAGGTTGTGTTTCCCTCATCCTTAGGGGTCCCTGTGATAAAATTACTGCAAGAGGCTCAGGTGGAACCAAATGACATTCAGAGAAGAATTAATCAGACCATCCACTTGAAGCAGACTCGGGAAGAAGTATACCAAAGATCCCAAGTGTTACAAGAAAAACTCAAGAATATATTTGATAAGAGGACCAAGGCAGAAGATTTTTACATAGGGGACAAAGTTTTAAAATGGGATTCCATAAGAGAAGACAAAGGAAAAAATGGGAAGTTTGACTTCCTATGGAAGGGGCCTTTTATTATCCAGGCCTCACAGGGCAACAATACTTACTTTCTCAAAATCCTCTATGGTACAAAAGTAGAGGAATGGCCAGTGAATGATCGAATGTTGAAACACTATTTTGATCCAGTTTTTTGATATATCATGACTTTGACTTGTACATAAGAAAGTTCAGTTTCTACAGCTTTTTACAGCAAAAGGAATGAGGAAGAATGTGCAGAAAATTTTGAAAATAGTGGAGAGACTTTACCATTTGTGTTATGCCTTATTTCTGTTTATCAGAAATTGCAGAAGAAGACTTGGGAGAAGAAAAAAATAAGAGCGAAAATCCAAGCAGATTATCGAAGACAACTCTACAGTTGTTTGAAAGTAGTTCAAGAATAATGTGTATGTTTTACATGATCCTTTTTGTATAGTTTTCAACTTTCAGCAAAGGAAAATTCAAAGCACAACAAGAGTTATTCATAAGGCCATCTGACCTGCTATTCTTGACTTTCCACCAGGGAAAGCCATCCCCAAGTGGAGCCAGTGTTATGCTCCTATACCAATAGCTGTCATATTTCATGATTGACTGGTTGAAATCCATGATATGTTCATCCTTTCCTTGCTACAAAGGTTTCTCATATTTTGAAAAATCAAAAAATGTAAAGAGGGTATACCCTAAAAGAAAAATCAAATGGTGAAAAGATAAATTGTCAAAAAGAAAAAAGGAAAAGAAATGAACCCCAAAGAAAAAAGGACCAGGAAAGTGTGCAAGTCCAAATGCCACTACTATTTCATTTTCTGTAAATAAAGTATCATGTGCAGTTTGTTAAACTTCATGTTGTAGTTCATTAATGGCCAAATAGCTTAATCTTGGCCAATTAATGTTTGAATTTCCTGTTTTAGAGATAGAGGGTAATATCTAATCAAACTATTTAAACTTGGAAAATAAGTAGATAGGCAGAGAAGCAAAGGAGCTCAACAGTCTAATCTGAGCCCTTGGAAGAAATAAGTGCAGATTTAGGTAGGTTTACAATGTAAAGAAAAGAAAATTGATGAGGGTCTACCAGTCTAAGTGCACCCAATGAAAAGAAGAAAAAATGTCAGGTACAGTAGGCTAGGTAGGCAGTTTTGGTGTTGCAGAAAGAAACTTGTGATAGGTCTTGTCTCTCAAGTTGTTCATCTTACTATTATCACAAGTACCATGGCAGTTTTATATTTTGGATACAGGTCAAGCAAAGCATGATTAAATCCCCTCCATCCTTTCCCCAAATCACTTATTAATCTCCCCCCAGAGATATTGAGATTTTCTCAATACTCCCAGATCACTCCATCTCGTTTCGTAAAAATCCTGAGTAAAACCATTTTTTACTTAGGAAAATGTACAAATATCACAAAAAACCCCTCTTTTTCCTATAGCCTAAGTTTATAGCTTAGCACTTCCCATTTCATAAATCATATTAATTAAACTCTAACTTTATTATGTAAATCCCTTGTGAAATAGTACCCTTCCTCGTAAAATTGTATATATAACAAAGACCCTCATACTTTAATATCCCCCACAGTTTATTATAACCATAAAACTGTTAAATCGTTGTTCAAATATGGATTAGCAGGTTTATTCGAAACCTGTTAATAACCATAACCCACCGTGCGAAAATCATGGGATTAATTAACCTCACGTTAATTAATAACAAATGACCCCACCAACCAATAAACGTAGCCCCGATATGGTTTATTAAATGTATTACATCGGGCCCCTCCACGCATTAATCCTCTGTGACCTCCAACGGGCAACCACCGTCCAATCTGTGCCCTCCCATCAGACGGCCAATATACATATTGCGACCCCCTCCGCTGCAACACTTTAACACCCGGGGACTTGGTGGTATTGTGCCAGTACCGTGGACACATGTCGATCACCCGCACTACTCGCGGCCCTCCCCACTAAAACCACTTTAGCCCGTAAGCGGTGCAGGGTAAACCACTTACTGCCCTCCCGCTGACCGTTCGCTGATGTCATCCGTCCATGTCACCGTCCCGTACCCCTGACTAAATGACAAGGTATCCCATCATGCTGACATAAACTACTCAATAAATGCCAAAAATTACCTACCAAACTTAATTTCGTTAAAAAGCGACGGAATTTCATTTTTTCTATAATTCTCTTCGTTCACAGTCCCATGGAAAAGAATGACTGAAGCCACTGTACCATTTTTTCAACCGCTACCCGGCCGAAGAGACCACAGGAGTGCGTTCTGCACTCCGACATCCACCTACAGTTACTCAATTTGCCTCCGTAGTCCAGGTATTTATCCATTTTACCGGTAACCCTATAAATTCCACTTTTTCACTGAAATTTCTACCTGTGAAAACCAAATTTGAGTCAAGAGCAGTCTGTTTAGCCCACAAAAACACTCCTAGACCTGATGTTCAATCTAATTTTCCACAACAATCCCAAAATTCCAGTTTGAAAACACAAGAACCAAACATGGAAGCCCCCGCAACCCTGAATGTCACGCCTGTAAATGCACCTCACAAAGACTTGAATTATCTACCTCTTGCAGACAAGGACTTTCAAATAAAGGATTTAACCACTGATTACAATCACCTTCAGGCCTTCTGCCAACTTACGGATAGTCATCTAAGAAATTATGATATTTTTGGACTATGGGAATCAAACCTTCCCATGTACTTCCTCCCCTCAGTCCATGTTTTCCCAGATATCATCCACCAATGTTGTGCTAACTATGACCCTATCCTTAGAGCAGTTATGTCACCTTCCCAAAATGTCCTTTTCTCCATAACTGCTGAATCCATTAATGAGATGTTACACTTTCATTCCACTGAGCCTTTGGGTCCTCTTTCCATGGGATTTTTGATGGAAAAAGCTTCTCAATTGCCTAGCTCAGAGATAGCCCGCATTACTCAGATGTTCGTGTCACCAAAGCACCAACCTAAAGACCCTCCTCCTTATTTGCATTCTTTTCTCACTGAAACTGGTAAACTCATTCTGGATATGATATCCTCAGTCTTGGGATTTAGGTCCAGTGAATATGTGGATGATATCACCCTGGTTCTATTATCAATATTTACTCCAGGACAGCCCCCTGCTGTCAAATATGACTATGCCACATTCATTGCCAACAAAATCCATGCTCAGTTCATGAATTTGGAGAGGGAAGGAGTGTTCAAATACACATCTTATATATACCATCTGTTGTTATATTATTAGCTAGACAACTTTCCATTTCCCATCAGGAAATTAGATTCAAAAGGAAATCGTAGATCTGTGATCTTTTGGAGCTCAGTCTTCCATGATACTTATGAATGCCCTTATACTTATAGTGAATTCATTGACTTGTTTATACACCTAGCCTCTACTTTGTTGACAGGAGCTCCTCCTCCTAGAATTACTGGTGACACGAGGAAGATTTTGCAGCTATCCAAGAACTATAGAATAGGTGACTGGTACCTCTACCAGAATCACACTGAAATCAGAATATATGGATGTGAACTATGCCCATTCAAATTGCCCAAATATGTGCCTATGAGGTTATTCGCATTAGAATATTTCAGGCAGATCATCAATGTAGATTTAACCCACTTTTGTAATGTAAAGAAGAAATCTCAACTGAGAATCAAAAACTAGTTAGGCCCTTATGTTATCCATGATAGGGATGCGTGGAAAGATGTTGAGAAGATCTTAGAAGACCACCTTAGATTGAAGAAGAATTTTGGGTGGCTGCCATATGACCCATGTAGTTTCATAAGTGACAGAAGGGCAAAGTATAGGCTGTCAGTGTACATACATCATAGAATCCTAGAAATTGAACAATATGCAAATCAGGAAGAATGGGTAGAAGGCACCTTGATAGAAGAAATTAGTGAGAAAGAAAAGATGGAAAAAACTATGAAAGATCTTGAAAAAACCATTGACCTAGACTCTTTTGGACAGGTACCTTTCAAGCTACCTCAACAATTAGTAGTTGGAACATCTTCTGCCAGAACTTCTCAGCAACCTACACAGAGAACCAGTGCACCAATCACAAGGACTACAAAGGGCAAAGAGGTAGAAACTACAAAGAAACCAATCATCACAGATCAACTGGGGGCGTCCAAAGAACAGGAACAAGTACAAATTCCTCCTGCCCAATCTAAAACACCATAAATTCCAACACTACAAACTCCTCTAAATGAGGACAGAAGCAAGAAAAGAGACCGAGAAGAGGCCATGCCTATTAGTGGACCTGGAAAACGACCAGGTGCTAAGAGGCAAAGATTGAATCCTTTGTTAGAAGAGGAAATCATCGAAGAAACGATAGACAACCTAAGAGGTGAGAGGGTAGTTAGCCACCAGACTTCCCCAGTGGTAGATACATCAACTAGCTCACATAGGCAAGAGCTAGAAAGGCAGCATAGTGTTGAAGTATCATCTTCCAGGTTGCAAAATAAACAACCCTTTGACATTAAATGGACTTTCACAGAAATTAAGGCCAGAAATGATCCCATGAGAATTCAAATGTACAATCAGTACTTGAAGATCGCCCCCTCAAATCAGCAAAGGTTAATGTCTGCCTATGACATTAAAGAAGGCAAAATGATAATGAGTTAATTTAAGCCTAAAGTACAACAACCCCAGTCTGCAACAGATTATATAAAAAAAAATCTTGGAGGTCCTATCCAAAGGAATTCATCCAATGGACCAAATTGAACTTCACAAGTAGACTGGGGAAATGGTTTATTCTACACTGGCTAACAAAGAAATGGTGGTCCATCAGTTGAAAAACTCCTTGGACAACACAACTGCTGAGTTAGATTGGGAAAAAACTTCTTCCTTGGCCAAGGATAACAACATCAAATCTCTAGAAGAGATTATCATGGAACTGGGACATGACCTCAAAGATGCCAAAGGCATGAAGGTCCTAATCAAGAAGAAGGAAGAGGACATTGCTGCCCTGAGGAAACAGCTGAAGCTTTCTCCTTTAAGGCACCCTCATACTACAGAAATCATAGAGAAAAAATTAGAGGAAGCCATGATGGACCTGATCATGAAACTCAATGAAAGATTAACCGATACAGAGCAGGCACTTGAAAAGGCGTTAAAAGAGAAGTAGGGAGAGTCGACCTCCCAGCCACCTGAAGTAATCCCTACAGTCATGACTGCAGTCTCATTAACAATTGGATCAGCATTTGCCCCAACCAGCTATGATAAATCCAAAATAAGTGTGGCAGAGAAAACAAGAGAGGTTAAAGCATTACAGAACAAAGTCAAAACATTGGAGAAAGATCTCACTATGGATAAACTTCTGACTAAAATCAAAGGAATTCTTTGGACAAACATCACTCAATCATTAAGTAATGTTTGGCCATCTATCTAGGCAAATTATGAGAAAATTGACTTGGTAAATGCAGCACATGGCGAAATCTAAAGGGCAAGAGCTTTACTAGGACAAATGCCTGGTCAAGCCAACCAGCTCATACATTTTTTGAATTACAGATATACAGAACAATTGGAACAACTCGGCATCTCAGACAGAATAGGGACCATTTTGGATATGAAAAGAGTTTTAACCAAGAAAACTTTAATGCAAAATTTGGAAAAAATATGCCAAGATATGCAAGTGGAAATAAATTCTTTCATGCAAAGATTTACAGTTTTGCAGAACAAAGGGCTGCCAAGTATTTTAGGAAATAATGATAGGCTTATGAAACATGCAGATTATGTACATATGTTGAATACATATGCTGTTGATTAGGTTAATTCATCAATAAGTGCTTCAAGAGAAAAAGCACTCCCCTCAGGCCAAAATCTCTATGATAATTTAGAGAACTTATTTTATATTGAACATGAAGTAAAACATCTGTTTCATCTCCAGCCTAATTTTGTCAGATATACAGAAGCTGATGAAACCCTGAGGAAACTTCAAAGGCATAAGTTGCCAGATCAACAATGGTGTGAATACATGCTGAAAATTTTGTAAGTTTCTCTTGAGAAAAGCAGAGATTTTCGGTTATTGTTCCACAATAAGATAAATGGAGATGAACAAGGATCAAATGGGTCAAAGTGTATTGAAACACGATTGAAAAAAATCTGACCGAAGATGGAACAGCCAGCACACAATATCAATGAAAGACAGTTGTAAACCGATGTACAGAACCTACCCCCGGTATGTATAATAAAGAAGGAGTGGCCAAAACAGTGTTAAATTTATTGTCTTCCTATTTCCGAGACTGTTCGTCTCTATCTTTGTAAAAGAAGCATTAATTATCCCTAGATATTATCTCCATCAGATATTTTATAAAATATTTTGACATTTTGTATAAATACCCCCGAAACTAAGTATTTGGGGTTGGTTGATTGGGAAGTATTCTCATACTTTGTTGTAATACAGAATTTTGGAAATTAAAAAGGCTATTGGAACCCTTTTTGTCCAGCTTACTGGATGATGAATTGATGCTGAGGATCTATTAGAGAATTATTGAATCATTTTATGCATCAATAAGTCCCTTCTAACTTGTGTTTTACAGTTTCTACGTTTAGTATATCATCTATGTTTCATGATCTAAAGAATAGAGAGAAAGAATAACTCAGAATTTGCTTGATTGCACTCTGTGTTCAGTCTTTGTTATTATCAATGTTTTCTTCAGAATTAGAATAAACAGTGAATTCTTAATTGCTCCTATTTCCCCTAATTTTTTCATCTTGAATATTTGCTAAGGAATTCTTAATTGCTCCTTAATAGTAATCAACCATTTTCCCTCTGTCAACATGATGAAGGATTCTCAATTGCCCTTCATCCATTGACTCCATTCCATCTGATTCCAGCTTATGAATTGTTCCATTTTTGAGTACCTTGCTCTGTGGTGCCATCCTCAGTTAGAAACCGAATCCAGGAAGCTATCCTTCTTTGACTCCATCATGCCCAATGGACTGAAACTCTTCAGTTTTACCTCACTTTTCTATTGAATCTCCATCTCTCCAACCAAACATAAAACAAAACCCTTGTACTTCATAACTAGCTTAATACATCTCAAAACAAAGTTGAATTATAAAGAGAGAGCCCTCTCTGGATGCAGATTGGCTAGAATCTGTATCTAAAAGATTGGTTTGTGGTTACCTCGGCTGTATTCCATTTCTTACAACTTTAGGGAACAACCTGAGTGATAACAGGTGCAAAACATGTTTAGAGTTAGGGACAGGGCTAAGCCCCAACCCTGGTCCTCGTGCACTCAAAACCAAGGGGTGGTACCATAGTCCAGGGCTTAGCCCCATCCCCCAAGTGACAGCCCAACACCTCGTTGTAATAAAACCACAAGCGGGAACTTACGGTGGGGACCAACCCCTAGGGCGCCAACTCCAGGGGACATGCGCCCTAATATGACCACCAACCTTCAGAAATTTGGTCCGTGTGGAAATTTTGACACCAAGCTCGGTCATATGCGCCATTATATGACTCTTATCTAATTTGTTGGAGGTAAACCAATAGGGGTGGGCGGTTAGCCCCAACCCCTGGGCATGTGCCCCCATACAAGAAAAAATTTCGGAAAATCGGGGTTAGTGGACATTTTAAGTGTCCGATAATTTCATCAGATAGGCATGATTGTAGGCCAGATTTGCATGTTGGTTCTACGTTTGGGACACTAAAGCTAGGTTTGGGTCAAATTGGAGGGAAATTAGTTATGGAAAATGGGGAAAACTTGATAGAAGCATAAATTTCTCAATTTTTGGACAAATGAGGTGCTGAAAGATCCCAGATGAGGTTTTCGATAGTTCTTGATCCATTGGAGACATGTTTTTTGCATTTTGAACCTTTTAAAGACATGAAAACACAATTTCTGGCACTTAATGAAAGAGGCCCTACATTGGAAGGTGGACCAAGAGATGTAGCCCTACAGAGGAGTGAACTCCTTTATCATGTTTTTTTTTTATTTGTTTCTGATATGGTATTTTGTCTTTCTTTTGGCTATTAACTAAGTTTAAAAATCATTTGTTTATGTGTTTTGTAATTTGATCCATTACCCAAAATACATACAATTTTCACTTGCAATTTGTTCAATACTTTCAAGTTTCCATTACATATCACCTATACAATTTCCCTCTTCCAATCTACATTTGAAAAACATCATAACTCTATAACAACCCACATGTATCACATTGAATCCTCATGCCTCGACTTGAACATGCAAACCCAAGTTCTCATACTTGAAGAAGATTGTGAAATTCATCAATGTTAATGCAAATATGACCTTCTAATTGGTATTTATCACTATAAAAATTAACAATATAAAATTGTTACTAAAAAACATTAAGTTTTATGAATTTGGTGAATCGTGTAGAATGAAATTAAAACCACATTGAATGTGTCCCATGACACACATATGCAAGGAAAAGGACAATATTCCTTTATCCTTTTGTTAGGTTAAGCTTAACTCAATGAAAGAGTCAAATTTGTTAGGTCAATAGTGGTGGTTTTGGAAAAATAGTTTTGGTAGCTCATGGTATTAGAACCCATATATTACATGTGATGAATCCTTTAAAAGGCTTGAGGATTTTCCCTTGTCATGTGTCAAAGTTGAGAAAAAGGATCACTTAGTTGGGGCCAAGGTGTTAGTCGCCTTGGTTTCTTTTAAGTCAAGGAATATCTTATTTTTTTGAAATAAAATAATAATCTGTTGGTTGGTTTTTCCCTAGTAAGGGTTTTCCAAAATAAATCATGTATATTGTCACTACTAGTGTAATTTTCTTTTAATTATTTTTTTCTCATGTCAATTTAAGTATTAAAAAGTGGTATTAAAGCTAAATGAAGGGTAGAAAAGGAAAAGATGATAGCTGGTGAAGAAATAATTGTATTGTTATCAAGCTACAAAGGGGAAGAGTACCAAGCAAGGATGACCCACCTGCAGATGATATGAGCTAATTGGTGTAGTAGGAATATGCAAAGACAAATACCAAAGTCAAAATAAATGGTAAACATATTAATATGTTGGTTACAATGAAGTGGCATGAATGTTGTTGAAATTATAGCAAGAAAAGACTTCATTTGACTAGTGCCTTAGTCAAATGGAGAAAATTTGATTTTCCACATCAGTAGGATGTCTTGGGTTGAAGTTAGCTATATTTACATGGCCTTGTCTACTAGTTAAGTCAGTAAATTTGAGTTTGTAGGCTAGAAGTATATTTTGCCATGAGTTGATTGATAAGATCTAGAAATCTAGTTGAATAATTGTTAGTTGAACTCAATTAACTGATCTCTAGTCATTAATTGAATCAGTTGAAGTTCATTTGAGTAGTTATAACAGTTGTTAACTCACTGATCTCTTAGTTAACTGATCAAATTACTAAAAATAGACCCCGCCATGCATGGAATTTGAATTTCCTAGTTGAGTGGATGTAAAAGGCACATTTGTATTTATAATTGTATACTTCTGAGTGTACAATGATTTTTCACTGTGTAGGTGATCAATTCCCCTTCGCTTTGTGCAAGGAAATAGGGAAATTCCTTATTTTTTAGGAGCTTAATTCCTACAGAATTGCACAAGGAATTAGGAGGCTGGTTGAGGCTTAAATTGGTTGTGTGTTGGCCAGAGCAGGTCAAGAAGTAGAAGAATAGCTTTACAGTGCATGGTGTGCTTTAGAGTTGAAGCAAGACATTGTAATTGTTTCTATTTATCATCTGAATTAATGCAAATTAGTGGAGGGGTTTTTCCCAGTTGACTTCCCCTACAAAATCATTGTGTTCCTTGTGTTTTGATGGTTTCATGTTATTGCATTTGTTTCTATTGTGTTCTTTCCTTTCCATAGAATAGTAGAATAAATTTATGTCTCTTGATTTCAGTTTGATTTCATTAGAACTAGAGAATTTATTACATTTTTTGCATGGTATTAGAGTTTCAGAAGACTACATAAAAACCTTGTTCCAGATATTTTCTCATAGAAATTTCAATCTACATAATTTTTGGTGTATATTCTCTTTAGTGTAGGAAAAATGTTTTTCAATGGATTGAGGCTTGAGTATGCATTAGAGGGAACCTCAAATTTTTGTGCTTGGAAAGACAAGACGTTGTCCTGGATGATAATGGAGTATGGGAATATACTCAAACTAATATTCCAAAACTAAAAGCATCAGATCCACAAGCACTCGCTCAGTGGAAGAAAGACACAACAAGAGCCAAGAGGATTATTCTAGAGGGTGTCAGAGATCACGTGGTTTCAAACTTGCATGGAAAGGAGACTCCTTTTGCAATGTGGAAAACTCTCACATATCTATTCCAGAGCAGTAGTGATTCCAAGAAACTAGCTTTGAGAAATAAACATAGGAGCATTCAAATGAAGAAAAATGAAATCGTTCCTCAGTACCTGTCCAAATTCATTCATGTTTGAGATTAACTTGGAGAAGTAGGAGATAATTTTCCATCATCTAAACTTGTGAGATTGGAACTCCTTGGCCTTCTGAAATATTGGCACAACTATCAGGATTCAGATAATGGAAGAGACAAGCTACCCGATTGGGAGAGACTTTGGTATAATTTGGTGTAGGAGGAGATCAAAAGAAGCATTAGAGATGGTGTCATGTCCATTGCAAATGAGGAAGAAGACTGTGCTCTAGTTGGCAGAGGAAATAAGGACAAAGGCATGAAGGCCCAAGGTGAGGTAGAATCCATCTAGAACAATGGAAAGAAGAAGAACCTCAGTAAAATAAAATGTTTTCACTGCCATGAATATAGATACTATGCAACCAAGTGTTCGTATAATAAATCCAGCAAGGAGCCTACAACAAGAGTAGGGGGATATTCTCTAGCATCTCAATTTTAGTTACATTTCACCCTCTTTTCTTGTGTGGAAAGCACAATAATAGGGAGTGAGTGGTACCTATATTTTGGTTCTTGATATCATATGACAGGAAACAAGGAATTATTCAGTAGCTTAGAGGAGAAGGATCTCAAATTTCACATAGAATTTAAAGATGATGGGAGGTATAGTACCAAAGGATTTGGTATTGTCACCTTTAAGAGGGACTCATGATCCCATATTTACTTGAAAATTTAATATATGTGCCTGGCTTGAAGAAAAAAATGATTTATGTAGTTGTATTTGAGGACAGAGGTTATGATGTTGTGTTTAATAAGGGAAAATATTTTCTGAAGCATATTGCTACTAGAAAAGTAAAACAACTTGGATTTAGAGTGAAAAATATCTACAAGATAGAGATATATTTCGCCATGTATGCATCCATACCTCTAGGAGTGAGATCGGGTGATGTGGAACCTTAGTCTTAGAGTTACAAAGATTTGGGTAGGGTCCATCGGAGACGAGTAGAAATTACAGTATAATCTTCTCATGGATTACTACCCTTGCTATAGGGGACCACAATATTCAGTAGTGGGAGGATTGATGTTAGTTGGAGAAGTCAGATACTGAGGAGCATAGAGCAATGTTGACAATAAAGAAGGAGACTTGGTATTAGAGTCAACAACAACACATATTTCCTAGTAGATAGCGTAGAGACTAGTAGTAGCTAGAATGGTGCAGCGGAAGCTTGGTGGGCCCATAACCCCGAAGAATCTAATACCATGGACCGAAAACCATCGCGTCCAAAACCATGGACAGAAAACAATCGCATCCAAAACGATGTACGAAAACCATGCACAAAACCATAGATAGGTCTGCCCAACCTAATATAGGGTCCAAAAACAAAAATCCCAAAGTGCTGCCCCGGACTCTGTAGAGGGGGGCCACTCACCCCCCTCAAACCCCTCAAATAGCGGGGCTGCCACCCCCCTATGACCCCCCCGCTATGCAGTCGGCACAACAAAGGGGTGAATCCACTCCCCCTCTAACCCCCTGGTTAACTAAGTGGGCTAATCGTGGAAACAATATAACACAACCCAATATTCTCCCACTTCTTGTTTTCTTTCCAAAAGGGGCAACAAGAGAGCTTAGTCATTTATCTAGCCCTGAAATGCCCATTATTTCTCTACACCAAGAGAACTTATCAAAGCTCACAAACTTTTTCAATGCATTTTTCGTATTCTTTAAAGTGTCCACCTTTACCAGCAACACCTTTTTGTCTTCTTTCATATCGCTTACAAAGTGATACTGAACATCAATGTGTTTTGTCATTGAATGGTAAGCAGGGTTCTTTGCCAAGAAGATTGCAATTTGGCTATCACAGTCTATCCTTATAGCTCCCTGTACTAACCCCATACTTGAAACACATCTTCTGCAAAAACCAAACTTCTTCTTTCTAGCATGAGTGGCTACCACGCATTCTTCTTC